>OX333075.1:18372398-18972398 GCA_946863875.1 Alloplasta piceator
AAAATAACCTAGGGGGTTGATTTCGAAAGAAAGAGCAAGCGAATCGAGAGGGTGGCTGCGTTTCTGCTGAACTGGATCCTTATTTCCTTGTGAGAATGGGGTAATACGGGTCAGTGAAAAACATTTCCGTTGATTGAAAAAAAAAATTTACCTCGCTTTATTTTCAATGTTCTATCATGCTTGCTTGTCTTAACTTGATATTTACTTGATATTCACTATTAGAAGCATACTTTTGTATTTACGTAAAGCTTACTTGCAATTTAGGAATAAAGGTGCTTTAATATTGTTTATGAATCCGTACTAAATATTCTAAATTTACATTAAGAGATTCGGGAAAGGTCAGTCAACCTTTATGGAAACCTATATATTTGAGTTCTGAAATTAATATAACAAACAGTTTTGGATTTGCATCTGAAAATTCGGATAAGATCAGTCAACTTTTTCGATATAAGTTTAATTACGGAACTCAAAAATACGGGTTTTCTTTTTTTTTTTTAAAGTTGACGTTGAAATGACCTTGAAGGTCATCGTTAAGGTCACTACTATATGTGACTCGTTAAATTTTGCGCTTCACAAAAGAATTTGAAAAGCTTCTATTCACAGAGGTATCCACACCTTGCTTAAGTTTAATTGATCGTAGAGGACCTTCAAGGTCAAGATGTACCGATGATCTGAGTTTTACATTTAAAAAAAAAGTTGACCGTGAAATAACCTCGAAGGTAATCGGCAAGGTAAAAATTAAGGTCACCGTTGAATTCCCCGTCAAAAGTTACTACAAGAATGACCTTGATGACGTTTTTGAAAAATATCCTAGCTGAGGAAATATTCAGCAGCCCCGTTACTTTTGTGACACCCTGTATATTATATATATTTTATTGTATAATTATTTTTGGGAATAGTAAAATATTGAGATATAACTGAATGAGATATTAACAAAATCATGATACAAGATATTCCGCATGAAGCGTGATTGTATGTACATAAATCAGGCAATAGAATTCATGGCATACAATATTTCGTAGAAAGATGCATTAAGGGAAATCCGACGGTCTTGTAATTTAATAGTCCAACGGAAGGATGGCAATTATGCATATAAACATATATTGGTGGTCATAAGTAAGCATATACATAAATAACCTCGGCCAAAGATCATTAATTATAAACATTATTCACTGACCCGCATTACCCCATTCGTTTTTTCAACGGCATCCGAAATGGCTTCGGAATCCATTGTGCTCGGTTCGAGCTTAAAGAAACGCGGCAAGAGGAGCGATAGGGGTGGTTCGCGTAGGGTTTAAGGATGGAAAAAGGGTATCTCCCACCCTTAATTCGGACAGATAGCTCGCCAAGGCTTGACGTTTGTCGAGGTGGAGCAGCTATACACTCTGACCCCCTCCCCTGAAGGGGTGAGTAGGGTGGGTAGGGGTGGGTGGGGTGGGTAGGGGTGGGTGGGGTATGCTGTCCGATGCCGGGGGGTGAGGGTGCAAAAGGAAGCCGGAGAGTTTCGAGATATTTTCTTCCGGCTACCGGGGAATTAAAAAAAAAAAAAGCTAAAAAAGGAAAGTTTCGTAGCTCGGCGATAAAGCGAGGGAATGAGCGGAAACGCGAGAGCGGAATAAGGGTGAGAGGTAGAAAAAGTGAGAACGCGATTGCAAGCCAACGGAGAAACTTGTAGATCGCGCAGAGTCCACCCCTTTCTTTTCACCCTTTAGCTATCCTCACCCTCTCTCTCTCTCTCTCTCTCTCCCTCTATTTGCCCCCGCAACCCTTCCGCCGCGCTATCCCCACAGCTTCTTCAACTTAAGCACCAGTTTGGTAAAAGTTTCTACTTAATTTTTCCGTGATCCCTATCGGAAAATTGTTTTTTTTTGTTCCGCAGAATGTATAAAAAACGTTGAAAATAGGTTTTTGTACTCTTTGGCCTCCCGTTTGTATTGTCTGCATTGTAATTTTTTTTTTGTAAAATAGAAAGAAATTGAGGTCGCATCATTTGCTCGAGTCAATTCAACAATATGACAATTGACTGGTTCAGTTCAATTCCAGTTATTCGCCAAATCCTTTCGTTCTGTATCTCCTTAAAGTGGCTCAAATACTTGTCAATCAGGCAAAAGACAACTAAGCATTTTTTAAAGGATTATTCTCGATAATTGTAATTAAATATTTTTACAGAATTTTGATATTTCGAAAAGTAATATCTGAAGAAACTGCAGTAATTCTT
Organism: Alloplasta piceator; assembly: GCA_946863875.1. Taxonomy (NCBI): domain Eukaryota; kingdom Metazoa; phylum Arthropoda; class Insecta; order Hymenoptera; family Ichneumonidae; genus Alloplasta; species Alloplasta piceator. Next base: position 18,374,617 of record OX333075.1, read on the forward strand.
TTCATTTAAAATATATTATTATAATGGAGTTACAAGAGTTATTCGGAAAGCACTTCTTTTGAGTCTCGATTTTTGAGAAAAATTAACGGTTTTAATTCATTGAATGCAAAGTATGCATCGGAACAAAAATCGTTCTATTAACTGCTAAATTTTAATATCTAAAAATTCCATAGATTTTAAGACGGTCACTGAAGTTTTGGAGATATCTCGAACTCGGACTTTGAATCCATAGTTTTGATAAATACTGTTTGTCTCGAAATTTTCAGGGTATATTTAAGGGGGGGGGGGGGGGGGTAGGGTTTTGAAGGCAGAAAAAAACAGGTTTACGGTGAAAGTAAATTTATTTCTGATTATTGTACATTAAATAGTAATTGAACTATATTCTGTGAAATATTGGTTGAAAAATATTGAAAATTGACCGAATGGCAGCAATTCTTCGCAGGCGATGTTTTTTCAGTCGGTGCACTCTGTATCTCAAAATTTATTCAACCGATCGTTTTCAAATTTTTTACAGTATTTTCTTACATAATTTATGAGGTAACCCTGTTTTGTTTTTGATTTTATTTTTTTTATTATTAACAACAATAGTCATGAATTGAGGCCAAAAATCGGTATTTTCACTTTCAAGTCTTGTAAAAAGTTCAAAAATTTAAAAAAAATGGAAAAACTCGACAGAGATACCTAGAGGGACATAAAAATTAAAGGAAAAACTTTGATTATTTCATTTCAGATGATCCAGTGCTGAGGTATGACGTGCACCGCAAAATGTATTTTTTCTGAGGCGCCTGCGAAGAATTGCTGCTATTCGGTCAATTTTCAATATTTTTCAACCAATATTTCACAGAATATAGTTCAATTACTACTCTTTAATGTACAATAATCAGAAATAAATTTACTTTCACCGTACGCCCAAAAAAAAATCTGTAAAAACCTGTTTTTTTCTGCCTTCAAAACCCTACCCCCCCCCCCCCCCCCCCCCTTAATAAGAGGATATACCGTTAACAAATATATGTGGCAGTCCACACCAACTCAGAGGTGTTTGACCCTGACCCCCTGCGATTTGTTCCATTATTTTTTATGTTATTCAGCCTATCAAAAAACGTACTCCAAATTTTTTAAAAATTTTTTGGACCAGCCGGCATCTCAACAAAAATTGGCTAAACCTGATTTTTGACGGAAAAAAAGCCCATTTTTTAAATTCCTAAAAAATGCACAAAATTTCTGTGTCACAAAACAAAAATTTTGGGCCATGACATTTAGTCGAAGTATTTTTTTTCTGGGTTTACAAAGAAAAAAGTAGATCGACATTTTTGTGTTCTTGAAATTTTTACGTGAGGCATAACTTTTTCTTCACTTTAGGAGGTTATAAATATGGAATAACCTCGAAAACATGCCAATAAAAATAAGTAGTTGATAAAAATAATGGAAATAACACATCCAAATTTACCCACACTGTTGAAAAAATTTATTTGAAACCAATAAAATTTATTTGATACAAGTAAATAAATTATTTGTATATTAACCCGTAATTCGTTTTTGGGATGAAATAAATATATTTTTGATAGAAATATCATTCTTCAATGAGAGCAAATATGAAATCGTTTAAAACCATGCACAGTTACTATACGGGAATGTACGAGCTACTAAAACATCAAACCCATTTACTTCAGTCAAGTAAATTAAAATTTGAATCAAGCTTCTGACTACGTGGTTCCGAAAATTGAACTGTTTCATCCAACTCAATGATTGTTTGTACTCATACAGGTCATACTTTGGATTAATTAAATACTTTTCTTGAAATGATTACGAATTTTCGGTGCCGTGTATGTTTCCATAGAAGTTAAGAAATGCTTTCTCTGCATCTAGAAATCCTCATTTAAATGGAACATCCCATCAGTTCCTTCCAAACCCAAATCTATTGGTCCAATTCAATATTGTTTTAGACCACCCGTGCAGAATTATTTATTTTTTCCATATATTTATCGGTTTTTACAATGACAATCAGTTCCATATTCACAATTGATAGTTTCTAAGGGTCAAGTAACGAAAAAAAAAAAAATTTTAGAAAAAAAATTTTTTTGCCCCCAGTGGGGTTTGAACCCGCGACTCTCGTTTTTACACATATCCTCAAATTCAACATGAATTGAATTAAAAAAAATATAGATAATTTGAAAGTACATCGACTTTTCCGACTGATTTAGTTTTCTTGCACATTCGCGGACCCTAGAATATGTACGAGACCAGACTGGGATTCAAAACCTTCCTACCTATGAGGCCTACCTAACGACCTAACAGTGGAACGCTAACCACTACACCACCGATTACTTTTGATATACTGATGTGAATATAATATTTATAGAACACAAGCCGAGAAATAAATACGTACCAAAATTGTATTAAGAATTTATTTGCATTACCCAAAGGCGATTTTTTGGTTCAACTTGTCTTTTAACTTAATTTAAAAAAATTAAATATTGAATCAGATGAACAATAATAACAATAATAATAATACCAAAATGAGAATATCGTGTTATAATATTACATAATTTTTGCTTGTACCGGAAAATACACGGTAAGGTGAAAAACTTAAATTACTTGCGTCAAAAAATGTTGGTTAATTCAATCACAAATTTTCCATATTTTATACAGTATTTTTGGTTTATTCAATCAAAAATATTACATATTCGCAACTAATAACTCCGGTTGGTGTTGACCAAATAAAGTATTACGATAAAAAATATTAATTATTTCCAATTAATATTTGTGCCTTGCTGTTCGTAGAAATCCTGTATTCGAATGAAATAACTGTAACTAGTATCAATGAATTAGATTATTTTGACCAAACAACTGCTACCAAGAAAATGACTTACTGAGCGCAATTTCCGTTTTTATTCAATGCAAAGAAAAATCGATTTGTCTCAAATAAATGCTACTCAAGTAATCTCGTTTATTTGGATCAAATAAATTTTTTTAACAGTGCAATTATTCGGCTAAATACACAATATTATTTCAATAAGTAAAATAACCTTGCAAATAGGATATCTCAATTTTTCGGATTAACTGCAGTATGCGCTGGTAAAGACCTCCAACTTGAAGTGTTAGAGGTATTGTTAGAAGGAAAAAATAGTGATTTAGTTTCCGCATTTAGTGGAAAAATTAAATGTGTGAAATCACGCCTTGACGTGAAATGATTATAAATTGTAATAAATAATAAGAAGGATCATAAATAATAGAAAATAGTAGATAAGAATAATAATAACCAATTAAGAATTCCAAGACCCAAATCACAAATCGAAATCAAATCTATACGATTCTGTTGGTTTAAAAAAGGGCGTTTTATTTTGCAAAATTGAAAGAGGTTTGTTAAAAATATTTTCAGTCCTAAAAAGGGTCACAGTGCATTTCGAGTAGGAGGCTTATACTGCAGTTTTGGTCACAAAGTTTTTGTCGTGTCAAAGTTTCGTATTGCAAGAAATGGCCGATAAAAGCAAGTTCGATGAGGCGCTGACGGTCACAATGTAACAACAGGCTCGGTGTACTCAAGTTTTTTTATAAAATACTTCAAAATAGCAGTGTGGTAGAGTATTCATAGAATTACTATGTCATTAACTATATAGGCCTCACGTAAAAATTTCAAGAATACAAAAATGTCGATATGCTTTTTTTCTCCGTAAACCCAGAAAAAAAATACTTCCACTATGTTTCATGGCCCAAAATTTTTGTTTTGTGACACAGAATTTTTGTGCATTTTTTGGGAATTTTAAAATTGGGCGTTTTTTTCGTCAAAAATCAGGTTTGGTCATTTTTTGTTGAGATGCCGGGTGATCCAAAAAATTTGAAAAAAATGTAGGGTACGTTTTTTGATAGGCTGAATAACATAAAAAATAATGGAACAAATCGCAGAGGGTCAGGGTCAAACACCTCTCAGTTGGTGTGGACTGCCTCATATATATATTTTTTAAGAAAGCGATTTTTAGGCACTCACTCATTTATGACATAAAGTGCCTATTGCAATCGCCTCGAAATTTGCGTCGGATATCCGTCCAGACCCAGATCTCAGAAACCGATGTACGAAATTCAATTTCCTTTGGAGGGTCGTTGCGTATAGTTGTAATCTCTATGACCAAGGAGTTTAAATCCAAACGGATACTGCAAAACAATAATTTACGAAAAAATAGCAATTTTTAAGCAAAAAAAGACGTTTTATGAACTTATATGTAGTTGAAACTTGGAACTTCACGAACGAATTTTTCTCTAACTCACACAATGTGTGTATGTGATTGTAAGCAAATGTCTAACGAAGTATGAATTCAATCAGACACCATTAAGTTTGTTATTTTGGCATACGAAACACCATTCTAACCAAATAATGCTATTTCTATCTATATGCACATGGATCTCCGAAGTTCACGGACAAATTTTTCTCCAACTCACACAATGTCTGTATAAGATTGTAAACAAATGTACCACGAAGTATGAATCCAATCAGACACGATTAAGCTCAAAATTTTTGCAAAGAAAACACAATTTTTACCGAAAAAACAGCTATTTCTGTCCATATGCACTTGGATCTCCGAAGTTCACGGACGAATTTTTCTCTAACTCACACAATGTCTGTATATATGATTGTAAACAAATGTCCCATGGAGTATTAATCCGATCAGACACCATCAAGTTTACAATTTTGCAACAAAAAAAACACAATTTTTAAGGAAAAAATTGCTGTTTCTGTCCATGTACTCTTGGAACTCAAAAGTTTACAAACGAATTTTTTTCTAACTCACAGAATTTCTGTTTGTGATTATGAACAAATGTCCCATTAAGTTTAAATCCAATTAGACACTGCTGAGTGAATAACTTTTGCACGAAAACAATATTTTTAACAAAAAAAAGACTATTTTTCTCACTGACAGAATTTCTATATGACTGTAAACAAGCACATATCACTTTCGCGGACAGCATAGACCTGCGACGTGACGTCACCTGCACGTACGTCACGACGCCGCTACGCCACGTACAGAGTAAAAGAGGAACTAAAAACGGCCTGAGCGCGCCAAATTCAAAACCCATATTTCTCTTATAAAAAATACACGGTTCTTTTGTGTGTGCTTGCGCTCCGTTAGCAATATGGCGATCACCCGCGCGTTTCAAACGTGAAAAAACAGAATCTGAGCATTGATTTATAACCTAAAGTTTTTTTTACTTATTATAAATGAACTAATAATCATTAAATGATTAAAGTGTTATGATAAATATGCCCATCTCAAATTTCACTAATATTCTTCATTACTGCCTAATATTTTAACAATTCTGTGAATATAATCTATCAAAGAATTTAAATGATTTGATTGTTCAGATACTTTCATATTATATTGGTTATATTCAAATCTGTCTTTTTAATAATGATTAATAGAATTCATCTGACCACTCGATGTTCACAAGAAATCAAAGCGTTTATATTACGGTGTGAGTGCCTATTAAAACGTCCCTAATAGACATGTCAACCAACATTCAAAATATATCACAAAAACAAAATGTATGATCCTTACATTCTAAAATTGTGAGTGCCAACTAATATAATCCTTGAAATTCGATCACCAACTTTATGAACAGTTGCCCCTCTGAAGGAAGGAACATACGACTCAATATTATCAAAAACAATGTACAGCAACATGAAAACATTATAGTATTTCCATACCGAATAAATCAAGACAATGATCAAGAATACGGAGCGCGAAGCGCGACGACAACGGTGCTCGAAGCACGGGGGGGTTTGGTGGGTGAAACCCCCCAACGAGTACGCGAAGCGTACTTGTTTACTTTTACGATTAATCTCCTAAGGATGTATTGCCTATGCAGTTCCAGCCAAAATTGTATCTGATTAAAATTTCCGTACTTCATGATACAATGAAAATCTGAAAATTTGACCTGCCATAAACATCAATTATCAATAATGATATTGCCCAAAAGTTGTTAATAAATTGTTTAAACAAATAATTATTTAACGATCTTTCAGTAAGTTATTTTTTTTCTCAAACAAATCGAACGCGTTAATTATTTTGAACGCATATGAATTTTTTCCGAATTTTCTCTCAATATTGAAATTCCCGTTTTGAAATGTTTAGAATTGCTGTATGTATGAGGTATTTCAGCTCAAGTGTGTAAGCCCGTCACCCTGACCCTCTCGGATTTATTTCATTTTTTTTCATATGATCGCATTGAGTCTAAAATACATCCTTATCTTTTTTAGATTTTTTCAAACATTCCTTATTTTAAAAAAAAAATTTTTTTCAGACTCCATTTTTTAAAAATTTAAAAAAAATTATGAAAAACCCGTGATAATATATACAAATTTTTAAGCTATTACCCGTAGTGGGCAGATTTTTTTTCTGTGTTTTACAAGTTATATTAACATTCTCAAAATTCCAAAAAATTCTCAAATAGCTTACCTTCAGCAGATACTGAATTATTTTGGTACTTATAAATTAATTTCATTGATGGTTTTCGAATAATGCAATACGAATTATAAACCTTGAAATGAGAATAATGCCTTCTCATTTCATTCTCACTTTAAGGTTTATAATTCGTATTGCATTATTCGAAAATCATCAACGAAATTAATTTCAATACCTCATATGTATTTTTTTGTCTAGTATTTTTGAAACTTTTTAAAGCTGACGATAAACTTGTATGCCCAAAAAATATACAAAATTGGCAATTATTTGTTTGTATTTCAGAATGCTTTTTATAACATTTCAAAATAGAGGGAAAGATCTGAAAAAATTCATGTACGTTCAAAAAAATTGAAGCATTCGATTTGTTCAAGGAAATAGAACTTGAAAAATGAACAAGAAAATAAAAATGGTTGAATAATCATTTGTTTAAACAGTTTATAAATACCTTCTGGACAATATTATTATTGATAATTGTTGTTTATCGCATGCCAAATGTTGCTGAATTTTTTCAGATTTTTATTGCATCATAAAGTACGAAAATTTCTATCAGATACAAAAAAAAAATAAAAAAATCTTCTTACCATTATTTTTTTCACAACATATTTATTAATATTATGAGAATAATTAACAAAAGATTTGAGAATAAAATTACATAAGTTATAAGCTGGTAAAGAGGGGGGTGAAAAAAGGGTGCACTGGTTGACACAATTGCAACCTTTCTACTCATTCGATACAATATTGAAAAAACAAAATTCTTATCTAGTGAGAATGTTGTTATAGCCCCTACCTCAAAGAAAACGAAGAAAAAAAAAATTTCGCAAAATGGCGGGTATCTGAACGATAAAGGCGTTTTTCGACCCTTTTTCATAGTTTTTTTGCCAATAGTAAAAAAAAAAATTTTTGATGCAAAAGTGATAATGGCGATAAAGAGTTATTCATTGAAGATTGGTGAAAAATTTGAAGTAGGTCGGTTGAGTAGAACTTGAGATATCGTGTCTGCCGTGTTGAGAAAAGTAGTTTTGAGAAAAACGTCCAAGTAGGGGAGAGTAGGGTACAATATGAGCCACGGGCACTGTGAGCCACATACGATTCCTCGGAGGTTTGTAGCTTGTAAAAATCGAAATTTTTTGTGTAGGACCACAATTTATATTGAATTTCATCAAATCTAAAAAAACGTCAATACCAGCACATAAGAAATTATTTAAAAAAATGATTGATTTGTGCCCTGGAAAAAAAAAATTTCGCTTGCCGGAAAAACGTAAAATATAATTTCACTCTCCGTGACAGCTCGTGTTTCAAGTTTTAATCGTTAGTGTTATTATTCATGATTAACTTAGTCACTTGTATTTTTCTGTTTATCTCTTAATTAATAATGATTTTTATCAATAATCAAATTTTTCCATAGTGGGGTACAATGAGCCAACGAGTTGTGGGGTACAATGAGCCGATATTTCCCATTGACCACGAACACGACGAAGTTGGCGCGAATTATATATGACGTCGATGTTTTGTCAAATTTTTTTGAGGTTAAACACATAGAACATGAAGGGCTCATTGTACCCCACCGAGCGGCTTTTTTTCTTTTTGAATCCAATGATTCTGGTATTTTCAACCTTTTTTGAAAAACGATGATATTTTTATTATACGCTTAAACGTCTAGAAAAACCGATTATAATAGTTTTTTTTCTAATCGTCACTAAAACAGCTATGACTAAATTATTGTAATTAAAAAATTTCTTTTCGAGAATATATTCTTAAAGTTCAAGCTTCGAGAATAGATAAAAAAAATTGATTTTTTCAAAACTCTCGACCAGAATATCCCCTTAAGTGGTCCACAATAGCATTTGAAAGATGCGTAAAGATTGTGTAGGTTTACTAAAACAAACTTATTAATTTTTTGAACAGTATATTCCTTAAGAACCATTATTAGTGGTCGTTGAAGATAGAAAGACCATGATGTCACTATAATGGAGCATCGATAGCGTAGGTTCAACAATTTCGAATTGGTCGGTCGTTATATATCGTCACGCAATACTCCGAGGGAGCCTCTCCTAAAATGTGCGATGCACTATTTCCTTGCTCCGTATTACCATGTTCTCCCACCGATAATGGCAATTAACAGGAAACAGTGGGCCAGGGTGGGGGGTTAATTGGATTCAAAGCAAATGGAAACGGAAGGTAAAGCACGATCGAAGAAGCCTTTGTGAAATTAACAACGGTAAACACAATAATCGATGTTAAAAGATGCATGACATTTTTTCCTGCGCGTAAGATGATATTAAGCTATTTTAGGTTTTGTAACTTTTACAAAGTTGTCAAATTCCGCAATAGGTCGAACAATTATTTGAGGTCATATAATTTCAATTTGTCTGTCATTCTCAAATGTCATTGCTTGTGTTTGGAATTGTTGACGTCTAAATTCAAAACCCAAAAATTCGAGGGCTCATTAAAAACGAATTATTTAATATTTTATTGCACTCCGTGTGCAAAGTGCCACTTTGCGCACGCTGCGCGTGCTCAAACTGGCACTTTGCGCACTCGTACAATAAAATTTCGTACCATACTAGTGCTAGAAACTTTTTCTTAACTCGTGTGATTGCAACATTCGCTTTCGGCTCATGCTGCAAACTCACACTCGTCAGAAAAAGTTTCATCGCACTAGTATCGTAATATACTATTAATCACTTAAAAATTTGCACTTTTATATTGTATTTGAAGCTTACACATTTAGGGAAGAAAAATGATGAAACGATATGCATGGATGTAAAAAGGTTCAAATATTTCGAAAAAAAATATTTGTTTGTACATGATGGTACTTTTTATTTTTTTGAAAACACTTTATATGAACAAAAATTCTAAATTTTCCTATAGAATTATTCTAAGTAATTCCTATAGAATTCACTCTACCGCAAATTCGATAATTTTTAAACTAAAAATATATATCGGGTGAAAAAAAAAATTATAGAATATAGAAAACCATTTTCATTTAGATAATTCTCTTTATTTATTTACGTGACGTATTTTTTCCTGAAACATTTTCAAATTATGGATTAACAAAGGTTCTTTAAATATTTATCCGTAAATATGTTAACTATGTAAAAAATATCGAATTCATACCTAGAAATAAAACTATTGATCGTGCTTATTATTTAGAATTAAGTTGATTGATTTGCGATGTAATTTTAGAAAAAAATCAGTTAACAGACAAAAATAATTTCCATCATTCGCAAAATGTTTTGATAAACATTCCCTTATTTCTGTCAAACTTCAAAAAAATCCCACTTAAGCAAAAAGGAAATAAATCTTAAGAATTGAAAAATGTGTTATTTTTATTATCTGCTTTCAAAAAATAAAATTATAAAAATTAATTACCGCACCAAATATATATTGAAAAAATGACTATTTCAATCCATGGATTTCTATCTATTTCTATTCATCTTTTATTTTTCCGTAAATCTACTTCAGTAAATCATTTTAGAGATGGTCGAGAATATATTGCAAATGAATAGTGAGATAATGCTGTTAACAAATATTTAATAAGTGCTATTTTTGATAAGTACTTTGAATGAATTATTACAATTAATTTAGGGGAGGCTGAGGCACGACTGATAATACTTTTTGTGGCTTTCAACCATCAAATCAGTTTACTTTTGTTAAATCTTAAACGAATTCACCGACATTTTGCCGAATCTCGAAAAAAATGTGGGGCACGACGACCCCCCTCTAAAAAAAGATTAAAATTTTTTCTTACCACACAAAAATTTTAGAACGAAATTATTCAAAAGTTGGAAATAATAAATGCCACTGTCTCTAATGTAATGGATTTTGCTCGGAATCTAAGGAATCATGGATTCAGTGTAAAAATTGTAAGGGGTGGTCTCATGTTTCTGGTGCAGGTATAGACAAAGATTATTCCTACGAATATATTTACGATTATTGTGAAAAATAATTACATTCTTCGCGTAATTTAATGTTTCATTAAAAAAAATTATTTTTGTTACGTTTGTCAATAATCATCATAACTCATCATTAATGTTAGAGTTTATTTGTTTAATGTAAAGAATATATAGATTAATTAAAAATTCGTTAAATAATAAACAACTTTTACATTTTTCAACTATTATTTTTTTTAACCAAAAAAAAATGTTTTTTAATTTTCCAGATTATAGTGGATAATTGTTTTCTTTTGGAAATATTTCAATTTTGTTAAAAATATATTTTTTTTTTATGGTTCATTTTATCCCAGATGTAGTGCGTTAGCCTGAAAATGGATTAAAACATAAAATTCATCATAATTTGAAGAACAAAAAGAAATTCTGACCCAATTTTCGATAGGGTGGTCCATTATGCCCCAGGTATATTATTATTTTTCATTCCAACGAATTTCTGACTTAATTTATATTGTAGTTATACTTTACTAAGTATTGTATAATCGATTGTACCGTAGCAGTGAACATTACTCGAATTGCCCAGTAAATTGTGCTGATTATTTGACTATAGGAATTTCTGTTTGGAATTCATGGGCTAATTCAGTAATTTTTCGAGGGCGGCTCTCTATGAAATACCACTGTTGTTTTTATTCGATGTGCCAGTTAATTGATGATACATTCATTTTAAAAAATTGAATAATTGTTAATTACGAATCAAGGAAGGGCTTTTTCTAAGTGAAGTGACGATGATGCTACTATCACTGTTTTCACCAATTGCAATGCTTGCAGACAAGGTCTCAGGAGGAGGAAGGATGGGTGGGTGTTTGATGGTTCAAGCTGGGCAAACCACGTGGACCACTCGACCTTCAAGCTCATTCCCTTTGCCAACGTCAATGTTACTCGAGCGGGTTGAAGTGAAAGACCTTTCGTATCCTGGTGTCGCTTCAACTATCATAAGGAGTTGAATCCATGCAGAAATTTGAGGCTGAAATTTGCATTCGTATGAATGGGACAAAAAAATGGGGTAACTTTTGGCCAATTTTTGGCCTTTCAATTTTTTAACATCTCTGCACTCTCAATATTTGTTCACTATTTTTAGGTAAACTTTTTATGATGGAATCAAAGCTTCTTTCGAACGTAAATCCGTAAAGATTTCGTCGAAAGGATTTTCTTATACATACATCATATATATATTTTTTTATTTTTTTATTTATTCCGAATTCATGCAAATCCTGAAAATGGTGTCACTATATTTAATACAAATTTTTGGATCAATAAAATTTCCCCCTTTATGCCTGATATAGTAAAAATTATGAAATTGAGAATTATTAAATTGAAATTATTAAATTGAGAATTTTTGAACCGGAAAACTTTTCAAATTTTGAGAAACTAGTACGTTTTGGAAGTTTCCAATTTATCTGCTATTTAATATATCTTTGAATTCCCATTAAAATTGAAAAAATAATTCCTAGAAAGGTTTTCACTTTTGAGATTTGCAAAGATCTCTCTGAATTCTTGATTTTCAAAAAATTCTGATTTTCGTAGATTCTAACTTTGACGCGAAAGTAGAAAGAAAAATCGCACAGATTTCCGCTTGCGCGAAATCTTGTCTGCAGAAAAAACATAAATGACGCGGAACGGAATAAAAAAATAAACTGATTTTCTAACCTCACCAAGATGTATTTAAATATATTCCGGTAAATATTTATTATACGGACTAGTTCGAATTTGCAGAAAAAAAAATTGTTTTTAAAATGTTCTTTTTTATGACAACAGTAATAAACAATTGTTTGTCGTTTATTGTAACTTTTTTGACCTCTGGAAGTTAAACACTTATGATTCTTTGGATTAAAAGGTACATATTAATAAAAAAATGTTGACTGGAAAATACGGAATAGTGCAGATAGTAAATAATTTTCTAGATCCGTAGAAGTATGTAGGGGAGGGTGGGGCACGACGGCCCCCCAAGCCGGTCAATACTTTTTGTGGCTTTCAACCATCAAATCTGTTTATTTTTGTTCTATCTTGAACGAATTCACCGACATTTTGCCGAAACAAAAAAAAAATTATGGGGTACGACGGCCCCCTCTAAGAAATGATAAATTCTTTTTATCTTAAAAAGTTGCTCCCAACGTTAAAAATGTTTTTCTTTTTGATGGTCCATTTTATCCCTGATGTAGTGTATCGGCCTAAGAATGAATCAATACATGAAATTCATCATAATTTGAAGAGAAACAAAAATGTTCTGACCTTATTTTTTAGGGTGGTCCATTATACCCCAGATATCGCGGATCGGTCTAAAAATAAGTTAATACGTAAAATTTATGATAATTTGACAAGAAACCAAAATTTTTTTTTTTTTGACCAAATTATTTAGGAGGGGGCCGTCGTGCCCCACCGTCCTCTATGGATATTTTTGCCCAGTTATTCTATTGCACAATGTAAGTAAGTAGACACAAGGAGCTTCGAGTGGGTCGTTGATAGTAGTGTGACCGTACAGCAATGCGCTTGTAGCCTTCCAAGAACATCTGCCTTCCGGCAAGGGTTTAAGGAGCGTGCACATGGAGAATGATAGAGCCAACATTCTACTGCCATATACAGGGATCTTTTGCCACTATAAATACCGAGTCTGGCTTTTCTCTCCGTTGTCCCTTCTCGTGGGTTTCTCCAAAAGTAACCGACTATTTCCTTGAAAATTTATTTTCTCATTTATTGCAATTAATTCCAATTATCCCACGCAAGGGTATGGAGCATAGAGGAAAGTGGGGCACGACGGCCCCCTTAAGCCAGTTAATACCTTTTGTGGCTTTTAACCATCGAATCAGTTTACTTTTGTTCTATCTTGAACGAATATACCGGCATTTTGCGGGAACTTAAAACAAAAAAAAATCTGGTGCACGTCAGCACCCTCTGTAAAAAGTGATGATTTTTTTGTTCATCTTAAATAATTGTTTTCAAAACGTACATTTTTTTTGATAGTCCATTTTACCCCTGATGTAGTGCATCAGCCTTAAAATGGATGATTACATCAAATTCATCATAATTTGGAGAAAAGGGTGGTCCATTATTCCCCAGATCCATTATTCCCGTGAAAAGGAGTCAAGACATCAAATTTATGATAATTTGACAAGAAACAAAAAAAAAAATTTTACCGAATTTTTTAGGGGGGTCGTTGTGCCCCACCATCCCCTATTCCAGGAAGCTTGTAATGTTCGAAACCTGGACATTGAAAGTAGGGGGATGTGGGGCAAAGTGGACAATTAAGGAATTTAACGATTTTCATCGGTAAGCAAACGGTCTTTTAACTACTTTCATGTCCCAAAATTGATTCCTGATCCTAATTTCCCTGATTTTGAAAAAAAAAATTTGGGGGCAAAATGGACTTGCCTTCTCAGATGCAGAAAAGTCTATACTCGGTGATTCTCGAAAATAGGGACACTGTAATCGACTACGCCCGAATAAAATATTAACTTGACAATATAAACAATGAAACAAAAAAATGTCCGTTTTACATGAAAATTTCAATTATTTTTTCGAATGACGTCATTCAAGATAAATTTCGAATTTATGAATCTCATAAAAATAAAAGAATAAAATAAATAAAAATACGTCTCGGAAAATAAATCTACCATATGTATTTAATATCAATAGTCGTTAAATATGAATTTTAATATTGATATTTATACAAGTGTAACTATACATGAAATATAATACAATATAAATATAAATATAAATGGAGATATTTTTTTTACATAATGAGAAAAATCAACATCGCGATTTCATTTGAGCTACAAGACGAAGGGGTCGTTTCGGGATTGGTAAAAGCCTCAACGGTCAGGGGTGAGGCAAAGCACTTTGAAAAGAGAAGGATATAGAAGAAAAGAGTGAGACGGTTCTATGTAGAAGGCTTCCATCTTGGCCGATATTATTGACGTTTTTTGCCACCCCTATTTTTCCACCCTACGGGCACCCACGCTTTTCAACCCCTGTTCACCACCTTGGAAAGAGCTAACAGCAGAAACAAGGAGAGAGAGCATCGGGGAATCCACTAACACTATATATACATATACATGTATATACATATATCATACCAAGCTATCGGCTCGGCGGATACTTGGTTGTAGGGGTTGATGAGGCCGATGGAAAAAGAGAACGATAAAGATGAACAAGAAGAAGAAGAGAAGGAAGAAGAAGAAGACGAAGGAGACGTGGCGGAAGAAAAATAATAAGAAGAGCTCGAAAAACGAGGGTGAATGCTGGCGTTGCCTCTCCGCGCGCTGCCGGAGTGAAGAGATGGTTCGTGGGGGTGGTTAGGTCGGAGAGGGTGGAAAAAGGAAGCCGAGAGTCGATTCAGCGACTGGCGGCGAGGGCGACCGAGCAAGAGGGGAGTAAGACGGCTCTTATTCGCGCGAGCTTTTTAGAATACTTTATTGACTGAGCCCAGAAGGGGTGGAATGAGGGACCGAATGGGAGAGAGAGGTGGGCAGGGGGTACTGAAGGAGAACGAAATTCACCGGGGGGATGGCGGCCAACGCTTTCACTCCCATCGCGTTTATATTCCTTTTTTTCTTCCTCCCTTCCGTCTCTCTGTACCGAGAAAAACTCTCGCGGAATTATCGATGGGCTTGGGGAGGTTTTGAGGTAATAGCTATGCAAGATCCTGAGGGGGTAGTTCTTGTAACAACTATCACGAAGGGTGGAACGTTATTCATGCAAAAATCTTTAAACCGAACTACTATACGTGTGGAATAATCGAGAGTTTTTAAATATTTATTAAAAAAATTTCAACGTTTTTTTTAGAATGTTCTTCCTCGGTTCGGGTTAGGGGTTGTTTCAAATTCGAGTATAGTCAATGGCAAAAAATAAGCGGTAGAAAAAAAATATATGGGTGGATTTTTGTGCTTAAAAATTATTTCAAATGAAATTTTGTAGATTGTAGATTGTGTTAGGTGGGCTTAGGGGTTGTTTTTAATTTAATTGCCAAAAGCAAGAGGTCGGTGACAGAAAAAAAAAGATCAGTGGATTTTTGTGTTTTGTATAGAAAATTATCTCGGGTTACTTTTTTTAGATTGTAGTTTGTGTTAGGTGAGCTTAGGGGTTGTTTTTAATTTAAATAGCCAAAAGCAAGAAGTTGGTGACAGAAAATAATAGATGGGTGGATCTTTGTGTTTTGTATACAAAAAACCCTGCAAATTGAAATTTGCACATTGCTTCCTCATCTTTATCCATAGTTCACATAGCTTCCTTTAACACACAGTATGGCGATCAAATTTGGCTTTCTTATAAAGGAAGCTTTGTTAACTATTGAAAAATATAAGTAATCAATGTGCTAATTCGATCGATTTTCGCCAAATTTGATAGCGAGTAACATTGATAGCTATACTAGCTCTTCACAAAATTCCATTGCAATATCTAAAAAATTTCAAAAGTTATAGCGCTTACGCTTCTTTTATAAAAATTAAAAATTTGATAAAAATTTAAGCATTCAATCGATTTTTGCCAAATTTAATAACGAACATCCTCGATAGCTACATTGGCACTGTGCAAAGTTTCAGTGTAATATCGTAAAAATTGTACAAGTCAGAGCGTTTACGCTATTTAAAAAAAAATTAAAAATTTCATAAAATTTAAATCCCTCGATGGATTTTTGCCAAATTTAATAGCGAACAACCTCAATAGCTATATTAGCTCTGTGCAAAGTTTCAGTACAATATCTTAGAAACTGCACAAGTTAGAGCGTTTAGGCTATTTTTCAAAAAATTCAAAATTCCATAACATTTCAATTCCTCGATGGATTTTCGCCAAATTCAATACCAAACAATCTTAATAGCTATACTAGTTCTGTACAAAGTTTGAGTGCAATGTCTCAAAAATTGCAGAGGTTAGAGCGTTTACGCCATTCTTGCAAAAACGGAAAAAGTTGATAAAATCGCAACACCCGTTATAATTAAAACAACATTTTTTCCATAATAAAGAGCAATTCGTGCTCGACAAGTATGCCAAATTTTAGCTTGATATCTCGAAGCGTTATCGAGTTATTAATTATTTACATCTGAAACTCAAGATACACACACACACACACGCACGCACGCACTCACGCACGCACGCACACACACACACACACACACACACACACACACACACACACACACACACACACACACAAATACACACACATCCATCCGGACATTCTTTCTAAATATGATATCTTGATGTTTTAGGACATTTTGAACATATTGACATAAAAATCGCGAAATCAAGAGTCGCGGTAGTGACTCGAGACGAGTACATTTCCTGACATGTCGCGAGGAGCTCACAGACTCTTATACGCCTGCCAACTCACTTATACACGGAAGTATATATATATATATAAAACTATTTTCTTAATAATTACCAAATTATAAGGCTTTGGAGAATTTCGGGGAATACGGTCAGTCCGGATTTTATTCCTCTTTCGAATGCCACCAAAATGAACGCTCTAGCTATTCAAATACGGAAGATATCGCGGTTTTTCTATTATGATTGAGCCGTTTACGATATCGTTAAAATGACAGATTTTTTTCCTTCTCCTTCGCCGAATTTTTCGCACCTTTCAACAAGCTTCAGGTTGTATAAAAAAAATGACTATAAAAGTTTTGGTGTTCATGAAGTGATAAAATATTTACTGTAATAAAGAGTGGCGCGATGATTATAGAAAATCGATTGCAATTAATGTAATCACATTTTTTACACTTAATTGAAATTCGCCCTGAACCTCGTAACTTGAAAAATTTCCTTTTCCTTTCGAGACTTATTAACCAGCAACCGCGTTCATTTTTTCCATTAATGATATCCGCTAAGACGATCTTTCTACGGAGGTGGTAGTGTAACCCATTGAAGTGATGAAATAGTTTACAAAAAGTTGACAAATCCCCACAAAAACACCAAAAATGGTGTACAAAAATTGGAGACAAGTACATTTCAAAAAGTATCTATGATTTTACAAAAAGTTGGGAAATAAATAGATATTACTTGGAACACATATTGCCAAGAACCAGTAGTATAACATATATTTTAAAATTATATATATAATCCCTCACATAATAAATTTAAATAAAATGATAAACATGTATGAAATAATGTATATATTACAATATAAAAAAATAATAATAAGTACTTGGCAAGTTCATCTCCAACAGGCGGAATACACACGATTTTAAGTATACATTCAGATCAGGGCTCACACAGAATTTTATAACGTGTGAAATAATAAATGAACTGCCAAGTACTTATTATTATTTTTTTATATTGTAATATATAAATTATATCATACATGTTTATCATTTTATTTAAATGTATTATGTGAGGGATTATATATATAATTTTAAAATATATGTTATACTACTGGTTCTTGGCAATATGTGTTCCAAGTAATATCTATTTATTTCCCAACTTTTTGTAAAACCATAGATACTTTTTGAAATGTACTTGTCTCGAATTTTTGTACACCATTTTTGGTGTTTTTGTGGGGATATTTTATTGAATGAGGAAACAAGTTGTTGAATCAATCTCGTTTGAAATCATTTTGATTCAATGTTGTAATTGCGGTGAATGCAGTACACATTCGAAACAACAACACCAGTTTTATTATTTCAACAACGGGGTAATCAAATCAAATATGTGACGCAAGACGACAATGAGATCAAGTGGAAGTCTGTATTGTTGAGGCCATTTTGTGCAGCAATTCCGAGTGCTGTGTCTCTATACTCCACAGCTGATATTTCTTGTCGGGTTAAAATCGATGCATCTATAATTCTGTAAAATACAATAGATCATATTGGTAAATTAAAAATTATAACTGGATTAGTGATAGTGAGGGAAATGGTGCACTGAGCAAACAATGTACCGGAAACTGTTAACTGCAGTTAACAAATGTAAACGAAATATTTTTACAATAATATTTTTACATAAATATTTTTACATAAAATAAAATATTTCTTAATGACTAACAAATTTTATAACAGTTAACGAATATTTAATTAAAAGTGCCAGCTAAATATATTTATTTACTACAAATAAACTGTTTTGTTAGTGTGTTCGTAGGAAATGCAGTAGAGAAAATTAACACACTCACATCTCTACAGGTTAAAACTGTCGTCGAACTACTTTACCAAAATGCAGTTCTGTCGGCAGATCTCTAATATTTTACAAGTGTACTAAGCAATATTTGTAAAAAATGTAACATCCCTTCAAGACAACAAGCCTCCGCAGATAATTTTGCCAAATAAAAAGCCTAGCGTTAAACAGCTTTGTATTGAGCTAAAACGTCTACCGCATTTTGAACCTCTCAGAACAAGTCTACCGAATAATAAGTCTTTCGAGAAAAAATCCTCCAAAATGCAATTTCTACCGGAAACAAGTCTCCGGAAAGAAGAACTTCTCTCTGGAATACGTTGGAGAAATGTTTTTCGGTAGCAATGTTATCCCGAAGAATCGTTCCTCGCAAGACTTGTTTTTCGGTCAACTCTGTGCTGAGGTAAAGATGTTTTTCGAAAAACATTGATGCGAGCTATTGTTCGGTAGAATTTTCATGCTGCAGGCTTGTTATTCGGTAGAGTTTTGTAGAACCGATTTTTTTGTATCGGGTAGAAATATTTTTGGGAGGTTATACGAAGAATTTATCGGTGAAGTTGTAATTGGGGCTCAAAAATCAGGAAATTGAAGGATAACTTTTTCAAACTTCGTAGTGACGTACCTTTTATCACCAACAGTGTAGCACTCATAGATCACAGCATAGTTTTTGTAATCAGTTCCCAAAATAAAGCGATCCAACTTGTCTCTCGAATAATTTTTAATTGTCTTTAAACGGAATCTGGCTGGTTGAGATGGATCGAGTTGTTGGACTTCGGCAAGCTTTGCCATACTGATCCCTTCCCTGAAAATTGTGTAACAAAAGCATGGAAAGTGGAAGTCAGCATTAAAAAAATTCCAAAAATCAATAAAATGCAGAGATTTTTTCTTTGACTTACTTTGAATATTCTGCAGAGTATAGATTTTCTGTTTCATCTTTTTTCTTGACGTAGTACATGACGCTGCATTTCTCTCCCTCATAATCGATGGTAGTGTACATATAGTACCAAATTCCCAGGAACTGAAATACAAGTTGAATACATGGTGTCAATAAAGACTGAAAGTATTAAAGACCAAACCAACTTCCAGAATTTTCAAAAAATTGATTTTCTTACATAGATCATAGTTTTCTATAGTTTTAGGCTCATTTTAGTAAAAGCAAATTGAAAAAATTCCACGTGGTTCCGGAATGACAATGGATAAATAAGTAAATGCAAATTAATGCAACAAAAGTGACAAAAGAAGCTGGAACATATGGGTCAAATCGACCACTTTTGAACCCGACTCCTTTCGATTTGGCTGAAATTTTTTTTCCTCTTCTACCCCATTAAGAACATTTTTCAAGAAATTTTTTAAATTTTCTTACCTAACCCAAAAAAAAATAACTTTTTCTTTTCAAATAGCTATAACTTCTTCAGAAATTGACTGATTGGGATATTTTATTCTTCAACATTCCCATCTTTAAATATACTTTCCAAAAAACAATACAACAAAATTTTTAGATATTCAAATGTATGAAATTTTCCACTTTTTCGAGAAACATTATCTTTTTCTCAAAGTTTCTATTTTCAATTTTCAAAGGCCATTTTCAATATATTTTTTCACTCCAAAAATACTTTGATCATTTTCAGAAAAAATGCCATTCAACATTGAGTGGGCCGACAATCGATTTTTTGTTCTTATCCTCAATTTTTCAAACTCTGAGGTCCTTTATAAATCATCAAAAATTTCCCGAGTGGTATTTTGTGAAATAAGCCCAGCTGGGAATTTTTTTTTTCAATCCATAAAAAAATAGAAGGAAATGTCGACCCATACTGGGCAACAATTTTTCCGGAATTGATCAAAATATTTTTTCAGTGAAAAAAAAATTGAAAATGGCCAACTTCGAGAAAAAGATGATTTTTCTCGAAAAAGTGAAAAATTTCATTGATTTTAATCTCTTAAAAATTTCATGTAATTTTTTCGGAAAGTACATTTAAGGAAGAAAGTTTTGGAAAAAAGCGCCCAATTAGTCAATTTTCGAAGAAGTAATAGCTATTTGGAACAAAAAGTTTTTTTATGGTTGAGTAATAAAATTTGAAAATTTCCTGAAAAATGTTTCTAATGGGGTACAAAAGGAAAACAAAATTTCAGCCGAGTCGAAAGGGGTCGGGTCTAAAAGTGGTTGGTTTGACATGGAATGCCCTATATGCAGCTCGCAGATTGACATTTCTTTTTTTTAATATATAATTATGGAGAAGTACAATGAGAAGTTGTAATAAAAGATCAAACGTAAGTTTAAAAGAAATTAAGAATATTCACAGAGTCCATGTTTTAGTTGCGAGCAACTTCTAGAAAAATGCACTTAAAACTTTGACCCCGTTTTTTTTCTCGAAACTGCTTTTTCCAACACGATGACTCATTTTTCCGACATGACGACTCATAGAGTTTTCAATAATTTGGATGCTCCTTTTTCAAATATATTCGGAATCATTTTTTCTGTAGTCTGACGAGCTTAATTCTCGATATTTTAATTTTTCCTAGAAATAATGTAATTGTAAACTTTTCGCGGCGAAATCCACGAGTTCGATGAATTGTTTGATTTTTCGAAATTGAACATTTTGCTCGATAGACGAGAAGAAGAATCTGAATAATTTTGATATTAAATTTGATACAAATTGCCTGCGGCAATAAAATTTTGGAAAATTTTCAATTCCAAAAAAAATTCGTGATGGCGCTTGCTTCCAGCCTTTTTTTTTTAAATTCAGCAAGTATTTTTCACCCTCATAATTTGGAGTACACATATTATATTTCGATATATCATATAAATAAATAAAATTAGAAAAGTTTGGAATTTAGGTCTATAATGCGGTAGAGATGTTTCATGATGGAGTATTTGTTCCAGTTTCCTTCCAGAAAGGTCAGCACGCGATGGACTTAACATTCATTACATCCGGAGGCTTGTGTTTTTGGATGGGATGTTTTTCAAGAAAAATGTTTCTTGGTAGAGTTGTAAAATAGTTGAGATGTACCAGTAGAGCTGTAGTCTTGCAATGTTATTCGACGAAAGAGTTTTAAACGGTAGAGACTTTAATGTGTATCATTAAAGTTTTCTTGTTGACCATTTGCGTGTACGCGACCCATTTAATGTTATCTTGTTATCAAAAAATCGATCATCTGTGATCACTCAATGACTGTCGTAACCTACAAATACAGCCACGCCCAGGCACAGAGAATAATTTGTTAAATTTTTTCGTCAATGCAAATGCACGTGTTCACCAACTGCTCGTGAATTTTCATGTTTGCAAAGTATTAAAAACCAACGAAGAGGAAGTCGGGCTCCCACAATCTGGGTTTCTTATCAACACTACAAGACACCTGTTTTTATACAAAATATTTTTTTTATTGCAGCAACCATTAAACCGTTGAACAAAGTCGATGGTTTTCCGTCAATCTGTGACTTGGTATCTACTAAACCTATAGAAATGTAAATTTGAGCTTTAGAAATCTACAAGAGGAGGGGAATAGTCATTCGTAGCAAATTTTGAACTATATCATCATGACCACTTTAAATAGATTATGAAAAAACATTTTTGGGATCTTTAGAGGTAGCTTTTTGGGAGATACCTTATATGATACATTTATTAAATTTTTTTACCGTTGACCGACTATATATACGTCATGAAGACATCATGCCAAATTTCAAATTCCCATATTACATAGTTTTCGATCAAAACTGTTTTGTGACAAATTTCTTTATGAACGATAGAAACAAATTTTCGCGATTTTTTAATGACTTTTCGATCAATTAAAATTTTTATCAGCTCTTAAGGTGACAAATCATTGTCTTAAGTAATAGTAATAGTAATAGTAATAACTAATAGTCTTAACTTCTGATTGAAATGTGAATCGCAATGGAAAAATTGCAATGGAAAATTTAAATAGAACAAAAACAAAATATGAGACAATAATCTATAGAATGAAAATAATAGAAGTAAATAGAAATTTCGAATAATATTGTAGAGAAAGAATGTTTTTGGTGACTTCATTATTCAATAGCCTATCTACGGGTGAAACTAATTTTTAAGTATACAACCTAAGACAGACCAAGTAGAATTTTTTAATGTTCTCACAACCAGTGTAAAGCCGAATCCATCTATTACTTTTTATCATTCTCACATTTTTTATTTTATTTTTTATGTTTTTTAGATTTAAGAGTTGCGCGTTTCTACATTTTTTTACATTCCACAACTTATATAAGACATAATTTTTAAAAAAATTTCAATGTCTGCTAAGAGGATAATTCAAAAGATTATCAAGTTATCGAGCAAATTTTTTTATTGGTAGATTATTTCCAAATGGTTATTCTTATCGAATTTTGTAAAAATTTAAAAAAGGGCTCAGATTGGTTCAATTTTTTATTTTTTTCAAAAATATTAAAAGTACAGCTGTCGACACAAACTGACTATTTTGCTAGATCGTCTTGATGCGTAGAACGATTTAACACTATATATCCTCGTTTCTTTTTATTTAAACTATATCGAAGCTTTTTATTTAACCCAATAAAAAAAAACGCATTGCACTATGACAGGTTTTTTTTTAATTCAGGCTTATTTCAGGAATAATAAAAATAATTAGATGTAATGGGAATCCGCGTCAATCTGATTTAATCTTGTTTTCTATGATTATTTGCTTTATCAATCACAGCTTGAACTTTTGATCCCTTCAATCCAATTTGCAAATTAAAAAAAAAAATGTTTGACTAGAAAATCGAAAAGTAAAATAGAATACTGATCTACGAATCGATATAAAAATAGGCACAATGAGAAAAAATTTTCTCCGAAATAGGATGCATCATATAGTTTATTATTCAATGACATAAAAGTATCATATGTGAAACAAAATTATTATTCATTTAAGTGGGCAAGCCTCCGCTGAAATATGGTGGAAGTCTTCACGCTTGATTCCATTTTTTGCAGCAATTTCGAATGCTTCTTCCAAACTGTCCCCCGATATACGTTTTCGAGTTAAAATAGATGCGTCTATAATGCTGTAAAATAAAATTATAACTGGAGGAGTGATGGTGACGGATATGGTATTTGTAGGAATTGCGATAGAAAAAAAGTAGACACATTCACATCTTTACCGGTTAAAAGTCTATCGTCGAACAGAGGGTAGAAATATTTTTTGGGAAATTATCGAATACACTACGACCTCGATTTATGCAGCTTCGATAATTGCAAGAGTCCCCACTATGCGACGGATATCGATCGACGTGGCACATGGTGTGAGAGCGCCGGTGTGAGAGTAGACACGCCTCTCGACTGGTGTCAGATGCGCATTGCACGCACCGGCGACATTTGCGCACCTTCGATTTTGGCAAGTGTCTAGCGGTGCCAGTCCCGCCGCCCTTGCATAAATCGAGGTCGTAGTGTATCAGGGATTTATCGTTAGGGTTGTAATCTGGTAAAGACGGTGGAGTTGTAATCGGGACACGAAAATCTGGTAATCAAAAGATAACTTTTTCAAATTTCGTTATATGACGTACGTTTTATCACCAACAGTGTGGCACGAATAGATCACGGCATAGTTTTCGTAATCAATTCCCAAAACCGAGCGATCAAACACAACTATATCTTCTTCTCCAATTGATTGAAAACGATATGTGCCTGGATGAGACGGATCGACCTGTTGGAGCTTGGTACGTCTGGGCTTAATATGCTCATCATCCCTGAAAATCGCGTAACAAAAATATGGAGAGTGTAAAATCA
Organism: Alloplasta piceator; assembly: GCA_946863875.1. Classification (NCBI taxonomy): domain Eukaryota; kingdom Metazoa; phylum Arthropoda; class Insecta; order Hymenoptera; family Ichneumonidae; genus Alloplasta; species Alloplasta piceator. The sequence goes on from OX333075.1 coordinate 18,398,860, forward strand.
AAAGTCTGAAAAATTCTCAAAATCAAGAAGATGCAGAGATTCTTTCTCGTTCTTACTTTGAATATTCTACACCGTATATGTATTCTGGGTCCTCATCTTTATTAGCAATGTGGAACTCGTTGCTGCATTTCTCCCCCGTATAATTCATGGTAGCGTGTATAAAGTACCAACGCCCCAAGGCCTAAAATATAAATTGAATGTATGGTGTCAATAAAGTATCAAAATATTTAAGGCCATAATTCTAGAATTTCCAAAAAATCGATTTTTTGAAATGAGATTATCATTCTTCATTTTAATAAAAGCAAATTCAAAAAATAGCTCGTCGTAGCGGAGTGACAATAGATAAACAAGTAAATGCAAATTAATGCAACGAAAGTGACAAAAGAGGCTAGAACAGCTCGTAGATTGAAAAAAAAATATATTTAAAAATGTATAATTATGGAAAAGTACAATAAGAAGCTGAAGTTAGAGATTAAGCGTAAGTTTATGAAAAATGAAAGATATTCACGAAGTCCTTATTTTTAGTTGCCCGCAACTTCTAGAAAAGTGCACTTAAGACTTTGAGTGCGTTTTTCTCGAAACTGCTTTTTCCGGCACGATGACTCATTTTTTGACATGATGACTCATAGAGTTTTCAATAATTTTCATGCGCTGTTTTTTATAAAAATCAGAATCATTTTTTCTGTAGTCTGTCGAGACCAATTCTCGATATTTTGATTTTTTCTAGAAATAATGTAATTGTAAACTTTTCGAGGCGGAATCCATGAGTTCTTTTAAACTGCTATAAATCCGGTAATTTGTCGTAAATGCCTGCGGCAACCAGATTTTGAAAAATTTTCAATTCCAAAAAATTCGTGATTGCGTTTGCTTCCGGCCTTTTTTCTAACATTAAGCAAGTATTTTTCAACCTCATAGCACACATATATCGCGTTACAGCTGCCATAAGGGCGTATCACCTCTTTTACGCCCTTATTGCATCCGGGAGCCATAAGGGCGTATCGAAAAAAAAAAATTCTAAGGAATCGACGTAATTATGACCGAAAAGTATAGAACGGATGAAAAAAAAAATTTCCGAATTTTTTTTTTCATCGATTTTATACTTTTCGGTTATAATTACGTCGATTGCTGAAAAAAAAAAATTTTGGAAATTTTTTTTTTCATCGAATCTATACTTTTCAGTCATAATTACGGCCATTCCTGAAAAAAAAAATTCGATACGCCCTTATGGCTTTCCAACCCTACCTTTTGCTGGCATACGCCCTTATGGCAGCTGTAACGCGATATTTCGATATGGAGTGCAGATAGATGAATTTAGAAAAGTGTTGAATTTTTCTAAATAAAAATTATAGCTCTAGCTATTACAGATTTTGCGATATTGGGCTGAATTTTTGTACACAGATCATCGTGGGGTTTGACAAAGACTTTACAAAATTATGAGTTCTTACAAAAATTAATTTGTCATTCCGGCTTCCTCGTGAAATAATAATAACTAAATACAAATAAATTATATAATACAAAATACAAAGATTTTGCCTATCATTAGGGAATGATCTGTAGACACAAAGATTCTGCTGCAAGAAAGCCAATATTGAAAAAGCTTATCGTTAACGAAAGCAGATTTACCGATGTCTATCAATTTGTGCAATTTTAAATTTTGCACTATTATTCAACTATTTTTATGGATTATTCGATTTACGGTGAAAACTTACTCGAGTCAAATTGAAGCCCGTTAGACGCGTGAGGTCTAGACAACCTTTGTGATTATCGATTCCCTCGGATCCTGATTCCGCTGAAACCCCGGCAAGAAAGCAAAAAACTGCAAACACGTAGAAACTCGACATATCGAATTTGATTGACGTTAACCTGTACGAAATACGTTTTCAACTGATGCGTGACTTTGGTGTGCCAGGGGTTTTTATACTGCTGTTGTTATCTATAGCTAGCGAGAGAAAATAAGCCTTCTTTTTCCCTAAGGATTGAAATTAACCAATGAGAATGGTTCTTACCACGACTCAATTTCTGACTTGCAATTACACGTGTCACATTTTGTCGTTACGGTTTAACATAAAGTAAAGAAGAAAAATATATGTGTGATGTGTTGTGACTCACAGCCAATGAAATTAAAACTCTGCCGGAGATAAAAAATAGTATTTTGTGCATCTAGGGCTAGAGATAAGTCTTTTTGTCAAGCGTGAAGTTTGCCGCAACGAGCGAAGCGAGAGCCGCAACCACGCGAGACAAAAGACGAATCTCTGGCCCGCGTTGCACACGCGGGCCAGAGATTCGATTTTTTTCCCCATGGGAGATTTGAGTGTCTTTTCGCTATATGCGTGGATAGCCAAAAAGAGGCTCTTTTTTCACAGCTAAGAGTGAAAAGAGTCACTTTTTGGCTGTCTGCGCATATGGTGAAAAGCACGAAAATCTTGCATGGGTGAAAAAAAATATTTTTCTTCTTCACCTTATGTTAAACCGTAACGCTAAAATGTGACACGTGTAAGTGCTGGTCATTAAAGTGAAAAAAAAAAAATGTTATCCATCGTTTCGCTCCAAGTTCATAATTTCTGAATTCCAAAAGCAAATTAGAAGAAGTGCATGCATCATATAGGCACGCTTACATCTTTACCGGTTGCGGTTCCACCGTTCAGCAACTCTACCGTAATACAATCCTTCAATTATTCCCGCAAAGGTTTTTTGTGCTTGGTTGCATTGTGGAGACTGAAGTCTCTATGACGAATGAAGAACATCTCTTCCAGAAACCAGACTTCTGTGAATAAATCTACCGAATAGCAAGCCTACCACGAGGCAACACTAGAGAACGTAAGTGCTTGCTATAATCTCTACCGAAAGACATCTCTCCAGAATATTTTAGATCGATGTTCCCCGATAGAGATATTATTAGCAAGAATTCTTTCTTGGGAGATTTGTTGGTAGGTGGATTTGTTGTTGGAGGCCCATAATGCAGTACACTAAGACCTCGATTTATGCAAGAGCGGCGGGACTGGCACCGCTAGATACTTGCAAAAATCGAAGATGCGCAAATATCGCCCGTGCGTGCAATGCGCATCTCACCCCAGTCTGGAGCCGTGTCCGCTCTCACACCGGCGCTCTCACACCATGTGCCACGTCGATCGATATCCGCCGCATAGTGGGGACTGTTGCAATTATCGAAGCTGCATAAATCGAGGTCGTAGTGTAGATATGATTCATGATGGAGTATTTGTACCAGTTTCCTTCCAGAAAGGTCGTCACGGGGTGGACTTATAATTAATTACTTTCGGAGGCATGTGTTTTCAAGAAGGGGTATTTTTCTAGGAAAATCTTTCTTGTTAGAGTTACAAAATACCTTCTTGGGTTATATACCGTCTTGGGTTAGAGTTATGAGATACTTGGTAGAGTTATAAAATACGAGTTATATGACACACAGGTGTTCTCCAACTACGCGTGAATTTTTATGTCTTCAAAATATTAAAAACCAACGAAGAAAAAAATGTTTGCAGCAACTATTAAACTGTTGGAAAAACCGATGGTTTTCCGGCAATCTACGACTTGGTATATACTAAGCCTATAGAAATGTAAATTTTAGCTTTAGAAATCTGGAGGAGAAAGAGAATGGTCATTCCCAGCGAATTTTGACCTATGACCTTATACATTTTACATTATACATTTTGAAGCATTATACATTTTATGACCACTAGGCAAAAAATGATAAAAAAAATATTTTCAGAATCCTTAGAGCTAGCTTTTTCATATGATACCCACAGAATATATTAATTTCAAAATTTAAAAAAAATCACGTTCTTCGGTTATCCATGACTTAATATCTACTTACCTTATTGAAATCGAAATATTAGTTTTAAAAACCTAAAAGATTAGACGGTCATGGTCATTTTTAGCAAATTTTGAGCTATATCATTAAGATCACTAAACCAAAAATTGTAAAAAACATATCTTTGGAATCCCTAGAGGTAGCTTTTTTAAATGATGCCTTATTCGACATATTTATTAATTTTTTTTAAATCAGACCGACTGTTTATTTCGATCTAAAATAATTTTTTTCTAATGACTTTTAATGACTTTTCGATGAATTAAAAATTTTATTAGCTCGCAAAGTAACAAATCATTGTTTCAACACAAAGTCTCCTTGTCGTGCAATACATTTTCAGATAGGAAAAAATATTCCTAACTTCTGATTGAAATGTGAATCGCATTGGAATAATGCAAAGAAATTTAAAAGAAAAAAAAGAAAAAAATATTGGAAAATAATCCATAAAGTGAAAATAAAATAATGGAATAAAATAGAAATCCAGAATAATATTATAGGGAAAGAATGTTTTGTGAGGAATCGGTGAGTCGAACAAATTTTCAACTATACAACTTAAGACAGACGAAGTCGAGTATTTTTTAATGTTCTCACAATCAGTGTAAAGCTCGAATTCGCCTGTTACTTTTTATTATATTCACTTTTTTATTATATGTTCAAAGTTTTTTTACATTTAATAACTGCGCGTTTTCTACATTTTTTTACATTCCACAACTTATATGAGACATCATTGGAAAAAAAAATCGATGTCCACTGAAAGAATAATTCAAAAGATTATCAAGATATCGAGCAAAATTTTCTGTCGGCAGATTAATGCCAAATTGTATTCCATATCTAATTTTATAAAAACTCTCAAAAAGATTTTAGATTGAATAAAATTTTTAATTTTTTTCAAAAATATTACAAGTACAACTCTCAATGCAAACGGATTTTTTTTAATAGTATTGATGCATAGAACGATTTAATACTCGTTTCTTTTTATTTAAACTATACCGAAGCTCGACCAGAGAAAAATTAAAAAATAAACGCACTGCACCATCAGAGGTTAAATAATTTCAAATTTCAGGCGTATTTCAGGAACAATCAAAATAATTAGATGCAATGAGAATCCGTGCCAATTTGATTTAATTTTAACTTTTATGATAATTTGCTTTATCAGTCTCAGCTTGGACTTTTGATTCCTTCAATCCAATTTGCAATTAAAAAAAAAATTTAATCGAAAAATCCAAAAGTATAATAAGAAAACTGCTTGGCCGTACTTCCGAATAGCTTCTACCTCCAAATCGGCTGAAATTTGGTACAGACCTTCTTTGTGACGATATAAGATAGTGTGTAAAAGTGGAACCCTCCTGCTAGTAGATATAGATATACATTAGGGTGACAGTTATTCGAGCTTCGGCGAAAAAAGTCCGACGCCACCTCAAAAACATAATCAAGGTGTATTAAAAAAAATCTGTGTGAAGTTTGGAGGCGCTCAGAAAATTGGAACAAGCGCCACCGAGCGATTGAAATTGTAAATGTAAAATACATGTATTTATCCCACGCATCAATAATTTTTTTTTCCGACGATATTATAAATGAGAAAAATTTGAAACTTGGTATACTCATTGTGCATAGTATGGTGTACAAAACCAATTTTTTCCAATTTTTTTCATTCATAATTTTTTAAAAATTTGCACCATACTATGCACAATAAGTGTACCAAGTTTCAAATTTTTCTCATTAATATTATACTCCGAGCGATTGAAATATTAAATGTAAAATACATGCATTTATCCCAAGCATCAATGATTTTTTTTTCCAAGTATAATATTAATCAGAAAAATTTGAAACTTGGTACACTTATTGTGCATAGTATGGTCTACAAAACCAAATTTTTTCAATTTTTTTCGTTCATCATTCTGTAAACGACAAGCTCTGTAGAGATGCCCAAAAAACGAAATATGGGCATCTCTACAGAGCTTGTCATTCACAAAATTGTAAATGAAAAAAATTGAAAAAATTTGGTTTTGTACACTATACTACGCACAATCAGTGTACCAAGTTTCAAATTTTTCTCATTAATATTATACTCCGAGTGATTGAAATTTTAAATGTAAAATACACGTATATTTATCCCACGCATCAATGATTTTTTTTTCCGACTATAATATTAATGAGAAAAATTTGAAACTTGGTACACTCATTGTGTATAGTATGGTGTACGAAACCAAATTTTTTCATTTTCTTTCGTTCATAATGTTGTTAATGACAAGCTCTGTAGAGATGTCCAAAAAACATTTAAAATTTCAATCGCCCGGTCGCGCATTTTCCAATTTTCCGAGCGCCTCCAAACTTTACACACATTTTTTTGGATACCCCTTGATTATGTTTTTAGGGTGGCACCGAACTTATTTCGCCAAAGCCTAAATAACTGTCACCCTAATATATATGCACGTGTTAATTTTGCAATTTTCAAAATTCGATATTGAGAAAACTATTGCGATGCGCAAAAAATCCTTTTACACGCCATCTTAAATCGTCAAAAAGAGGTTCTGTACGAAATTTCAGCAAAATCAGAAGTCACAGTTATTCGGAAGTTTATTCCACTGCTTTATAGATCGATATTTAACAATGGGCGTATTGGGGAAAAAAATTATTCCGAAATAAGATTCATCGTGTACGTTATTATTCAATGATATACAAGTATCATAAGTGAAACAAAATTATTGTTTATTTAGGTGGGCAAGACTGCGGTGTAATATAGTGAAAGTCTTCACGCTTGAGTCCATTTTGTTCAGCAACTTTGAATGCTTCGTCTAAATGGTCCTCCATTCCTCGTTCTTGAGTTAAAATCGACGCATCTATAATGCTGTAAAATACAATAGATCATATTTGTAAATTAAACAAAATGACTGCATGAGTGATGGTGACGGAGATGCCATTTGTAGAAAATGCAATAGAAAAAATGGACACATTCACATCTTTATCGGTTAAAAGTTTGTCGTCGAACAGAGGGTAGATACATTTTTTGGGAAATTTTTGAGTATCAGGGATTTATCAGGATTAGGGGATAAGGGTAGGGTTGTAATCTGGTGGAGACGGTCGAGTTGTAATCGGGGCTCCAAATTCTGGCTATTAAAATATAACTTTTTCAAACTTCGTTATTACGTACCTTCTATCACCAACGGTGTGGCACCAATGAATCACTATATAGTTGTCATCAGTTCCCAAAACCGAGAATTCAAACGCAAATTTATCTTTATGGTTCTTTGGTACAAAATAGTATGAGTCTAGTCGAGGTGAATCGAGGTTCATAAGATACCCACACGGAACCGAGTGTCCATTGGACGTCCATCTATTATCCATAGATCCTTAACACGTCTACATCCACGATGGACGTAATGCGGACATCCATTGAACATCCATGGTATACTTTTGATTGGACAAAACGCAATGGATCACACAGGACGTATATTGTATGTCCACGACACGTACTATTTCTTGAGCTACAAATATACACAACACGGCCATCCATGGTATGTCCATAGGTAGACATTAAATAGCTTTTAATTCAGGATAGTAATTGAACATCCATTGGACGTTCCAGGTTCGTAAACGAAAATCACATTCGGAGGACGTCAATTGAACGTCTATCGGATGTTCCATGTAGGATTTCATATAGACGTGAACCTGGAACATCCAATAGATGTCCAATTACTATACTGCATTAAGAGCTATTGAATGTCTACCTATGGGCATACCATAGATGGCCGTGTTATGTATATTTGTAGCTTAAGAAATAGTACGTGTGTGAACATACAATATACGTCCTGTGTGATCCATCGCGTGTTGTCCAATCAAAAGCATTCGTCCTTTAGATGTACATTTAAGTATTTCGGGCAGCTTTGATATGGGTACGCCGATTGACCGTCGTATGTACGTACAAATTACGTCTATCGAAGGATAACGCGGAAGTTTATTCGACGTCCACGACACATATTTTTGGAGCCATAAATATATTCCGCGCGTAACTTAACAGCCAGGGGACGTCCAATAATCATTTAAGTTGGATGAAAATTTCATTCCGGGGAAGTCCATGGGACATTCCTTAAACCACTATCGGAGATGCGAAACGACAGCGATTCTATGTGCTGAAAACGTTTCGTATACGTACCCTTAGATATTTTTTAGAGGTGCCTATAGACCACATAAAGTGACATTTAATGTACGTATTTAAGACGAATGCCAATATTGCAAAAGATATCTAATGACCATCTATTATACGTCCCTTAATTTAAACGCTATTGATTACACATTATCCATTAATTATAAATTTCATTACGATTATACATTATTCAAGGCCTGCGAAACAAAGATATATAAGTATATCAGCAAACTACATCGTATAAGGTTTTTACATGCATAAGTTTCTCATAAGTCAAGTTAGTGTAGGTAGGTAGGTAGGTAGGTAGGAGATTAGAAAAGTTAAGCAGCACCTCTAGAATCCAATACTTGGATGGGTGACCGCAGTGTGAAAAATCGAAAACTATTTTTTTTTCTTTTTTTCTGTAAAATATGGATATCTCGTAGGCCCCGAATATTATATAATCAGTAACCAAGTTTATAATTAATTAATAATGTGTAGTTAATAACGATTAAATTATTTAAATAAAGGGACGTATAATGGATGATCATTGGACATCTTTCGGATCACTGGTTTATTCGTCTTAAATACGTAAATCAGACGTCATTTTTTGGGGTCTAGTCCGTCTAAAAACCGTCTCAAGGTACGTATAAGAGATGTTCCCAGTACATAGAACAGGTGCCGTTTCGCACTTCTTTTAGCAGTGATAGGGATACTCATAGACGTCCCTGGGATGGAGCATTCATCCACCATGTATGGATATTGGACGTCCCATGGCCCTAATGTTCCGTGTGGGTATAGCCATCCCTAAGCCCGTCCCTGAAAATCGTGTAACAAAGGCATGGAGAGTTAAAAATCAGAAGTCAGAAAAATCCTAAAAATCAAGAAAATGTAGATATTTTTTTTCTGCCTTACTTCGAACGTATTTTAGTTTCTATGGAATGTGCCCCGTAATGAATTTCGGACCAAATGCCGCATTTCTCCCCCGTACAATTCATGGTAGCGTAAATGAAGTACCATTCATGCAGGAGCTAAAATATAAGTTGAATCCCCACAAAAACACCAAAAATGGTGTACAAAAATTGGAGACAAGTACATTTCAAAAAGTATCTATGGTTTTACAAAAAGTTGGGAAATAAATAGATATTACTTGGAACACATATTGCCAAGAACCAGTAGTATAACATATATTTTAAAATTATATATATAATCCCTCACATAATACATTTAAATAAAATGATAAACATGTATGATATAATTTATATATTACAATATAAAAAAATAATAATAAGTACTTGGCAGTTCATTTATTATTTCACACGTTATAAAATTCTGTGTGAGCCCTGATCTGAATGTATACTTAAAATCGTGTGTATTCCGCCTGTTGGAGATGAACTTGCCAAGTACTTATTATTATTTTTTTATATTGTAATATATACATTATTTCATACATGTTTATCATTTTATTTAAATTTATTATGTGAGGGATTATATATATAATTTTAAAATATATGTTATACTACTGGTTCTTGGCAATATGTGTTCCAAGTAATATCTATTTATTTCCCAACTTTTTGTAAAACCATAGATAGTTTTTGAAATGTACTTGTCTCCAATTTTTGTACACCATTTTTGGTGTTTTTGTGGGGTAGCATATTACGATACTACTGCGATGACACTTTTTCTGACGAGTGTGAGTTTGCAGCATGAGCCGAAGACGAATGTTGCAATCACACGAGTTGAGAAAAAGTTTCTCGCACTAGTATCGTACGAAATTTTATGGTACGAGTGCGCAAAGTGCCAGTTTGAGCACACGCAGCGTGCGCAAAGTGGCACTTTGCGCACGGAGTGCAATAAAAATTTTGTTTCACGAAAACAAAGCTTCCTTTATGAGGAAGCAATACTTCAAATGAATTTTTTTAGATTGTAGATTGTGTTGCTGCTTAGGGATTGTTTTTAATTAAAATAGCCAAAAGCAAGAAGTCAGCGACAGCAAAAATGTAGCTGGAATGGAGATAGGTTGGGTAAAACGCAAGAAAATAGAGAGTACGGAAAAGAGAAGGAAATGCAGACACGAAGGAAAGAGTGAAAGAGAAAGAGAAAGAGAACTGCTGAATCTGACACTGTCTTTGCGAGAAATTAATGAACCGTAGTATCATAGGCGAATACGAGGCACTGACTTGGCCGCTCGGAACCTCCACTTTTCTTTCTCCGTTGAGTCGTGAAGAAAATCCCTCTCCACCGTGATCGAACGCGACGAAGACGTTTGTTTTTTTATTTCCTTTCTTGGTTGGCTTTTCACTCATACTTTTTTTTTCCCTGTTTTTGTCGTTCCTACCGGTTGACTGCTACCGCTGCTTTTGCTTCGTGCCTCCGCGTATCCGAGCTGAAACGGACCGACACGGAATATTTGAAAAGCCTCTCACAAAGCACCGTGTACTTGAGTCTTTGAATAAATAAGTATAGAAGCAATTATGAAGTTGCAAAAATGTCAAGGGGAATAGACGATTTTCTACCCCAACAAGACGACTAAGATGACGTACGCATTTCTCTTTTTTATCTTTTACAACAGTAGCCCAACTCTGAAAGGGGACTACGTCTGAATAATTTGCTCGAATTTCGTTGTTTCAGCCTGATGTAAAATTACAAGCAAAAAATATGACAAGTGCTTTGGTTAATGCTTCCTGGACACAATGTTTTGTTATCATTTTTATCTCCAAGCCCCCGGTGATAACAAAATCATGATTGTACATAATCAACTTTTTGTTATCATGAACTCAATTTTATTGAGAAGCACCAGAATCAAATGTTTTTTAGGAAGGGGTTTTTTTATGGGTAAGGGAGGCTGGGGCACAACAGCCGCCCTAAAAAATTTAGTAAAAAAAAAGATTTTCGGTTTTTTGTCAAATTATCATAAATTTAATGTATTGATTCATTTTTAGGCTGATCCGCGATACCTGGGTCATAATGGACAACCCTTAAAAATTAGGTGAGATTTGTTTTTTTTTCCTCAAATTATGATGAATTCAATGTATTTTCATCCATTTTTAGGCCGATGCACTACATTTGGGATAAAATGGACATCAAAAAACATTTGAGAAAAAATAATTTTCAACAAAATTAACAAATTTTCAACAGAAAATAACAGGATCTATCATCTAAAAAATTTTGAAAAATTTTGTTTGAGTTGAAAAAAATAATAGTTGAAAAATATAAAAGTTATTTATGAATTAACGAATTTTTGATTAATCTATGTATTTCTTAATGTTAAACAAACATTAATAACATTAAGTATGATTTATGGAAAACAATTGTTTAAGATTTAAAAAAAAATATTTTTTTATCATTTTTAGAGGGGGGCCGTCGTGCCCCAGCCTGCCCTATATGGATTTGACATTTGAGATTGGCCAAGTGAGAATCATGTCTACGTTTTATGTTACCGATTTCCAAAATACTCGATTGAAAGGCGACTTTCTATCATTTCAAAGCCAATTTCGTTTTTAAGTGCCATTTAAAAACGCTTTTCAACACGTTCGTAAGTGCATTGGAGACCAAAAAACTTTTCATATGAAAGATTGTTCATGTACGATCGATATTTTCATTTCGGTTTGCCGATCGCCGAGCACTTAATTCGAATCGACTTTTTAACTTCACAAAGTGATTTTTTCTTAAATACCGCGTTGTAATTAAATTAAATAAACAATGAAAAAAAAATACTATAACCAAAAATACAATAAAATAAACATAAATTCGACGGCAGTATGGAAGAACGTGCTATCTCAAATTATGCTAGAAGAACGTGCTATGTCAAATTGTGCTAAAAGAACGTGCTATCTCAAATTGTGCTACAAGAACGTGCTATCTCAAATTATGAGAGAAGAAGGTAGTATCTCCAATTGTGATCAATCGAAGATAGCACCTTCTTCTCTCATAATTTAAGATAGCACGTTCTTCCATACTGCCGTCGAATTATTAGAAATAAATAATTATAATTATTATAAATGATTATAAAATAAATTAAAGATAACTCAAATAAATAATAATACGTAGTTAATAAATAAATTTAATTTATGAATCTTATTGTTGTCTTGGAAAATGAATCTACCCTCTAATAAAAATCGTCATTAAATATCAATACTAATATTGATACAAGTGTAACTATGAAAAATAATACAACATTTTAATTTTATTTATTATAATTATTATAATAAATTATTATAAATTATTATCCCTTGAACGTTCAACTACGCATAAAATGCTGAACAGCGTACAATAACAAAGATTGTGGGAGCAGAACGGAAATTTGTGTAGAGATTCCCCCGTGAATTCGAACGTAATGATCGACTCTCCGCGCTACCTCACCAAAAAGTTTCCTCGCGTTACGTCCATCCTCCCCATTCATCCTCCATTGTCCATATGTCGATTGACCCCTTGGCCCCCAAACGGGCTTCGCTTCCCGGTCACTGCCCTAAAAAAAACCTACACAATTCTGTACTCGAAAGAAAACCATCGCATTCGTTTTAATGCTCATGACGGCCATCTTATCAGCATTGGCGAGGCGAAAATTTTTTCCAGACCTTGCCAGATGGATGAAAGAGTGCTGGGCCAATGGTGAATCTATATATATTTAAATACATATATATATATATATATATATATATATATATATATATATATAGATGTTTAAAAAAGAGGGTGTTCTCTGACCATGTTGAATTGGTGCCCCCAGGCTCAAACCTAGCTATATATATATACACATCATTGCGAGGTGGCGCGTGAAACTTTCTAATCGAGAATTATGAAAGTTATTTGCCACGACGAGGTTTCACCAAGGCTGAGAGAGAGCGAGAGAATGAGAAGGAGATCGAGAGGTTGAAGTAACCTCGCGGGTCGGAATGAAGTGTAGTTGGGGGTAGGTCCGAGTGGTTAGGTCCGCCACTTTGGGGCTGAAGGAGAGAGAGGGACAGTCAGTTTACTCAGCCGTTGGACAAAGTAAAAGGTCGAGAGGCGGAGTGGAAAAAGACGTTGAAAAATATATATCATGGCCGAGGAAGGATTCAGAAATTGATCGATACCGGGCTCTCGATTGTACGAGCCGCGAATCTGTTTTAGTAATGAGGGAACAAAAAAGGTCTACCAGGGAGAAGAAAGAGGAGGAAGGAAAAAAAAGGTATGGGTTTACAGAGAAAGAGAGTTTGCCAGGCGCTAATCGGTAATTTTCTTCTGCGCGTGCGGGGCTATAATATTTTCCGAGGCTTCTTTCCTCTTCTCCCTTTTTCGTGAGGACCCCCCTAGCTTTTTCCCTGTTTAACTCCCCCATCACACAACCACCATCATCCTCGTTGGCGAGACGATATAGCCGCGCGTGAGCCAGAGGAGAAAGCGTCTCTCTTTCTCCGGCTTTCCTCATCATCCCTCTTCTTATACCCGAAGCCCAACGCTGGATGCTGGAAGCTTTCTCTCTGTCTTTCTCCTCCTTTGCTCCCTCTCTCGGTCTCTTTCGGCTGCTTTCCGCTTTGCCAAAGACAAGGGGTTGCTCGGGCGGATGGCTGGCCAGCCGCGCTAGCTCGCCCCTAGTCGAGCTACGAGATGGGGGGATGCAAATTAAAATCCTCGCCATTTTACCCGTTTCTTATTTCCCCCGATGGTTCTCAACTGCGGCCGCGAATCATTCGTTTCTTCGATCGTGAGAGAAATTATTCCGACGGGTTTCTTGACACTTTCGGGGGGAACGACGACGTTAGCAGGAATCAGGGTCAAAGTCAAAAGTTCCATGATGACCTGGATCCACTTCCGTGATCATTCGTGTTTTGGACCGGATTTGTACCCATGAAAATACTGTGAGAAATTAGCGTTCGATTGTCGCACCGATATCTTTTTCAACCCTCGCTGGTCACCGCGGGTCAAATTGACCCGAGCTCTTGCTTAAATATCTCCATAACTATGCGAGCCCTCGTTTTTCCATTTTTTTTCCATGTAAATATTTAAAAAAAAAAACACAATTGTTTCATATACTGAAATGTTTAAAGATAATGCCTGTATTTTTTTAAAGTCAATCAGATAGGTACTTCTTTTTGACAACCATCCAAAAAGTCGGTTGGGTCAAATTGACCCAGTATCACCAACTTGAAATTATTTTGAGGTGTGACGAGCGAGGATTAATAATGATCCTTTTACTATTACACTGAGAAAACGGTTTATTTGTAGCAAAGCAATATATTTAGTTGGTACTTTTACTTCAGTTAAAATTTACTTAAGTTTACTTGAATTTATTGGTAGGTAAGAAATATTTTATTTGTGTCAAAATAATTTATTAACTGTTAAATAATATTTATTCAATTTTTTAACTTCTTTTTTATTCGTAAACGCTACCTAATTGTAGAAAGTCTTTTAGAAAGTATTTTTATTATTTTAAGGCACCTGGAAGATCATGAAAACTAAAGCGCAAAGACAAATAATTAGCAAATTACTGTTTGTTAGTGTTTCAAAATTGCACATACACAATGTATATATTCTCTGAAAATTGAAATTTTCTTAAACCAAATTTTTATTTATAAAACAATTTTTGCAAAAAAATATTGAGGGATGAAAAATATTTTGATAGTTGAAAATGTGTTCATGAAAACGGTTTCTGGTTGAGAGGTTTTTCAGAATAGTAAAAATGGAAGTAGAAACATTGATAATATGAACCAATCAAATTCTATCTTGTAAAAAAAGGCATGCCCCGGTAATTTTACGACTTTAAATATATAAACTCTTATTCAATGAAACTTGCATAAGAAAACTAATTATTTATATAAAACATTTCTACCACTCAAAGTAAAACTTGGTGGAGATTTTTGGAAATCCGATACCCAAAATTCTCACAATTTAATTAATGAAATTCGCTAATTTGTGAAAGTTTTTGCATCAAGTTAAAAAAATTGTATTCTTATTTTATACTTAGGGGCGAAAATAATACTTTTGGCCGATAATTTTCTTGAGCTGATGATGTAATCCCTGAAAATATTTGAAAAAACCGAACCTTTTGTTTTATACGCTGCTGAGTATAGGATAGAATGACAAAATTTCGTTGAAATTTTCAAAACCATGCCATGAAAATCATTAAATAAAAACATGCAAGTTTATTTAAAGAATTTCAAAATGAGTGGAAGTGGTTAAAATCAATTATTATAATTATTTATAATTTTTACCCTTAAGAATATCAATCGCTCAACAGCGTTTAAGGATGTATTGCCTATACCGTCTCAGCTAAAAATTGGATCTATATTAAATTACCATACTTTAAGATACAATACAAGTCTGAAAAAATCTAGCAACATCTGGCATGCCATAAACAACAATTATCAATAGCAATATTGCCCAAAAGTTATTAATAAATTGCTTAAGCAAACAATTATTCAACAATTTTCCAATAAGTTGTTTTTTTTTCTTAAACAAATCAAATACGTTAATTTTTCTGAACGCATATGATTTTTTTCAGAACTTTCTTTCTATTTCGAAATATTATAAAAAACATTCTGAATTACAAACAAAAAATTACCAATTCTGGATAAGTTTTTGCATACAAGTTTATCATCGGCCTTGAAAAGTTCCAAAGACACTGGGTAAAAAATACATAAATACAGCCATTCTAAAAATTTCGAAACGGAAATTTCAAAATAGAGAGAAGATACAGAAAAACTTTATACGCGTTCAGAAAAATTAAGGCATTCGATTTATTTAATAAAAAAAAGAACTCACCGGAAAATTGTTGAATAATTATTCGTTTACACAATTTATTAATAACTTTTGGGCAATATTATCATTGATAATTGTTGTTTATAGCAAGCTAAATGTTGCTGAATTTTCTCATATTCTTATTGTATCACAAAGTACAAAAAATTCAATCAAATACAATTTTTGGCTGGGACTGTATAAACAATACATCCTTAATCGAACCATTCTATCACAAAAATCATCCAGAGTTACCGTCTTCAAACTATTTTCGTGATCAATGTCCAAATTTCACAAAAACTGAAGGACAATTTCACCGAATTCGGCATATTGCACGTGAATGGACTCACATGTCCATCGGGTCATTTATTCGCATCTACGACAATGAGAATGGGAAAATATACGACGAGGATAAAGTATATATCAAACGCGAAGCAGGAACGACAGTTGCATTTGACAACCACGCGGCGTGAGAGCTCGAAAGCTCCCTGAAAGTAAGACAGATTAAGTATTTTAAATTGAACGCAGTGCAAGAGAAAGAGAGAGAGCGAGAGAGAGAGAGAGAGGGAGGGAGAGCGCGAGTGAGGGAGTGAAAGGGCTCGGATGAAAGTGAGTGAGAAAGATGGCGAATGAAAATGGGAAAGACGCGAGAGGAGCGCAAAAAACGAGAAAGAAAGAAATAAAGACAGAGAGATGGTTTTCGTTGAGTGGAAAGGGTATTAGATGGTTCGGGGGTTAGATGCGGATGGGGAGAGAGGTCCAAAAGGGGGATGAGGGTGAGTTTCGTTGGTGGGTGGTTTCAGGGAGGTTTTGGTACGCTGCTGCCGGAGCTTTTTCCCTCCTTATCTGTCTCTTTCTTTCTTTGCCATCTTTCTCACTTCTTCTTCTTCTTCTTCTTCTGCTTCTTCCTCTTATTCAGCTACAGGCGAGCATCCCTTTTCTTTCTCGCTCCGTTTCAACCTGCGGAAAAGAGAGATGGAGATAGAGAGCGAGAGGGTAGTTCAGTTTTTATAATAAAGGACCGTAATTAATGCCGCCTTCCTCCCAACCATCCCCCTGGTATCCCTTAGTCCGTTGCTGTACTCCGCGCACCCTCCGTTTTTACCAACCCTCCCGCGCCTCATCCTCGTCATCCCTTCCTCCCTATATATGCATATGGGTCATTCCACGTCGAATCACGCGGTCATCGGCCTGACCCCCTCGGATTTGATGTCCAATGAATTGTGTTTTTCGTTCAACCCAAAATATGACCTTAAATTTTTAGAAATTTTCATTGCATTTTTTAGGGGTTGCCGGAGCTAAAAAATCATTAATCTGAGGGAAAACATAAAGAGGGGCATTTTTTTAATTAATGAAATTTTTTCACAGAAACTAGGGCCCCAAACAAATATTTTTGTCATAGTTCGATAATGCGCCAAAAATAATTACTATTTTTTTTGTATTTTAATTTTTTTTTTATAATTTATTATTTTGATTGTTTCTTCTAGTGAGAATAACGACAACAAAAATATTTTTCTCGTGAAACTTGATTTTTGTCTTCTTTGTTTAAGAGTGAATCGACAACATTTTTCGAAAAGTTATGAGCCTCGTCAACCTGAAATAAAACGGATGATTCAAACACAATTGAAAAATTAAAATAAATAAAAAATATATTAATTATTTTTGGCCCATTATCGAACTGTGACGAAAATATCTGCATTGGGCCCTAGTTTCTGTGAAAAAAATTTCATTAATTCGAAAAAGGCCCCTCTTTACATTTTCCCTCAGTTTAATGATTTTTTAGCTCGGGCAAACCCTAAAAAATAAAATAAAAATTTCTAAAAATTTGAGGTCATATTTTGGAGCAAACGAAGCCTACGATTCATTGGACATCAAAATCCGAGGGGGTCAGGCCAATGACCGCGTGATTTGACGTGGAATGCCCCATATATATGTTAAGAACGACGCCGACTCTGAGTGGCCCCACGATCGCTCTGGGCTTCGTTTTCTTTTTTTTTTTTTTACTTTTCCTTCTTCTTCCTCTTCATCTCTCTCCGACCTCATCCTCCTGTGAATTTAGCCGAGACAGCGAAATGCACCGTTTCTCGCACAGTGAAAGGTTTCTCCTTTCTTCTTTTTCGTTTTTCCGCGTCTTATTCCATTTTCTGGGCTCTTCCTCACTTTGTGCTCGCCCATCTTACACTCCGTGTGCTCTTCTTTCCCGCCGAGGGAATATATTTTTGGGCAAACTGACGTCGGCCTGAGTTAACAGGGCTTCCCGTACCTAACTCTGTGACAATGGGACAAAAGTCCGCGATATGCCACGAGCAAATAGTAAGGAGCATGTACGGGCAAGTCGAGATTCGGGACGAACGAAACAACATTTATTTTCCATTCGTTGGTCGTTTTTTTTCCGCTATAAATAATAGGAACGACAATGACAAGACAGAGTTAATAAATGTCGAACGAGTTCGCTGAGAGGTGGCTGTTTATTTTACGTTTCGATCCGGGTACGAATTAATGGGAATAAGAAAATGCCGCGTTTGGGAATGTGCACGCCGTTACAGTCCCGCCACGTCGATTTAATCAATTGTGCTCACGATAACACTGATGCTGGACCGTTTGCTTTGTTCTCATCTTCAAGGCTCGCCCATTCACGTGGAATAATCACGGTATTACATTTTCTGCAATGCACTTTACTGCGTTAATTATTGGTTGCACCGGAAAGTACGTGGACATTTTTCAGTCATCGTTGCCCCCATCGCAACGTGTCGCAAATCATTTTAATGTGTTTTACTGGGGGGGGGGGAGAGAATATCAGCATTATTAATTCAGAATTTTCGTTAAAACTTTCTTGGATACCGTTGAATGGAATTGATATTTTGACAATGAATGCAGAATTATGGTTGGGAGGCTGCTCCTTTGCAGTTTTGTCCAGAGCAATTGAAAAAATAGTACATTACATCACGAGTCAGAAAATGTTTTTACGCCGAGTAATGTACGATGTTTTATATCGCGAGGTGTAATATGGACGTTTTCACGTCCGCATGCGGACGTAAAAGCGTCCATTATTGTACTGAGTGATATAAAACACTTTTTTATGAACCAAAGATCGTTTTTAGCGACCAAAATTATTCCCACATTGTTTTCGAAAATTAACACTCTGAATAGCTCTAAACAAGACTTGACCGTTCCCACATCTTGACCGGGTTACCGTGGCAACCATTCCCACATCTTGACTTCTCCTATTGATGGTTGCACCACTCTATAACCCAGTGGTTTGTAGGCGCGTGCGCAAGCGTGCCGAGATCAGAACAACGCGTGCGTGCTCCCACGAGCATGCGCGTGCTCACACGAGCATGCGCGCTTTTGGCGAACAATATGGCGTCGTATAGAAAGTGGGGACTGTAGGAGAAGTCAAGCTATGGGAATGACCTACATTCGTCTGGTCAAGAAATGGGCACTTTGACTGTACTTACATTTGATTTCTTATTCTCATTTGATATTTATTCGAGCACTCTTTGTTTCAAAACATATTCTCACCTTGTGCAATACACTAAAATTAGGCCTAGGCATATTGGAAAAGAAGCATTTAAAGCGAGAGGTTATTCACTACCGTATGCAGTCTACAAGTGATTTCAGAATGATGTCGATATCACATGATTTCGCTGATTTCATGAAGTCGATTTCACATGACTTCACTGATTTCATGAAGTCTTTGTGTGATTTCAAAAGTCATGTGATTTTACGTGATTTCAAGTGATTTCAAGTGATTTCAATCGATTTCAAGTGATTTCAAGTGACTTCAAGTGATTTCAAGTGACTTCAAGTAATTTCACATTGATTTTACATTGATTTCAATCATCGCAGAGTGATTTCATTCTGTTTTCAAGTGACTTCAATGATATTTTCGTAACATCAATTTCGTACGAAGACATGTGGTTTCACGTGATTCCATGCGATTTCAATTCTGATTTCATACTGAGGTGGTTCAATGATTTCACGAATGCATAACCCCTCGATTGAAACAAAGAATGAAAAATAAGTAAAAAATGGCATTGACGATTTCCATTACGACTTATTTTGATACAGGTTTGAAAAATAAAAAATAAAAAATATATTATGCATGGATTGTTAAAACTACTTCAACTCCGTGTTCGTCTTCAAAAAACTGTCGTAGGCGACAGTTGAGGGACTTATTAGGCTAAACTAGTTGGGCGCCGGGAACTTCAACCACTTTTTTCTAAAAACACTATTTTTGAATTCGGTGGACACGATCTCTCAAAAACTAGTGTCCCGAGCTTTTAAAAATTTTGCACTCTTCTTCAAGATACAATAGAAATTGAACGAAGGTTTTTTTTTATTACAACTAATTTTACAAGGCAGTGTAAATTTTACCAAAAATTGTACGATTTTGCATAAATCTCTGCAAAAAATTCAAATTTCATTTTTTTTAAATCCCTTATTCAATCGGGAGCTATACTTATCTACTAATAGATAAAATTTGGTTTTTTAATTTCAGATAAGGCTATCATAAGTTATCCTGACTACCACGAGGATGAATATATTTTTAGGTGTCTCCGGAAACCAGATCCCACCGACTAAATTTTCCGAATTCTTAAATGAAAATTTTAATAAAATTTCGTTCAAATGCTGCTCTTTTATAAGCTTGAAATTTTGAATATAATTATTTATTTATTCCCACACAACAAAAATACTTCCCAAGTACGTCTTTCGGACATCACGTCAATTGTCCCGTGATGGTAATGGGATGGTCCCATGGGATTCCCATGGGCTCTAAAGTGTCCGCAGTGATAACCGGAATGGGATCGTCCCATTATCGTCCCGGGATGTCTTCGGGACGTCTCTTGGACTGTCAATACATCAGAGTGGAGATATCGATGAGATATTATCGAGACTTCTTAAAGACTTCACCAAGGTATTCCAGAATTATCAGACACAGCAATGATACCTCCCAAGTACGTCTTTTGGACATCACGTCAATTGACTCAATTTTCCTGTGATGGTAATGGGATGGTCCGATGGGATTCCCATGGGCTCTGAAATGTCCGCAGTGATTACCGCAATAGGATGGTCCCACTGCCGTCCCGGGATGTCTTTGGGATGTCTTCGGGACGTCTCTTGGACTGCCAACACAGCAGTGGATAATTATTTTTATTTCGATTTGATATTAATTAATTTCAATTGATTAATTAAATTTCAATAAAAAGGGTACAGTACAGAGGGAGACAGCAAGCACTCCTTGTAATATAGCCTCTTATGAGGTCTGACTCCTTTCGGTGTCAAATGTCCGTGTTCACGCTCGGCTATATAAGCATTCTATTTGCATGATCCGTATGTGAGAGCCTTTGCCATCTCGCGGCGAGACTGGAACTAACGCTGTGGAATGGCTGACCTCCTATAGACATCTCTAAGAGAGTCCACTGGGATCGTCTACACACGGTTACGGCAGGATATCCTCAAGACATCCCATATTAATCTCGCGTAGAACAATGTCTTACCGGCACCTCCCAGAGATATCTCTATGAGAGTGCGCTGGGATCGTCAAAACACGGTTACGATAGGATATCCTCAAGACATCCTATATTAATCTCCAGTAGACCAATGTCCTACTAGTACCTCCCACAGACATCTACAAGATAGTGCGGTACGATCGTCTACACGCGGTCACGGCAGGATATCCTAGAGACATCCTATATTAATCTCGGGTAGAACAATGTCCTACCAATACCTCTCACAGACGTCTATAATAGAGTGCGTTGGGACCGTCCAATTACGGTTGCGACAGGATATCCTCAAGATCTCCTATATTAATCTTGGGTAGAACGGAATCCTACCGGTACCTCTCAGAGACATCTCTAACAGAGTGCGCTGGGATCGTCTAAATACGGTTGCAACAGGATATCCTCAAGACAACCTATATTAATCTCGAGTAGACCATTGTCCTACTAGTACCTCCCATAGACATCTACGAGACAGTGCGGTACGATCGTCTACACACGGTAACGGCAGGATATCCACAAGACATCCCATATTAATCTCGGGTAGAACAATGTCCTACCGGTACCTCCCAGATACATCTATAAGAGAGTGCACTGGGATCGTCTTAACACGGTTGCGACAGGATATCCTCAAGACATCCTATATTAATCTCGAGTAGATCGATGTCTTACTAGTACCTCCCACAGACATCTACAAGTGAGTGCGGTACGATCGTCCACACACGGTGATGGCAGGATATCCTCAAGACATCCTATATTAATCTCGGGTGGAACAATGTCCTACCACTACCTCCCACAGACGTCTATAAGAGAGTGCGTTGGGATCGTCTAATTACGGTTGCGACAGGATATCCTCAAGACATCTAATATTAATCCCGGGTAGAACAATATCTCACTGGTTCCTCCCATAGACGTTCATAAGACGTACTATCTTGGTAGGACACGAATGGGACTATCTCGGGATGGTCCCGGGATCAATTTTAATGTGTGGGTTCGTTATTAAAAAAACAGGCAAATATGCTTTTTTTAACCTTCAAAACCATGTAATCTCTTAAGGGTATATTAAGGTATAATCGGGGATGTATTTCTCATACTTGTAATATATATCATAAGTGATATACAGGGTGTCCCATTTCAATCTTACAGTTGATTTATCTCGAAAAATACTGCTCTGATCAAAAATTAAGAGGAATGAAACTTTTAGGGTTCAAAGGGAACGTTAAAAAAAATTGTTTTGGTCCAAAATTCAAAATAGTGGCGTTGAGATGGCTGACATATTTTTTTCAAATGGTAACATGATTTTTTATTTCGAGTAAAAAATTTTTCAGGTCAAAACTAACAACTTTTGCAGGAGTATTTTTTTGATACAGTCCATAATTAGATCACCATTTTGGACTATTTTAGTGTTATCCAGGATAACGACGTGTCGTTTGAAGTCGACAAATACTGTTAAAGTGACAAAACGTCGATACCTAATCCTTGTGAGTGTTCCGCATGCATGTACGCACGTACACACCTCCACTTACACTTGGGATGTTGAAGACTTTACCTCCTCGTCCGCTCCGTTATCCTGGATAACCCTAAAATAGTCAAAAATGGAAATCTATTATGGACTGTATAACAAAAATATTCCTATAAAAGTTGTTTATTTTGACCTGACAAATTTTTTGGTGAAAAAAAATGTTTTCATTTTTAAAAAAACCATGTTGGCCATCTTAACACCGCCATTTTGAATTTTGGACCGAAAAAATTTTTTTTTTTGGGTTTTTTCGAGATAAATCAGCTGTAAGATTAGAATGGGACACCATGTATCATGGACCGTATCGAAAAAATGTTCCTACAAAAGTTGTTAGTTTCGACCTGAACATTTTTTTAGGGAACAAAAAAATCATGTTTCCATTTAAAAAAATATAGCAGCCATCTTAACGCCACCATTTAAAATTTCGGACCGGAAAATATTTTTTTTTAACGTCCCCCTTTGAACCCTAAAAGTTTCATTGCAGTCAGTTTTGCATCGGCGCAGTAATTTTCGCGATAAATCACCGGTAAGATTAAAATGGGACACCCTGTACATCGAGAAAATATACGCTTTTTACCCCTCAATAAGTTTCAAAAAAGGATTACACGTAATTAACGGGTGTCGACATAACAGCATATAACTCTGTTAATTTCGATTCGATCGTCTTGAAATTTTCGAAAAAAATTATTAAATGATATACAACATAAAAAAGAATCAAAAAAAGTAATTCATCAACTTCAACGACTGGACATAGCTATTTAGTAAATTCAAAAAAATGACTCAATTTTTCGCAAATTCATATTTATTTGTTTTGGATGAATTGAACTCATTTCTCGATCTCAGTCGGTATTTCGGTTTTAGAAAATCGTTCAGTTTTAAAAAATGATGTCGAAAATATTTTCAAACGTTAATTTGGGGAAGAGACAACGCACGTGTACGAAAACGTCGTTTGTCCGTACATCCTCGTTCCATCCAGACAGAAGACCTACAAATTCGGTACACCTTTGGCCCATTCGTGTACGTTAAAATGCGTGACCCTTCTCTCAAATTCCCCGATGTAAAAATCCTGTCCGCACTCTACGGCAATGTACACGCGACGTTAACGATAATGCTATGCCGAGCCGAAAAATCCGTTGTATCGAAACCGGTTTCGAAACTATTTTTATGGGGTCATCGTGGAGAGCCAGGGTGGTTTGACGAAGGGGAGGTCATCCTCGGCATTAAGGTCAGGCGGATATAGAATGAAACGGGGTTGGAGTGTATTCAAACAGACTCACACACAGACACAAGTAAGCGACAACCCCTTTGGTTACGTATTCCCAAAAGCTAACCGGACCACCTTGGCCGTAGAGGGCCAAAAACGGTCCACTAACAACGGCGCACACTACCATTAAGTTTCTCCTATGTTAACCCGGACATCTGGTCATCGAAAATTAAAAAAGTGCGAAAAAACTTACCTGACCAGTTGAGCCAGCACATGCCTCGTCCTTCCAAAGGCTCGAACCCCTCCGTTGGCCCTACGAATTTATTTTGCTTGGTATATGCTTCGTCCTGCTTTTTTTTTATTTTATACACAAGCGTGGTATCCAGCCCCTGGACCTTCTACGCGGCAAAGACCTTAAATATAAGGGATATGCTAATGAAGTGCCCCTTACACCCGTCCGACCCTTTCACAAAACTCTCGTTCTCCGATCCCCCTTCGAGCCTTTCAGGCCCTATTTCTTTCCCTCTTCACAGGACCCTCTCAGACTCGATGCTTCTTCGTGGCTCTTTCGCGTCTTTTTATCGCGTTTGGTACTTCTCAAAACAGGTTTTTTCTTCCTCCGCTGAAAGGCATTTTTATTTTTATCTTTGCACAATCTTAAGGATCTCCTTGATTCGCATTTTCAACTTATTGTCCTGCGCGCTTGTTTTGTGTCCTTGTGCTTGGGTTTTTGTGTGAACGCGTTGATCGAAGTCCTGCCACTTGCACAACTCGAATGGTCAGGACTCCGAAGTTAATGGTAGGGGCATAAGTGGGGTCTCAATAGTGGGGATGACCAACTTGGGACTTGGAGCATGTTGGAGGCTCCGCTTCGAGACTCGCGAAATCGTCAGTTCTGTCGCTGATGAAAGTTGGTTTGGACGCTTATGGCTTGTGATTGACCATCAACCTTATATGATAGCATTCGGCTCAGACGGTTCTTCTTCGAATGTTGATTGTGTTTTTGTTGTGGACAATTTTTTGGAGTTCCGAGTTTTGGTTAAGTGAAAGCTTATTGACATTCTGGGATCGTTTAAACATTTTAAAAGAAAATCGAATTTGATGAAAAATAATTCTAAATGCTCTTTGAATTCAATAATCAATGATGTACCAATCAACAACTTGGTTAATTTTTATTTTTTGGAGTTGAGATGAATTTTATTATCTAAATAAATTGGATTGATTCAAATTAATTTTATTTTAAGGGAAACAAATTCGGGTTGAACTTTTGGATTGTTTTTTTTAATGTGTCGAGTGTATCTATACTTCATCTAAGTGCATTTCAATTTGCTTGAAATCAAAAGGATATATATATATTTTTAACTTTTCATTGTTATAAATGTGACACATTTCTTTAAATCAATAACTTAATTATTGCTGTTACAAAGGTTCAAGCAAATTTAATGTTTAAACGATTAGGTGAAAAAATAATTCTAAATCCTTTTTAAATTCAATAATCAATAATGCAACTTAACAGCGAGGCAAATTTGATGCTATTTTTTGGAGTTGAGACGAATTTTATTATCTAATAAAATTGGATTAATCTAAGCAATTTTTATTTTAAGGACGACAAATTCGAGTTGAACTTTTTGATTGTTTTTTTAATGCGTCGCGTGTATCTATACTTTATCTAAGTGTGTTTTTAAATTTGCTTGAAATCAAAAGGATATATGTATATTTTTACTTTTTATTGTAATGAATGTGACACATTTCTTTAAATCAATAAGTTAATTATTGCTGTTGCAAAGATTCAAACAAATTTAATGTTCGAGTGATATCTCAATTTTAATTTCCTGTAATCAGAAGAGTGAATTGAAAGTGAGCGCATAAATTATTGGCAATCCAATTATTTTTGGCTTCAAATAAAGTAATGATTTTTTAATCACAAGATTTAAGTATCACGGGATAAAGTCAGGAACATACTTTAAACATTATCTATAATATGTTATGAAAGTTATTATTTGTGAAATTAAGTG
Organism: Alloplasta piceator; assembly: GCA_946863875.1. Taxonomy (NCBI): domain Eukaryota; kingdom Metazoa; phylum Arthropoda; class Insecta; order Hymenoptera; family Ichneumonidae; genus Alloplasta; species Alloplasta piceator. Next base: position 18,424,761 of record OX333075.1, read on the forward strand.
ACAATTGAGTGATTGAGTTCTATTTAAATAATAAAAAAAGGTCAATTTCCAAGAAAAAATACTTTGTCAAAAAAAAATCATAGCCTTCACATATTTCATTCAAGAACAAAAAATTTATAACGTTCAAAATTTCAAAGTGTTTAAAATTTGTAATTTCCAATTTCTAAATTTCTAAATTTCTAATATTTCTAAATTTCTATCATTTCTAACTTTCTAAATTTCTAAATTTCTAAATTTCTAAATTTTTAATTAATAAATATTGTACTTCTAGAAAAAAAACCGTGCACAGAGTTAGTTCCAAAAAGATTTTTCTTCAGGCTTCACTGTCGGAGAGAACCTTAAATTATCAGCAGCTATCGTAAATATGTCTATCATTAGCTTATACAAAAATTATACAAAAATTTGAAAGTTGGGTCGATTCGAATCAATTCAGAGTAACAATGAAGGGTAAATAATTCAAAGAAAAATAAAAAGCATTTGATAGGTCAATTCTTCTCTTATCTATAATTTAATTATATTTATCGTTGTTTTTGTTATTTTCTATAATGAACAATTTTAATAAATATCATCGTAAAATAATATCAGAAAATAAATCATCCACTATCTTCTAATAAAATTAATCAAAACCATTTTCAACGTACACCCTTAATTGCATTATTTCCTAATATTCTTCAAATTATAACATCATTTGCCAGCAAAAAGTGATTCGAAAGTATATTTGCTAAAAATTCTCTGCTCGAGAAAAATAAGGAGAATGTACGATGAGAAAATAAAAGAGTTGCGGACTCGGTGTTATATTCGATAAGCATTTTCGGAGGGTGGCTTTTCGCGAAAGAGTAGATATACGTAAAAATCCCTCTTTTGCCACGAGGCCGAAAGATTCACCCCTCGTCGTCGTCGTCGTCCCTCTCTCTTTCGTTTTTTGTTTCTCTTAAGCAGTCCAATTTCTGGTGTGTGTATATTTTAGGCATTAGTGCGAGAGCGAGAGGCCATCGGCCATTTTATACCGTCTTTTATCCCTTTCTAACGGGTGCAAGGACGCGCGAGGGCGAGAATCCGAGAGCCACCCTCCCCAACCCCTTTGTCGGTGGAGGGTGAGTCGACGTCAGAAAAACCACCCCGGTTACTACTATCGCTCTTTCCCGCTCGCCTCGTGATTTTCAACCGTTCTTTCCTTTATTCTCTCGCTGCCACCACCCCCTACCCTCGATTCACCCCCCGCCCCGCCCTGAAAATCTCGCGATGCGACGAGAATGGGGGAGTAGCCTGAAAACGCTTCGGTTAACTTCGGGACTTTAGCAAAATGGTCGTTCTGTGATTCTGATACAAAATTTTTTCCACTTGTACCGTTCCTTTATCATTTATCTCCGACCCCGCGAGAGTGATAGGGGATGTTTTCAATTGTTTTTTTTTTGCTTGCCATGAATCTGAGAATTCCCTCAAACGACATTATGTTATTAATATTTTTTTCGACATATTAATAAAATTTAAAGAATACCTGAAATATTTTTTAAAATAATAATACAACAAGACTTTTTCCCTATGTACTAATTTTTATTTTTTAATTATATTCGAAAAAAATTTTACTCGTATCGTTCCTTTTTCATCTATATCCTATAAATAAGGGGATAAGGGATGTTTTCAATAGTTTTTTTTTAATTGCTATGAAATTGAGAATTCTCTCAAACGACATTGTGTTATTTTCTCAAGATATTAATAAAATCTAAAAAATACATGAGATGTTTTTTGAAATAATTATATGAAAAAAGTGAGCTGGAGAATATGGATCATGCTTTTATTAAATTAATGGTGACATTTTCTAAGATTATTGTGATCGAATTTATAAAATATTTGCTTTTTTTGGCAACTTGTTCTTTGAAGTCTGTCAGTATTGAAATAATTTTTTTTTGTTCTTTAATTTATATATTAATAAATTTATATTTATGTATTATATATTTATTTATATTTTCATAAATACTGCTGAATGCAGTTTCAAAATTAGGATACCAACCAAAAGAATTAAGAAAATTATTTAACAAATTTATTTTTCATATCTTATTAATGATTTCACAAACATATTTCTTCAGGATTTATCTTTTTTCTATTGAAATTCAATAATTATAGAATTCAACTTCCAAAGAAGCAATAATATAAACCGATGATGTCTGAAAATAATTAAAAATGGTGTTTTTTTATTTCCGGCAAAAATATTTTTTGACCCATTAATAATTTTGGTCCGAAGATAATTAAAATGCACGCATTACTACTCAGTACGGAATCGTTTTTGAAAATACCAATCAGAAAACTTCTAAAAAATTTTTCGTTTTTCGACCTCAATACAGCAATGACAAAACCAATGAATTAAAAAAGTATGTATATAAGATACATCCTTAAGGATCCTTTGGTTCCTGATTTTTAAAAACTTTAATTTCGCTGATATTATTCAACATTCATATTTAAGGCATCATTCTAGTTTATAATTTTATTATTTAAAAAATCGATTTTTCTACATTTTTCGAAAATGTATGTATTTAAAAGTATTGTGTAAAAGTTTTAGAACGATCGGAGCAATCTAAATATGTTATTCTGTGACATTTACGTTGCTGAACCGATCCTTATGAAATTTCAAACACTTATTCTATAAATAAATAGCTTCAGCGTTTCATTCTATAACCGTATTGAAATTTCAATTTTTACTATTTTTTTTTCTCCCCAAAATAGTGAAAAAACCTCTTTCATTTTTTATTGTAAAATCTCCGCCATTTTATTATTATTTATCAATAAATATTAATATCCGTAGAATGCGCGAGAGCCACCGTCATACTGAATCTAAATATTTTTTAGTTTTTTCCGTTTTAGATGAGCCGTTATCTAGATATCAACGCCGCCAGCGTCACATCCACTTTTCGAGTGGTTACGTTTGCCTGTTATTTTTGTGTGTAAAAAGTGTTTAAAATGAAAAAATAAAAATCATTCTATGTATTCCGAGAGTGTATTTATTAAGCTCAACAAATTTTACATAAACATATAACAATACGTTCTCAAAAAAATTACAAAAATAGTCCTTTATTTAACATGTAAACAAGAATGATGTCTTAATGAGGATTCAATCGAATTCGTTCTAAGTTCGACGAATATCTGCTGCGATATCCAAAATGTGAAACTAAATGTGTTTACATACAGTATATATAAACTAATCTGTCTCTTCCTCGCTTATATACATTTGAGGATATACACACGAAGAGCACAAAATCGTGCCATTTTAGTCACCGTTAATGCCGTTAAAGTTTGATTTCCTGAAGTACGATCAGACTCGGGGATAACCCAATGAAATATATCGTCGGAGGGAAGTTCAGCTGGGGAATATAATAATTTCTTGATTATTATGGATTCCGAGAGTGATAAAGGCTGAGAAAGCCCGACGAGTATATAAAGGGGGGAAATATTATAAATTAGTTATATATTCTCCTTCGTTACGACTCACCGGTATTTCAATATCGGGTAAAATTTTTTAACAAGTATCTGTGTCATCGTCGTTCATTGACCGTCGATTTCCAAATTGTGTCATAAGAATCAAACGAAATAAAATTGCTCATAATTGATCCTCGATATCCTCTTCCGGTCCTACATCATTAGTTCTTCGCATAACCGAAGGTTATAAATGAGATCGATAACTTCTCCTGTGTTGACAGACCGATAAATTTCACAGCGCTTCCGGGATTGATAATTATTCACGTTATTTTAAGCGATATTACGAAACTTTTATACTTCGAACCAACAAAAAATGTTTATCAAACATTTTAGGAGAAAGTGATTTTTTCCTGCAGTCTTTTATTTTTTAATTTTTTTCATAATGTTGAAATTGTCGTTATGCGATAATGTAAATAGGAACTTCCTACTGCAAATTTGAAAAAAAAATCAAATCATTTCAAGAGACAATCAAGATTGATAATTTTAACAATATTGTAAGGATCAGAGCTGGGCAGTACTTGAAGTACCCGGTACTTGCGACGTGCTTAAATTTTCAAGTACTTAAAAAGTACTACAAGTATTGTACTTAAAATTTCAAATACTTTTCTGTCCTTAGAAAGCCATTCAAGTATTTTACTTAAGCCCAGAAAAAAGATCTAGTCGTAGGTACTATAATCGTTTATTTGATTATTTTTTAGTTACTTTAAAGAACATTTTCTTTCCATCCAATTTTGGGCGATATTTACTTCCACTATATTTATTTATTTGAATTCCCTGTCATCGAGAAACAGGCGTCGAAGAAAAATTCTATTCGCTGTTACTAAATACCTATTCACCCGTAATCTCATCCGATCGTATCTGCAGATTTGTCAGTACCCCAAAAATCCGCCAGGTGGCTACCCCTCGCACAAGCGAACTTGCCTCCCGACGCCTATATCCTTTCCAAGCTCGTCTATGTTTGATATCCTTATTTTTCACTATGGATATTTAATACATTGAACATTGCCGCTAAACGCAAGATGGTCGAATCCCCGAAAAGGATTCCCATAAAAAAGGGTCTTCTTTCTTTTCCCTTCTGTTAAAGAAAAGACGAAGCTTCACGAAATTCCAAACTTCATATGTGTAGCTATACATTCAAAGATTGACATGTTAAAAAGTATATATTGTGTAAATATTTAAAAAAAATTATTTCATTTCAATACATATTTGTTCAGTTTGAAATAATATTTATTAATATTAAATAAAAACTTATTAGATCGCAATATATTTTTCTAGTAGGTCATTCCAAAAAAAAAATCCGTTGACATGAATAGAGTTGTATTAGGCCGGCCTACAACTAAAAAAATTTCTTTGGCTTGACTAGGATTTAGTTAAATGTACTAGATCATTTTTCTCGGTATAAATTTTCAAATACTTTTCTCTACTTCAAGTACTTTTTCAAGTACAAGCATCAAGTATTTATGAATGTGTCTTGCTGGTGGTTGAGTCCATATAAAAGCCTTTGAATATGTAATTGAAAATAATATTTCGTGATGTATGGACATACTTTCCCTCAACTGTCACCGATGACAGTTTTTCGAAGACGAACACGAAGTTGGAGTAGTTTCAACAAACCATTTATTATATTCTTTATTTCTTCTTCTTTAAACCCGTATCAAATTAAATCGTAATTACACTCGTCAATGCTACTTTCGCATTACTTTTTATTCTTTGTTTAAATACTTCCGTTCCAATCTGCCTCAACCTAATCTCAGTAGATTGCACAAGGTGAAAATATGTTTTGATACAAAAAGTACTCGAATCAAATCAAATGCGAATAAGAAATCAAATGTAAGTACTAGAACTTCCGAGATATGCCTGAAAACTTGAAAAGTACTTGATACTTCAAGTACTCACAGTACGTAGTACTTCAAGTACTCACGGTACTTTGTACTAGAAGTACTTTTCCGATACTTTGCCCTGTTCTGGTAAGGATTGACACGAAACTTTCGCACCCACAAAAATATTTGTAAGAAATTTTTGAAGAAAGCTTTTGTTTCTCAAAGTCTTCAAAACTCTAATTTCTGCTTCTATAGAAACACTTTTCAAACTATAGTATCTAAGTCGTATCAAGGATTTAAAAGTTACCGTAACAAAATCGAGAAATTGTACCGCAACGAAAAATTAATCAAATTCAGCTCAATTTGATTCACGAATTTGATTTGAAAAAAAACATATTTTCGAGTATTTAATTATTTTCTCGCCCTTGGAAACACTTTCTAAAAGTAATCAATGAAACTTATTTTTGGCTCTTAGGCTCGAATTTCAGGATCTTAAGATGAATCTTAAGTATGAACTTAAGTGTCATTATAAGTTCATACTTAATCTTAAACTTTAACTCGGTTTGAAGTTTGATCTTAAGATCAATCTTGAGTTTGAACTTAAATCCGACCGTGTTTTTTGCATTAGTTGTGAAAATAATTAAGTTCGATCGAACTCAAGTTCAAGTTCCAACTCAAGGTCCAACTTCAGACCAAGTTTAGGTTTAAATTATACTCAAGATCGATCTGAACTTCGCACTAACGTCTGAACTTAAGAATGAACTTATAATGACACTTAAGTTCAAACTTAAGATTCATCTTAAATTGGAACTCAAGTTCGATCTTATATTCCAACTTGAGTTCAATGGAAAATTTGATCTTAAGATCGATCGTAAGATTTTTAAATTCGGGCCTTAATCTACTGAATAAAAAAAAAGAATATTCCTCAAAAAAATCTTCCATAAAAGAGCCAATTTTTTTTTTCAAACCAGCGCGCATTCTGATGGAAAATCTATTTTCTTAATATGTAATTTCGAAAACTGATGAATGACACATTTTTTCATACTTGTCCATTCTTTCTCCCCCTGTTCACGAATGGCTGTCGATTCGTTAAGCAAGTTTTTCCCGCGCTCGCGTTTCGAAATAAAGGCAATTAAAGTTTAAGACGTCGTTCAGCCCCTGGACGCTCCGGTTGTTCTGGAGAAGGGAAATTGGGGGTGGCAGGAGAAAGGGGGGCTCGAGCCAGGTTTGGAAAAGAGGGGTCGATGACGGTGGGTTCATAGGAGGCGGAGGACGGGGAAGGGGGGGGGGTAGGTTTCTGAGATGCTGAAGCGTCGGCGAGATATCCACCCTCTCAGTTTATTCTTTCCCTTTCTTCTGCGACCCTCGCTGTTTCACTCGCAGGCCGCGAAGGCCACTCTTCAACCCCCTCTGGGCCCCCCTCACACCACAACTTCTATATCTCCCGACCACCCTCGTCCGACACAGCCAGAGCTCTATCTCAGAGGGTGGCACTGGTTTTTGTCATTTGAAATATGCCAAGGGGGCTCGTTCTTCCTCGCCACCCTTGTACACCCCTCCCCCCACTCCCCGCCCCCCTTCCCTTCCGTCGCAAGAAGCCGAGCACCGAAGAGGAATGATAAAATGGCGTCAGAGACAATAGGAACGATTTTTCCTCGACCTCCTCCACACCCAATGTTCCTTTTTCCTCATTTTCGTTCGTTTCTTCCCTCCCATCCTTATTCTTACCCTCCTCCTCCTCTTCTTATTCCTCTCTTCTCTTTCTCTTCTTCTCGTTTTACTTTTTCGACCGCCCGCTTTGCCTCTTCATCTCCGGCTGGTCGACGCCAAGGCGCCGCGCTACTTTCTTTTGTTCCGTTCTGTAAGAAAGGATCTGCTCTCGCGGAAGGGCCGAGACAAGCGATTGAAAATGCACGAGTCCACACTCTCTCCCCTCTTCTACTACACTCACTCTTACATTCGCCTTATTCATATCGCGCTACTTTTGACCACACCTATTTCTTGTATCGATATGTAGGGGAGGGTGGGGCACAACGGCCCACCTCAAAAATTCGGGGAAAAAAAAATGTTGGTTTCTCGTCGAATTATCATAAGTTTTTGATGTATCGACTTATTGTTAGGCTGATCTGCGATACCTGGGGCATAATGGACCACCCTAAGATATTAGGTTAGCAAACTTCTGTTTTTCTTCAAATTATGATGAATTTTATGTATTCTTCCATTTTCAGGCCAACGCACTACATCGGGGGTAAAATGGACCATCAAAAAGAAAAACATTTTTAACATTGAATTTTTTAAGATTAAAATTTAAAATTATAGTTAGAAACCTGAAAATTAGTGTACAATATACTTTTAGGCAACACTCAAGCATACTCAAGTTTCAAGCAATTCGAAAGAGATCGGTCTAAAAGAGGTTCCCGATGAGCGGGAATACCTCATATGAGGAATTCTTTTTCAACCGAGCCACTTTTTTTTGACCCTCCAATTTTTTTCGAAATCTACCAGTTTGAAATATTAGTTTAATGGAACGTCTGAGATTTTTTAAAGATTTTTTTAGGCGTTCGTCCAACATTTTCAATTTTTCATTACGAACACTGTATCTAAAAAAATATTCATCCAACAAAAAAAAACACAAGAATAAAAACTTATTTATTTTTTCCACTTTATTGAAAAAAATTAATATTATAATTTTTCTGCATTGAGAAAATTGAAATTTGGCAAAAAAATGAGAATCAAAATTTTTTAAACCTAATAACACATTCTGGATTTTGGTACAAATTTTATAAGATACCTGTCATTAGGTGAAGAGTCTGCGTAAAAATTTTCAGAATAGCACCTGCAATGGTTACGATGAAAAAAAATAAGAGCCCGTGAAATCTCATAACCGCATAAAGATTTCGCAGGGTTTTTATTTTTGTTTACGTCTGTCATTGGGTAAAGAGTCTGCGAAAATAATTTCAGAATGACACCTGCAATGGTTACGATGAAAAAAAAAATAAAAACCCTGCGAAATCTATATGCGGTTATGAGATTTTCCAGGGTTTTTATTTTTTTTCATCGTAATCATTACAGGTGCCATTCTGAAATTTTTTTCGCAGACTCTTTACCCAATAACAAACATCCTGTAAAATTTGTACTGAAATCGAAAGTGTGTTATTAGGTTTAAAAAAATTTTATCGTAATTTTTTTGCCAAATTTCCATTTTCTCAATGCAGACAAATTATAATTCTATTTTCTTTCGATTGAGTGGAAAAAATAAAAAAGTTTTTATTCTTATGTTTTTTTTGTTTGATGAACATTTTTTGAGATACAGTGTTCGTAATGAAAAATTGAAAATCCTGAACAGACGCCTAAAAAAATCTCAAAAAAATCACAGACGTTCCTTTCGACTAATATTTCAAACTGGCAGATTATGAAAAAAGTTGAAGAGGGTGAAAAAAAAGTGGCCCGGTTGAAAAAGAACTCCTCATATATATAATTAAAATCAATGAAGAACAACATTTTTTTTTAATCGTTGAACCACTTCCTATGCTAACGCAAGCGAAATCTTCAAAAATGGTCCGAAGTCATGTGAATTTAGCAATCAAAATGAAACCAATGTATTTCTTATGCTTCGTTATGGTGTTTAATCTTGATAATCTTGAACATTCTTTATTTAATTTTTTTTCTAAGTTTTATTTTTCCGTAATGTATTTACATCGTTGCCTTTAATTATTTCATAACATATAAACTGATAAATATTCCACTAAGGGATGTGATTGAAGAATTTTTTTTTTTTCATTAATTAATGTTATTTATTAGAAAATAAGGAATTAGTTGTCAGCTGCAAGTGCCATTTCCAAAACCTTTGATCCGTCCTTAGTTTGCGTTTTTTACGCTTATCTTTACAGCAATTATTTTCCAGATGAAAAAGCTATTTTTTTGTAATTTCCATAATTTTGCAATCATGATTCGAATTATTTGAAGTCAACGAAACGACGAAAAACTATAAATGATTCTTTCAAATCATATTGAGTTTGCAATCACTGAAATTATGCACAAGAATATGTGAAGTCAGAGACTGTCTGAAATCATTTCCAAATAGGGGAGTAAATGACTCTTCGGCTTGATCGAACTAATATAGAGCTCCCTATATAAACGTGTAGTAATAAAAGAGACGCGGCAGCGTCTCAATGCTAAGAATTAAAAAAAATAGAGTTTTCGACTTCACGCGACGACTTGTTAATTAATATAGTATAGACAGACATGGTAAGATTATTTAATTTATAGTAAGGTTGTTAAATAATAAGATTATTCAATTTAATAGTATGATATAGTATGGCAAATGCCAGTCTCTTAACTAAATTTTTGTATTCGATTTTATACCGCTCATGTGCTCTTTTACAATTGAGAATTGACATTTAGGTTTGTTATTAAGCATATATTACGCCATTATTTTCAGCACTTGATAATAGAAAAAAACATTTTTCACGAAAAATAAGGTTCAGAATGAAGTACCATGACTTATTATTATTAACAGTGAAGATAAATTGCATTCGAGGATAAAAGCAAATAAATTCAGTTTTTTTGTTTTTTTTTTTCAATTGTTTTTCTTTAATTATTTCAATTAGTTTGGATTATTACATACAAAATTATGAATTTCTCTCAACAATCATACTTTATTTTTCAATTATAAAAAGCATCCCACACGGAAATTTATATATTTAAAATATATGCAAAATTGCGTACGAAATATATTCAAAATATAATTACCGTATATAAATGAATATATTTAAAATATATTTTTTATATCTGTGTAATATATTTATTTGGATAGATTTTGCCGCTTTTCGCATATGTACGTATATCTTGAATGTATTTAAAATATATTCTAGATATATATAAAATATATTTTCGATAGGTGTAAAATGTACGACACATACATACAATATATATTTTTTATATATATGATGCATACATCTGAAATATAGATTAAATATATGTTGCATCTATTCCAAATATAGTTGAAAAGTGGGCTGCATACATCCCGAATGTAGGTTGAATATGCGATACCCGTGTAGAAATTTCCGAAAAATCGGAAATTCTCTAGGAGAATCAAATACAAAAGTACGAGTTCATGAGAAGCCGGCAAAACTCCTTTTATGGCTTCATTTACGCCAGACTTCTGTTAAGATTCCGTTCTCACGCCCGCCTTTATAAGCATACTTGTCGCATCCTCCGTATGGGGGTTCAGCGGTGGCCGCTCTGCGACATCTCGCGGTGAGTCTGGAAACTATCGCGACGCTGCCTATACGTTACGCACATGTGGCAGGCGCCCAATCGCTTGTTCTCGCGGGATAAACATTATAATGTAAATAATAATGAAAAGTGGGAATACAATAAACTTAAATAATTAAATAAATATTATGTTAGTTAGTTATGCTACTATATATGTTGCATATATGGTAGCATATATTAAGAATATATGTAGAATATATGGGAGATACATGTGAGTCACACCTATCTCTCATATATGTTGCAAATACATCAGCATATATTAAGAATATATGTAGAATATATGAGAGATATAGGTGAATCACCTATCTCTCATATATGTTGCATATATATCAGCATATATTGAGAATATATGCTAATATATATGCAACATATATGTGTGGATTAAAAATATATGTACATACATTCGAAATATATCCACATATATTTTGCGTATATTAAAAATATATAAATTTCCGTGGGGGATAACTTAGAGCTTGACTTATAATTGTTTCCGAATATTTAATAAATATGACATACCAAATTTTAGGAATTCTCGATTTTATTTTGATTTATTTTTTAATTAAATAAATATTGCTCCAAGAGAATTCATAAAATGATGAGGCGATGTGCAAATTTCATTCCACAAAGGCTTTTTTTATTACATTTTATTTCTCTCTTGATCCCTTGACTTCGGGCTTATATATGTTTTCATTTCAGCGTTTCCCTTGCCCCCTTTTCCTTTTATTTCTTGCTTTGGGCAGCGAAGAGATTCCGAGGAAAATTCGAGCCAAGAAACAAATGAACGTGAATGCGCGAGCCCCGTTGATTTGCCGGATCGCAAAGAAGGGATGGCGCAGTAGAGAGAAAAAACGGCGAGGGGCGGAAGAGGGTGGACATGGTTGCAAGCAGCTCGCAGCTCTGACTACAGGAACGGGTTAGTTTGGCTCTGTCTTCGGGAAGGTCGTGGATCGTCAAGATTCACCCTCGGCTATCTGGCATCTCTTGGCTCTATCCGTGCTCGAGCAAGCATCAATTTTCCGAAAAAAATGAAAAACAAGAAAATCGTATATTTCTCCACTAAGTGTGACCTCAGTTTTGCATACAAAATTTAAAAAAAACATTCACGAATGATGCATTCATTTCCTTAAATTGCTACCGAGCAATAATTTTGAAACCTTCGAGACTAGAGAATTCCAAAATTATAAATTTTTCTCCAATTTTTCGCTCAAGTTATCTGTGAAATATTTGAAATTTAAATTTATTAGACATTCAATAATAAAATTTAACAAACAATATCAGTATTCTTACTATATAACAATTTATGATGTCTTATATACGTTGTATATTTTTATGTATAAAGGAAGTTGGGGCACAACGGCCCCCCTCAAAAATTTGAAATTTTTTTTTCATTTCTCGTCAAATTATCATGAATTTGATGTATTTACTCATTTTCAGGCCGATCCACGATACCTAGGGCATAATAGACCACCTTAAAAAATTAAGTCAGAAGTTTTTTTTTTCTTCAAATCCTAATGAATTTAATGGATTCATTCATTTTAAGGCAGATGCCACTACATCTGGGGTAAAATCGACCATCAACAAAAATTTATTTTTGAGAAAAATAAAATTTTTTTGAAAGAAAACAAAATTATCTATTATCTCAAAAATAAACAAAAAAAAATTTTTTGGTGGAAAAAAAAATAGTTGAAAAATATAGAAGTTATTTATTATTTAATGAATTTTTAATTAATTTATATATTTTTTTATGTTAAGCAAATAAATATTAACATTAATTATAATTTATGGAAAATAATTTATGAAGATAAAAAAAAAATTTAATTATTTTTAGAGAAAGACCATTATGCTCAAGATTTTTTTTTGTTTCGCCAAAATGTCGATGAATTCGTTCAAGATAAAACAAAAGTAAACTGATTTGATGGTCAAAACTGTCAAAAGTCACAAAAAGTATTAACCGGCTCGGGGGGGGGGGGGGGGCCGTCATGCCCTACCCTCCCCTATTTATAATTGCCTATTTTTAATTCATGATTTTAATGAAAATATACCACTATTTATCACTGTATACAAAAATAATAAACAAAAATCTGACCAATAAATATTTTCAAATTACGAGATTCTTATGATGCATGAAAAAAAAAAATTAAAGAATCATCGGCGCGTCGGTTGGACGAATCTTTCGTATTTTTATTGATTTGTCGATGCAAGGGGTATGTAATCAGCAGAGGTGGGAGCATTTGAGGGGTGCCAACCGACGTTCTTACCCCCACTATCGAGCAAAGGGGGTCCGCGGGAGTTTCATCGCTCCTCCAAGCGTGGCTCTCCTTTTTCCTTTTCACCCTCTCGAGATTCGCCGCCTGCCGCACTGTTCCTCCATTCACCACCCCTGAAAATCCACTTCCTCCCCTCGCCGCTCGTCGTATCTTTCCCATGGACACCGTTGAAGAAAGTACTCACCACCAACCCCTTCCGACAACTTTGATGGCGCGAAGGAGGGGGTTAGAGAAGGGTGGGTGACGGTTAAAAGAAAAGGACCCTTGAATTTCCTTTTTCTCCTACTTTTTCTTTCCTCTCTCTCTCTCTCTCTCTCTCTCTCTCTCTCTCTCTCTCTTTCTCTCTCTCTCTCTCGCTTTCTCTCTCTCTCTCTGGCCAGAAAAGATTTCTCTCCGAATATTCCACGACGTCTACTTATTTTTAATTTCTTTCACCCCAACGTTTTATGTTTCTTTTCGTTAACTCTCTGCCTTTATCACTTTTATTCGCCGCTGTCTCGGCAATGTTGTGCGCAGTAAAAGGGTATTGTTTTGCGAAGGTAATTTTTGGCCCTATGTTGGAATTTTTTTCATAACACGATAAAGGAAATTACCTGATTTCCATAAGTCCCCATATAATGGAAATTTTCTCGCATTAATCAAAATTATAATTATTAACCCCTTACTTGACACACTGGGGTACAAAACACCCCAGGCCTGAAGGGCATAGGGGGATAAGCATGGTGAAATGGCCCCGGGCGACTATTCAATTCCTACTTCCAGGACATGTAGGTACCAATGAAAGCGGATAACTCTCCAAAAATCAGACGTCTAACTAAACGAGTTTTCGAGTGAATCAAAAAATACTGAAAAAACGAACAATTTTTTTCTCAGGAACGGCTAAATTAATTTCAATAAAATTTTAGTACTTTATAGGAATATATAAAAACTTTCTCGAGACAGAGTAACAACCATATAGGATATCATTATCCTGTCGAAAAAATGTTTTTTTCAAATAATTTTTTTTAAGCATGATATGATTTAAGCAAAATTATGAAATATTTTTTTTGAAGCTTAAACATACTCTTTTATATCACATATACTTTTTTCGATTGACTCGGATCGGTGCGGCGCATTAAAAAAAAAAAAAAAATTTCATATGAATTTTCCGTTTCATTGGTAATTATTGGTCGTTATTTTATAATAACAATCAATATATTATAAAGGTAAGCGAAAAAGATCAAAATTATTTTTGTTAAATCTGTACAAAAAATTTTAGATTGGTTGATTAATTTTTTATTATTAATTAAAAAAACAATGAATGGTGGTTTTTTTATAATTTACTATTTATTAATGAACTTAGATCAAATAAGATATTATAATGAACACAGAAATTTTACATTTTGCTCAAGAATAATTACTCTTCGATACAATGATAAAAATTTAAAAAAATCATAATAAAGCGTATACTGCATATTTACATTGATTTTCAGTCTTTATCCCTATCTTCTTCTACCCGCGCAAAAATTTACTGGGGTATCCTAGTTTTCAGTAAAATCCTGATCGGGATTTTATAGCCCCATTGCAGTAATGTGCTTATTAACGCTAATCCGCGGCAATCTAAAACTTGTGTTTCGATTAAAATCTTACTGGAATAGGGTGGCCACTGTCAGGAAAAATCTAAAAAACGTGGAAATATCAGGGAATTTTTTGAGTTTCAGGGAAATCAGGGAAATGTCAAGGAAATTAAATATTAGTCAGGGAAAATACGAAATATCAAATTGACAAAAAAGTGTATGGGCGAACATTTTTGTTCTGGGCATCGCTGAAGATAAAAATTAAGGGTGAACATTTTTTTCTGTTTTTTTTTTTTCATGGAAAATGCAATGTTCCTACCCAGCCATTTTTTTCTCAAAAACCCGTCAAGAAAATTTTCGAAAATTCCAGGGAAATTTCAAGAAAATGTCAGGAAATTTTTTTCGTTTGTTTTCGTCGCCACCCCGTGGAAACTGGTATACCCCAGCAAATTTCTGTACGGGTAGAAGAAGATAGTGATAAAGACTGAAAATCAACGTCAAATTGCAGTATACGCTTTGTTATTATTTTTTAAAATTGCATCGAAAAGTAATTATTCTTGAGTCAAATATAAAAGTTTTGTGATGATTATAATATCTTATTTGATCTAAGTTGATTAATAAATAATCAATTATAAAAAAAAACCAGCATTCACTTTTTTAAGATTAATAATAAAAAATAATCAAAAATTGATCAACTAATCTAAAAAATTTTCTACAGATTTTACCAAAATAATTTTGATTTTTTTCGTTCAAATTTATAATATATTAATTGTTATTATAAAATAACGACCAATAATTGTCAAAGAGATGAAAAATTCAAATAAAAAAAGTTAATATTTTTTTTCAATACGCCGCACCAATCCGAGTCAATCGAAAAAAAATATGTTATATAAAAGATTATGAAACTTCTAAAAAAAAATTCATAATTTTGCTCAAATCATATCATGCTTAAAAAAAATATTTAAAAAAAAACTTTTTTTTTCGCAGGATAATGATACCCTATATGCACCTAGTACCGGACACTGTCGATATAAGCAAAACTAGAGAGCAACGGAAATAGTTCTCGTGCGTAGTTTGAACAGTGGCCACAGTAGTAACGGTGGCGCTAGAGAGCTAGCCTCAGTGCGCATGCGCACGTCGTCGGGAGTTGATTTTCGTTGAAGTCGATTAATATTTCGTGTCAGCCGTAATTTTCACACATTCATTGTTTAAAAAATAGGGGTTTTGCGGCTCCGTTTTTTAGCTAGGGGTACTTTTTGGTAAGTATTCTTTCAAATAATGAAGGTTAAATTTCAAAATGTTTGTGGAATGGCAACGCATTTTGTTATTTAATCTTGCATGTTGAGTCCCTGGTACCGGACACTCGATTTTTCTCCAGTACCGGACGCCATTTTTTTTTCGTTATTGGAATATTTATGTGAAACATGTTGTTTTTGTTGTGGTGGTATTTCACTATAAGATGTCAGTTAAAAATAATGACGAAAGGAAAATGGCCTGAGGAAAGTATGAAAAAGGCCTCGATGACAATAATGACTAGATCCAGTGCGGCAATTGTAAGCAATGGGCTCATAAGGCATGCGCAGATATTCCGGAGTGTTCCGATGAATATATTTGCGATCATTGCAAAATTTAACCATTTTGAATCCATTTTTTCAAATAATATTCATAGTGTCGGGTACTAGGTGCCACTTTTCGGACTCGACCATTTTAACTATTAAATTCAAAAATAATCTTTTTTTAGTTCCAAGTTTTTTAAAAATCTGTACTATCATTAACATACCAAAGAATACTCCAAAGTTTGTGAAAAAAATATAAAAAATCGAAGTTCTTATATAAATAATAGTTTTATTAATGAATAACCTTAAGTATCCGGTACTGGGGACTTCCCCCTACCCCAGTGTGTCAAGTAAGGTTGAGTGCGAAAATTTTGTGCGAATTTTATTCCCGTTATATTTCGACTTCAGAGTGAAGAACACGGCAAGTATACAATGTTTAATTATGTCCAATTTTTTTTTTTTCAATTCTATGTAACATTTCCGTTGAATAATTATGTTATAATCTACGACCTCGATGATAAGAAAACTGTTTCATCCGATGCTCCTGTAATGAACAATGAACTACCGAGAATCCAGCGATGCGTATGCTATACAAGAAAAGTAGTCAGCAAAAGTCGAAAAGGATGTTCAGCTTGCCACAGTCCTATCTGTAAAGAACACCGGTTCACGCTGTGCAAGGATTGTGCAGGCCTCTAGCCTCTTACACATTTAAAAAAATTGGAATTTGTTCTTTCATACTGATTAACATTTTTAAGTTATTTAATAATGTAAAGTTTATAATTATTTTGTTTGAATAAGAAGTATTACAACATATCGTTACTTTAGAAAAAAGTTTTCTTTCGGCAAATTTCTCCGTTAATTTTCCAGAATAAATACCTTTTTTTAAAGCCCACCAGGCTACTAGTTTTTTTTTTAGTGCTACATATTGAGCAAACTCAGTTGAATTTTTAGCTATTTTTGTAGAAAAATAAAAAAGTTATGATTTTTTTTCGCACAAGTAGCCACTTTTCAGATTTTTTGGATATTTAAATGTTTTAATCATATTCAACTTTAATATTTTACTATAAATACGGTATAACTTTCGCAAATGACCTCTTAAGAAGTTCTGAAATTTTTTTTTACCGCTGGGGTACAAACGTCCCCAGTGTTTCAAGTACGTTATTCTGCAGAAGTGTGTCAAGTAAGAATTAATAAAATTATTTTAGCAGAATATTGTCAATGCCGAGGGATTATGCATTCGTGAAATCATTGAACCACTCCAGTATGAAATCGGAATTGAAATCGCATGAAATCACGTGAAATCAGAATGAAATCTCTCCGAGACTATTGAAATCAATGTAAAATCACTCGAAATCGCTTGAAATCAATGTGAAGTCAATGTGAAATCACTTGAAATCAGAATGAAATCGCTTCGAAATGATTGAAATCAATGTGAAACCACTTGAAATCACTTGAAATCAATGCGAAGTAAATGTGAAATCACTTAAGATCACTCAAAATCGATTGAAATCACTTGAAATCAATGTGAAGTAAATGTGAAATCACTTGAAATCAGAATGAAATCGCTCCGAAATGATTGAAATCAATGTGAAACCACTTGAAATCACTTGAAATCAGTGTGAAGTCAATGTGACATCACTTGAAATCACTTAAGATCACTTGAAATCACTTAAAATCATGTAAAATCATGTGAAATCACATGACTTTTAAAATCCAACAAAGACTTAATGAAATCAGGGAAATCATGTGAAATCAACTTCATGAAATCAGTCAAATCATGTGAAATCGACTTCATTCTGAAATCAGGGTTGATAATGAATAACCTTGATAGTGAATAACCCCTCGGTCGATACTGTCCGCAATTTCGCTATCTACTTTTCACCTGATCAATTTTTTGTTACCACTCACAGTGGAAATGAATTTCATTTTTTCGAACAAAAGAAAAAAAAATTGTCCTCTAAAAGTTCTTTCTTATTATTTTTTCTTCCAGCTTGCAAAATCAAATCTCGCGATTCGCAATTCCCGCTGATTATTCATCGTACCCCATATTCTCGATTTTATGCCACTCTGCTCGCATTTCAATTTTAATCCACCCCTTTGGGCTAATTGTTTTAATTGAAATTTGCATCCCCCAATTTGCGAGATTTCGCACGAACGAGGCAAAAAAAAGCTGTCTCGTGACGAAAGTGTTATTTTTCTTCTTTTTTTTTGCCTATGTTGTTTTTTCACACCTCGTTCTGCGGGTCACTTGTGGCTCGAGAGAGCAAAAAATAAAAGGGTATGATAATAATTACAGGCGAATAAACGGTGTGTATGTGAGCTCCGGGGTATTTGAGCGCGCCACCTGTGACAAGGGGGGCAGGGAAAGAGGGGGGGAGGGTTTAAAGGGCGTTAAAAAAACCACGACAGTGGCCACCTGTTAGAAAAAAGCCACCCCTTCTCCCTTGCCATACCCTCAACGGGGATTCAAACGGAGTTCGGAAGCAGGTCGAGTGTGGTAGGGATGGAACACAGTGATGAAAAAAAAGAAAGAAAAAAAAGCGCCACTGTGTGGCGTACGACCCTCGGGAATCTGGGTGGCGCGTGCCTGGAGTCGAGATCGCTTTTCCACCCCGTGTGTCAGAGAGCTCGTGAAGGGGTAGCAGCAGGATATACGGCGAGGGACAAGTGTCGAGGGTACGTGTTGGGCAAGTTTTTTTGTTATCCCCTTATTTTTTTTTTGCACTCGCTCTCGTGCAACAGAATGCAAACTTCTCCCGGGGGCACGAAACCTACCCTCTCCTCTCGAGACTCCAGGGGAAGTTGAAGAATGCGAGGAAAAAATTTTTTACGCTCTCGCTCGACACGAGGCCTCATTGTTTCACGTAGGGCTCGTGTGTACACGAGCCCTACGTGAAACAATGAGTTTTTTATAGGGCAATTCACAATAGAGCTCTTGGATCCTTGAGCCCCTAATTGACACCTCGCTCGGCGTCAACATCCCTTGGCCAGGATCTTGGATAAAAGGGACGAGTGAAAATCGAATGGAATTGATATAAGGGCTGTTTCGGATCAGTTCGTCTGATTGAATTTTATTATAATTCAAAAATCGGAACGGATGAAATGGGGGTTGGAAATCAAAGTAAAAGAGTGAAAGCACTCTCAGACTCTTCGCCTCTCGATTGACACTTCGCGAGGTAATAATTTCCTTTACCAAGGTCTTTAATAGGGGAGGCTGGGGCACGACGGCCTCCCTAAGCCTTAACAAAAAGTTAATACTTTTTGCGGCTTCCAGCCATTGAATCAGTTTACTTTTGTTCTATTTTGAACGAATTTACCGACATTTTGCCGATACTCAAGAAGAAAAAAAAATCTAGGGCACGACAGCCTTCCTCGAAAATATTCATTTTTTTTTATCACACAAGAATTTAAAAATTTATCACACAAAAAATTTAAAAAAAATTGTTCCAAAGTTGGAAATAATGATTGCCATTGTCGTTATTGTAATGGGCTTTACTCGGAATCTAAGGAATCATGGATTCAGTGTAAAAATTGTAAGAAATGGTCTCATGATTCCTGTGTAGGTATATACAAAGATTACTTCAACGAATATATTATTGTGATTATTGTAAAAAGTAATATGTTACATTCTTCACGTAATGGAATGTTGCATTTAAAAATTTTATTTTTGTTACGTTTTTAAATAATCATCATAATTCATAATTTATGTTTTTGTTTATTATTTGTTCAATATAAAAAATATATAGATTAATTAAAACTTCGTTAAATATCAAATGAATTCTATTTTTTTTCAACTATTATTTTTTTAACTAAATTTTTTTTTTATTTTTTAGATAATAGATAATTTTGTATTCTTTTCAAAATTTTTCAATTTTGTCAAAAATATTTTTTTTTTAATGGTGCATTTTACCCCGGATGTAGTGCGTTGGCCTAAAAATTGATGAATTGATGAATTCATCATAATTTGAAGAAAAACAAAAACAATGTTATGACCTTATTTTTAGGGCGGTCCATTATGCCCCAGGTATCGCGGATCGGCCTAATAAAATGGGTCAATACATCAAACTTATGATAATTTGACAAGAAACCAAAAATTTTGGTTTTGGCCAAATTTTTTACGCGGGCCGTCATGCCCCACCCTCCTCTACATGTATTGTGCCCTTAAGTCAATTTTACGGAATGGAACTGAAATTTCAAGATTTTTATGCAATCACGATGAGAATATTCCAAAACGTGGAGGAAACATATTTAGAAAAAATAAGTGTGATGTGTGTAGAAAACATTTGCGCTAGTAAATATTCTTGCTTATTCGACTCGGAGAAATTTTTATCGAAATTGCTAAAATTTAATTTTAATTCGTTAAAATGGAGGATTTTTTTAAAAATGTCTGTTACTTCAGGAACAAAATTATACTTTGAAGAAAATCGTACGAACAATAAGCTTGAACGAACTATAAACTGTAAGCTTCCGTTATGAGAAAAACAAAATTGATCAACATTTTTTGTCATAAACAAACGGTAGAGAAAACTTTGGAGAACCTATTCGAAGCAGTACAATTTTTGCGATGTTACTATAGTTCGTTTTTTTATTTTGATTATTTTATTTATTTTATTTATTTTATTTATTTTATTTATTTTATTTATTTTATTTATTTTATTTATTTTATTTATTTTATTTATTTTATTTATTTTATTTATTTTATTTATTTTATTTATTTTATTTATTTTATTTATTTTATTTATTTTATTTATTTTATTTATTTTATTTATTTTATTTATTTTATTTATTTTATTTATTTTATTTATTTTATTTATTTTATTTATTTTATTTATTTTATTTATTCTCTTCATTTGACTCAATTTTCTTCTTACAATAGAAAAAATTACATGTGCCGATGATAATTAATGAATTTAAAATTAATTATGTCAGCGGAAACTTGGCAATTTGGATGCGAGAAAAATTAAGTAATTAAATTTTCTCGAGCCACGATGTTCCTTCCTGTGTATATGTGTTGGGATAATAATGTGTTTTCTTTTGAATTTGCGTTGGTGAAAAGAAAGGTGGCGGAGTGAATTGCGCGCTGTGGATAGTTAATTTTTAAGGGTCGGTCATTAAGTTGAGGAAAAACGTTGGCTCTGAAAGTTTTTGCGGGAGAAGGAGGTGGAGAAACGACGTTGAGAAGCGAGAATCATAAAGCCTTTTGCAGTAAAAGCGAGGGCAAAAGAGTGGGCAGGTGAGTATGCGACCATCGGGTATAAGCAAAGAAAGTGTGTGTATACGGCTTGGTAAAATGCTGGCCTTGCCTCGGGTTGTAAAAACGTTGGGGGAATTGCATGATAAAGTTAAGAGAACGGTCAAGAGGCAGCTAATGAAATCTCCCGTCGGTTTATCATAAGTTTAGGCTGGTCAAAACTCGAAGTTATGTACTCGTTGACTTTTTTTTTAATTTCACACTATTTTCTTAATATTTGTGCGAAATAATGTCATTAATTAGACTCGCACATTGTCATAACAATTGATTTCAATTGACAGAACGAAAGCAGAAAAATAAGGAATTAATTAATAAATGCAGCGGATGAATATAGGAGAAAAGGGTTTTAGCCCGGACTCGAACCTTGCCGCTGTGGCTCGACTAGTGGCGCCATCCCTAGATGGACTCGTGAACCTGCAAGCGGAGAGGCTACTTCACAAGAACAGCGCAATTACGGCGGGAATCGTTATACTTGTATATATTGCTTTCTTTCTTCAAAGAAAAAGAACCAATGAAATGATTCTAATTGAATTAAATATTAATGTGACATTAATTAACGAATGATATTAATTAATATAATATTAATTATATTAATATGATATGTTAATTTACAAATTAACAGGATAATAACCTGGTCAATTTTTATTTTCGTCCGGATATCGGCTACAGTTCATTTGAAAATTAAGAAGGTAATTAGGAAGAAAATTAAAAGAAAATCGAAAAGAAGCCTGGAGTATTCATTGCCCTGCTATGAGAATCGAAGCCTCGAGGAGAAAATAAGTCACTCTAAAAGGATCGTTTTATTATTATTTTATTAAATATATATATAAAAAAAGTATTTATGATATTTACAATAAGTATCATATTGATTGTTTATAGTCAAAGATTATGATCATCTCATAAGAGTGAACCACGATGTGGATAATTCATGGATAATCCAAGACTGATAACTAATAAAAAACGTGTTTTTTCTTATAACTGTTGCCAGTCTTTTCATTATTACTACTTGCCCCGAGCCTGTTACAACTAGCCCCAAACATGGGGTAAGTTGTAATAAATCCGATTTCTAAGATGGGTAAAGATTTTAAATTATTTTTTAATTGGAATTAGTGCTCAGATATATACTTTACAAGCCCTCTTACTCACAATCATAAAAATATACATATTTTAGATAATACAGGTCGTTTTCCAAAAACTGTTACAACACCGTTCCCACACTGAGAGAAAAAATTACTAGAACCAATGAAATAAAGTTTTGAAGACAAAAAATCATTTTTTCAATTATTTGCCAAAACATATTAGATTGGTTCCCTTATATATTTACTTGATTTTTTTTTTCAGTCAATTTCATAAATTTCTGTTTCAATAAACGAATTTACTTGAATCTAACAATATGTTATCAATTATATATGATATGTTTTTTGAATCAAGAACACATTTTATCATTCAAAACATGCATGTCTTTTAATACAGAAAGCACTGAGAAAAAACAAATTGTTGAATCAACAAATTAATTAGTCCAATCAACAGAAAAAATGATTGATTCAATCAAATGCGTGTTTATTACTTGTTGCGAAGCATTTTATAAAAAATATGTAGCCCTTGCCAAATAATTTAATATGCATAGTTTAGTGACCCCAAAAAGAGATAAATAGAAAAAAAAAGACAAATCTGCGCCAATTTTCCGATCTAATTTCTCTGTCCGACCGAGATTCGAACCCTCGACCCTACCCACCATCATACCTATCCTACCTAACAACCTAACACGCTACCTATTACGCTATCGACTACTACTATGCACTTGAAAAAAGTTACGAGTTATGAAGATTCGAATATAAGAAAACATTTAAAAAAACAGTTTTTCAATTTTTAACAACTTATGTATACTAATAAAGTATAATATAGAAATGATAGTTCTTTGCTTGAAGAAAATCCAAATTTCATCATTCCAAACAAATATTCTATTGGAATAAAATAATGTGTTATTTATTTTACTACAGCTTCTTTTCAAATAATCACAATCAATTTTATATCTAATAAATATTAAAAATACTACAGAAATATTTTTAGAAGTAAAATAATGATGCATTTATTGCAAAGAAATAATTTTGTTCAAAAAAAATAATTTAATATTGATGTCGGTTTTCAGATTCAAATAATCTCATGTTTATGATGCGATCAATGCAATTAACCCAATGAATACAATTTCAATCAAATCTACCATGCATTTAATTGTTACTATTAAATAAGAGTTTAATATAATGGAGTAATAGATTCGTGAAAATATTTTTTTAAATGAGGAGTGATTTTCTTGGTTCAACAAATAAATAATCGAATTAATATACTTTCATTTAATAAGTAAATTCATGTTCTCAAAATCAGTAATTTTGTCTCTCAGTGCATACATTTCTGAAAATATTATGCATAAACTGCATCCATCGATGAATAGTACAATTCCATCAGCGATAGGAATATTTTTAAATAAAAAGTACTGTAATCATCGGTCTCCTTTAATTTGTATAATCATAAAAATGTTGTAATTCAGATGTAATCAGTTTTACAGGGCTCTGTATCATTGCTGAATTTGGGGAGGCTGGCGTCCCGTCGTCGTTTATCCCGCGCGGTTTTCTGACTTAAGAGAAACAAATGCCGGACCGCTAAATCTTCATGGCGCGTTACGTATATGTATACAGATAGAATGGCAACGAAGGAGTCAACGCCGTTGCGTTAATGTTCGCATAACCATGTAAAACCCCCGTCTTGCTTGCGGCCTCCGATCCTTTAGCTGAGAACGCAGGATATATAAGGAGAATGGGCATAAAGAGATGGAGAATATGCGAGAATGAGGTTACGAAAAGAGGGAGTTAAAGCTACCGGATGCAACAAAACTCAAAGCAGAGAGAGAGAGGCATTTGGTTTTTAACGAAAATTAACGGCCCCAGTCCGAGATTCTGCAGATGCTCGCCACTCGCTTATAATCTAATAGAGGACAAAGTTACCGCCCGACCAAACCCCTGGTACAATGTATATCTCTCTCCGTGCACCCAACATCCCTTCCACGAAACCATATACACCCATATACATGTATATATACTTGTTTATTCACCGCGCTTTAGTTTTTTTTTTCGTTCAATTTATTTCTTCGTGTCCACCCCCTCTGGCGGAATCTCGTGCAATCATGAAAACTCCGCAAAACCACCCAACAACCGCAAAAGTTACGTTTTCTCGTTATTCCGCGAGAGCGTGCATGTGTCCCGGAATTGTGAAAATTGTTCACCGCGAGGAAATGCGACTACTTGAAATTTCGAAAAAAATTATATTCCTGCTGATGGTCTTATACAATATGGAAATAAAACATATGCAAAAATATATGAGGCATTCTCCGTAAATTCCGCCACTTTTTTTCGGCCCTCTCAGATCCGTCCTATAAATGTCACAGTTTAGTCCCACTTGAAAGTAGTCTCTGCTTTTTTTTTTAGATTTTTTAAGCGGTGAATTAAGGAGTTGCATATATTTTTTCGAATCTTTATAGCTTAAAACGGAAAGGATGTACAAAAAAAATATTCCTACAAAGAAAATTATGTTTTTCCATCAACTATTGAATGCAATATGTGGTATATTTTTATTTGAGTTGCAATGACTATTTTCTGCAAAAAAATGAAAATTATTTTTTTTTCGCACGGTCCGATTAATTTTCATTTTTTTTTTTGCAGAAAATAGTCTCTGCAACACGAATAAAAATATAACACATATTGCATTCACTAGTTGATGGAAAAACATAATTATTTTGTGGGAATATTTTGTTTATACATCCTCTCTGTTTTAAGCTACATATATGGATTCGAAAAAATAACTTGACGCAATTTCTTATGAATAACATTTTTTTAACCCCGAAAAAAATCAATTGCCGTATTGTGGATTTTTCTGCACATCCCACTAATACTATTAGAGATTGTATTAATTTGACAGTAGAAATGAAGGTGTCGGACCGTGCAAAAAAAATTGATTTTCATTTTTTTTTGCAGAAAATAGTCTTTGCAACACGAATAAAAATATAACACATATTGCATTCAATAGTTAATGGAAAAACATAATTTTTTTGTAGGAATATTTTTTTTGTACATCCTCTCTGTTTTAAGCTATATAGATTCGAAAAAATATATGCAACTCCTTAATTCACCGCTTAAAAAATCTGAAAAAAATCGCAGAAACTACTTCCAAGTGAGACTAAACTGAGACAAGTTATGGGACGGATCTGAGAGGGCCGAAAAAAGTAGCGGAATTGATGGAGAATGCCTCATATTTTACAAATCCGATTTTTGTTTAAAGCGGTATTCTGGTCTAGAGACATAGTGGAGGGTGGGGCTCGACGGCCACCGTAAGCCGGTTAATACTTTTTGTGGCTTTCAACCATCAAATCAGTTTACTTTTGTTCTATCTAGAACGAATTCACCGACATTTTCATGAAACTAAAAAAAAAAAAATCTGGGCACGAAGGTCCCCCTCTAAAAAATGATAAATTTTTTTTAATGTTTCTTAAAAAAATGGTTTTCAACGTCAAAAATATTTTTCTTTTTGATGGCCCATTTTACCCCTGATGTAGCGCAACGGCCTTGACACGGATGAATACATCAAATTCATCGTAAATTGAAGAAAAACACAAATTGTCGGACCTAACTTTTTAGGGTGGTCCATTATGCCCCAAACTTCGCGGATTGGCCTGAAAATGAGCCAATACATCGAATTTATGATAATTTGACAAGCAACCAAAAAGTTTTTTTTACCGAGTTTTTTAGAGGGCCATCGTGCCCCACTCTCCCCTACAAGTTGTAATTTGATCTGAGGTTAAGCTAGACGTGAAAGTTTAGAGGTTTCCATCTCCAAATGACTTTTTCGAAAAACAGTATCTGTGGTATCTCGAGAATCACTTAGAAAAATTAATCCCTAGACGAAGGATTTTTTTTTACTGCTGTTTTCTTATTGGAACTTGGGAGGCCTGGGAGAGCTTGAAATTTTGGAAAATAAATCATTCAGAACGTAGAGTTTCATAGCCCAAAATCAATTTTAGTTTGCATCGAAGATTTTCTGTAAATTTTAAAAAGTTTCCGAGATTTGAAAATGTGTGTGGGGAGTCAGGTTGCTTACAGCGTTACGACCACCCTCCTGCTATAAAAGTTACGGTACATACATGGAAAATGTGAATTTTACTACTCTAGCTTACACGTGCATCTCGCATGTGATAAAGTATTACATTACTCGAGATGAAACAGAGGATCATCCGGCAGAATCTCAAAAGAATTTTGTTGAGAACTCTCGGGGAACTTGTGTTTTATGATAAACAATCAATCGATCTATAAGTTCTCCATGGTATTTTCCACATGTTTCATACCACCGCGGTCATGATTCGGATAAGTATCTTGACTCCATGCTGAAGACAATCTTGCGAAATTTGGATCTTTTGATTTGTCACCGAATTCCCTTTCGCCCTTACTAGATCTAGGGATCTAGCAAGGACTCTCCAAGGGGTCCCCAGTAGTGTCTTCATCAAAGCTAACCGGCAATCTAAGGATTCATATTTTGATTTAACCTCAATCAGGATTTGTTAGGGCAACTCCGAAATGAGTATTCCTGTGCAAAAATTTGCTAGGATCTTCCAGTTTTCTGTAAAATTTCGATCGGGATCTCTTAGCGATACCCCAATGAGGGAGTCCTTTCTGGATCCCTGGTTGGACCCAGCTTGATTTATTATTATACACAGAGAAAAAGGTTTGGTGAAGTGAAAAAATTTTGGCTTGAATTAACTAAACCCGGCGGTTATGGGTGGCGAACGAAATTTGTAATTCAGTTAACTCAAAACGTGTATCAAAATGGAAACAAAAATTGCATTCCCATAAATACATATATCCTTGACCCAACAGAGTAGAGAATCCGTTCAATTGAAAATTACATTGTTCTAATTCTATATTTAATAAAATGCACTCAATATGCGATTGCCTAACCAAGTAGTTTAGTTGAATGAACAGTTTATATTTTCTATGCAATTCTGATGTTGTTCACCGGAAAAAAATGCATTCAATATAAAGCTAGAAAACTTCGATTGAATTAACAAATCATTTCATGATATGCATTATTTGTTTAAGCTACGAGGGCTTTTACTTAACTAATTAATCGTGAGATTAAACAGTTGAGTAAGAATTTAACTTTTTTAACCTTGCGCCCATAAAGAGCATGAGCGCCACCAAAGTGCAATGGTGGTCTCATTCAAATATGTATAGTCTTTAGTCCATAGACCTGCGCGACCACAGAGCGCGGGTAATGTTCCATCAATTTAAAGTTAATTGAGGACTCCGATGCTAGTAATACACTGGTACTTATCGGTGCTCAGTGGCTGTCTCGCCGGCGCGAGAGCGCGCGCCGATCGTCGCCACCTTACGGATTTCGGGCGAAGTGCCGAGATCGTGGTAGTTACTATACGTACTATCGACTAAATGTGCTGTGGCCGCATTGAAATATTTAGTCAAATGTATCAAACAATTTGATCGACGTGAAAGCATTGATGAAGAAGCGTTGATGAGACGAAACGTAGAGTTAAAACAATTTTATTTACTTCCAGTAAATGACTAAATATTCGATTGAATGAGAAAACAAGTTGTTGAATCAATCTCGTTTGAAATCATTTTCATCCAATGTTGTAATTGCGGTGAATGCAGTACACATTCGAAACAACGACACCAGTTTTATTACTTCAACAACGGGGTAATTAAATCAAATATGTGACGATTGATTCAAACGAATTTCCCGTGATCGCAGCTGGGTAGTTGATATTACTAAGCCTTTTTTCGATGTAAGGCTAAAACAGTATATTTTTTATTTCATATTTTTTTGTGATTACATTAATTGCGATTAATTATAGGGTGCGCTTCAGCAAGTCATTTAGGCAACACATGTTCACACAATGTTTTAGTCATTAATGAAGACAATGTGTGTAGCTCATGTGCCTTACTGAAAAGTGCTCATTTTAATAAATTTAATTTATTAAACGATCCCATAGAATTCTTTAATAATCTGCTATGGATAATTCGAGCATCAAATAAGATCCGCCCTGGACAGTCACGGATCCATCCGGGAGTGCATTTTACAAACGTTTCATTCTGGTCATGGAATCTGCGGTCCGATGTCCAGAAAGATTCTGATCCGTAACTAGGATGAAATACGGGATTGCAGCTGGAACCCTGCCAGAATTTCTGCACGGGTTGTTCAGAGGATAGATCTCATAGAAAAATATCATAGCGATAGATCAAATCAGTAGTTTCAGTACAGTGCTGATCAGTAGATCAGTAGATCATAGATTCGGTATTGAGCCAAGACGATTTCCAGATCACGTCCGGAAGGAAGAAGAGAAAATAAAATGTTCCACCCTCAGTGTCAAATATACGGTGTACATTTTCAATTTAATTTCGGTGGATCCGTGGATCGAAGAGCGACATACTAAAACTAAGCATACTAAAACTAAATTCAATTCAATTTCTAAGTCCAAAATATTCGTTTTCGAGCGGCAATAATCTCTGCTAACAAATATAAATGATAATGAAAAATATGCTTTTTAAAATGCAAGCAGATTTATTTTCGAAAAATGATACGGGTTCTCACAAAAAATTCTCAAAAATACTCATTTGTTCGACCATCAGATAAACTCCTCAGCCATAAATTTCGACCTGCCATTTTCCAATATAAGATAAATGTACCGAATACTGTTCGTGTATTGGATACTGTTCGTCCAGTCTATTTCTCATCGAACAAAATCAATTTACGTTCAATAAATGTAATGTTTTATTAAAATAATCTTTCGTTAACATATTTTCAATTAAAATAAATATCGAGTATGAGTGAATTGTATTTAACTTGTATTTTCCCGTAATTCATGGCAGCTACCGAGTGAGGTAAAAAACGCTCATTTCCTTATCAATTAGGTTAAAGAAGTGGTCTGGTGAAAAGGCGTAGTTTATAATTATAAAAGCATCGAATCAGTTGAAATAAGTTTAAATATATTATAAAGGATTCATTGAAGCAGTTGAGTGCGAGAATAGTCGAGCAAGTTAAATATTTAGCCGAAAATACATAAAAATTTTGTATTAAATTTATTTAAAAAAATATGAAGTTTTTATGAATATACAATATATCAATTTTCATATACATGTGTATAGCAATATTCCAATACAAGTATATGAAAAATCAAATAACTTCTTTTAATTTTAATATAAGTTCGTATATTAAAATTTCAATACATAGTATGATTTTTAAAGCAGAATCATGAAAAAAGAATATGAAAATTAATATTCTTTTGTATATTAAGGTTAAAAGAAGTTATATGATTTTTCATATACTTATATTGTACACATATATACTGTACACATTGTATATGAAATTTAGTATACTTTATATGCATAAGAAATTCATGTTATCTTATTAAATTTAATACAAAAATTTGTTACAGTGCAACTAAAATTGTACGCCCGAGATATCCACATTAGGGATATTCGCAAGGGTCAGCTCGACCGAAAGTGCAATGGAAGAGCTTCGCCCCGGAGGAACCGCCTCAATCATCACGGTATAAACTCTGCGCCAGGTAAGTATATTGGGCCCGCTGGCCGTCCGGTATATAACACCGTCATACGCCTATTTCGCTTGGGCACAGAGGTCCGAGCGCATGCGACGCATAGCGGTGAATGCGTCAACTAGCACGGCCGTTGACATTGATTGTAATTTTGAAAAATAAGTGTATTAATTTCCAATAACGTATCTTAAAAATGCGAAAAAACATATAAAAACCATTGTAATATACGGGAATTTGAATTTTCAACGTTTATCTTTTAATTTTAATATACAAATATTAAATTTAAGATGAAATTGTTAATTTTCCAATACCAAGTATATTAATTTCGATTTCGTTTACTTATTATTGAAATTTCATATACGGTATATTAAATTTCATTATAATATTGAAAAGAATTTTCAATGGTTGATTGCAATTTTAAGAAAGAAGTGTATTAATTTTCAAGAATGTATATGAAAATTGCGAAAAAGTATACAAAAACTGTTTTCATATACGAGTATATTAATTTTCGATGCTCGCTCTTTTAATTTTAATATACAAATATTAAATTTAAGATGAAATTGTTAATTTTCAAATACCTTGTATATTAATTTCGATTTCATATACTTGTTTTTGAAATTTAATATACTTTTGTATAGTAAATTTAATAACATTTTTTTACAGTGATACCCCATAATTCGGTACACAGTACGAATCGTGTGCACCGAATACTGTGGCCTACGACCTCTCTTCGGACGTCAAACGAGTACAACAATATTCGGGACATGCATACGCCAGTAATAGGGACGTTTGCCAAACGTATGTCAAACGAATGTCAAACGCATGTTAAAGTGTACAACAGTATTCGGGCCATGCATACGCCAATAATAGGGACATCTGTCAAAGGAGTAGAACAATATTCGGGTCATTTGCATGGGTACGAATTTGTTCAAATTGCAATTAAGTAATATAAATAAGAACAAAAATGAGGTGGGCTTTCGTTAGCTGAAATTCCACGCTTTCCAACAATACCAAATACTTTTTACCCTGAGACAATTTTAAATAAAAATTTTGCTCTGCTAATGGCCAGCGAAGCTAGGTCCCCAGTATTCGGTACACTGATCTTAATGGGAAAATCAAAGTCCCAAGAGTTTCGAAAATTATGCTACTCATGGTTGGTGACCATTTTGTTGACACTCTTTAACCTTGTTGCACTTGGCACCAAAAAAAGTATACGTTCGACTATATTTTTTTGCGGCCAATTCATAGTTATGGAATGAAAGATTACGGCTTCTCTGTCTTGTTTCACTTGAACTGAAACAAGAAATAATTTACCGATCCTGACCTCAAAAGTGATCTACGAGAGGGTGAAACTCCCTCAGCACTATATTTAACAGCGGTTTTCCGGGCAAAAAACTGTAACGCACGTTGGAGGTTTGGAGGATCCTGCGTATGCGTATGGCCAGAAGTGTCCCTCCGGGTCCTCTTTCGCCCCTAGTTATCTTTTTTCTTTTTGCAATTCACCCCTTGTCATTCCTCACACTCTGGCACTCCTTTCACCGGTTCACCGGAGGAAACTGCAAGACAAGGGACAGTATGTTTTCACTTAAGGGCGGTTTAGCCATGATTCCGGAATGGGGAAACAGGTTTTCCTCCTGGGCCGCTATGGACACTCTGGCTGCCTCGACCAAAGCCATTTTTCACCCCGTGGAAAACCCCGACCCCTATTCCTCGTATCCGTACTATGTGTACAACCGGACGTCGCTGACCACTTCATAAAATTACTTTATTACTCCTCCGGCCGTGGTCACTCCGTTCTTGTGGCGTCTCGCGAATAATTTTTTTCCTCCATCAGAATCTCGACATATGTTTGGGTTTGATTTTGGGTCATTCGCAGGGGTAATGAAATTCGTCGCTGTCGCTGACCACGAAAGATTGAAGGGGTGCTATACACAGTCAGGATTTTCAAAAAGTAGATTTTTTAAGTTTCATTTTCGTAATCTATGCATTTAAGTATAGGGGAGGGTGGGGCACGACGGCCCCCCTAAGCCGGTTAATACTTTTTGTGGCTTTCAACCATTAAATCAGTTTAATTTTGTCCTATCTTAAACGAATTCATCGAAATTTTGCCGAAACACAAAAACATAATTTTTTTTTCTATTACATACAAGAATTGAAAAATATATCACACAAAAGAATTTAAACAAAAATGGTAAAAAATTGAAAATAATGATTACCATTGTCTTTATTGCTATGGACTGTACTCGGAATACATATAAGGAATCATGGATCGAGTGTAAAAATTGTAAGGGATCTCATGGTTCCTGTGCAGGTATAGACAAAGATTATTCGGCCGGATATATTTGTGATTATTGTGAAAAGTAATTTATTACAGTCTTCACGTGATTCAATTTTTCAATTTAAATTTTTATTTTCTTACGCTATTAGAAAATTATCATAAATCATAATTAATGCTGTTGTTTGTTTGCTTGTTTAACATAACAAAAATATACAGATTAATTAGAAATTCGTTAAATAATATTAAATTTCTATATTTTTCAACTATTCTTTTTTAACCGAAACAATTTTGTTTTAAATTTTTTGGATAATAGATAATTTTGATTTCATTTTAAAATTTTTCAATTTTGGTAAAAATAATTTTAAGGGGTTATACGCAGTTGGGAGGTCGGAAAAAACCGATTTATTCAAGATTTTTTTCTGGAAAGACATCATAATTTATTACGGTAAAAATTTATATACACATTTTTGTCACTTTTAACTTGATTTAAAAAATTTTATTTTTTAAAATAATGATTCTTGAACCGCTGTAGCCGATCTTCGGGAGGTCCTCTAAAAAAAGGGTCTTGCGGAGAGGACGATTTCTCTGGATTGGATCGTCCAAAATAAAAAAGTCAACAAGATTTCATTAATATAAGGTCTAATCTAGTATATAATCGAAGGCAAAATCAAAATATATATTTTTAACAAAATGGCGGCTTCTAAAAAAAATTGATTTTTGATAAAATTTTTTGCCTTGAACGTTAAAATGGAAAATATATAGCGGTAAAAAAACCCTTTGCTTGATTATTAAATAATATTTTTCTAAAGCTTGTGTAAAAATTTGAGACTGATCGGTTATGCCGTTTCTGAGAAATCTTGCTTACCGACTTTAAAAAAGCAGTTTTAGGGAGAACGCGTTCAAAGTTTCAAAAGCAGTTTACACATAGTAATTATGGGTTTACAAATGTGCCTATAACTTCAAAAATATTTGTCGGATTGTCATGGAATTTTCTGTGTAGGGGAGGGTGGGACACGACGGCTCCCCTAAAAAATTTGGTAAAAAAATAATTTTATGTTTCTTGTTAAATTATCATAAATTTAATACATTGACTGATTTTTAAATTGGGTCTGAATTTTTTTTTCTTCAAATTATAATGAATTTGATGTATTCATCTATTTTTAGGCCTATGCACTACATTCGGGGTAAAATGGACCATCCAAAAAAATTTGAAAAAAAAAGTTTCAATATGTATTGTCACTGGGATTAGATCGCTCCAAAAAGCCATCTAATTACTCGAATAACTATGATTGATGCGTTCTCAAATCATCATTTCCGGTCCGCTAGAAAAGGATGATAAAATGTTATTTTTAAATTTTTCAACAGCTTCATTTTTTGTGCCTTAATCAGTGGCAGAGAGTGACGCAATTTAGAGGCAAAGCTCGCGAGAGTGCCTCGCACAATTGCAGTTACACGAGCGAGCAACTAGACAAGTATTAATTAATGGTAGTTTGAGTGGTAGGTTCGTTCATATCGAACACCCCCGTTGCCCTTGAATAACCACCCTCGTTCACCGTTCGATCGATAATCGTGCGCACAGTGTCAGCTTGTCAGTTTTTAAATGAACGTGGAAAATTATGAATGTCAATGGTAATTTGTTGCATAAAACAATTGAGGGGTGATTTTTTACCAAGAATGCTACCGTATACGCCGTTTTCCTCCTCAGAAAAAACAGGTCTCCGAGTTACCTACTGCAACGATTTCATTTTGTATCTTGATTATTGAAAAAATATATTTTTGTACACCTTAATACATAGAGAATAAAATCTCAAAACTTTATTTAGAATTATTGCTTGGTAATTGAATAAAAAAATTCCCAAAAAACTAAATGAAAAATATTTTTGTATACGTTAATACATGTAAAATTAGACCTCTAAACTTTATTTTCATTCATTGATTGGTATTCAAAAAAAGAAATAATACTTAGCGTCGAGACGCTGCCGCGTCTCTTGATTTCTAAAAAAGCTTCGCTTTTTACTGTGCCTAGGTAGTATGACCCCTTAAAAATATAGGAAAATTTATTTTCACTACCTCTAACTGAAGACTTGAATTATCATTCTTATTATCAAGGTAGTAAAATATTAAATTAATTTTTTCCTGACGGTTTTTTATAAAAAATGTTTTTAACCCATTGAGGAAAATGAAAAATAAACTTTCATTAATCGGAAAGCGAAACTCTTCTCAATATCAGGCTTATGAAAATTGAGCAGATTTTTCGCTGATTTTCTTATCGAAATGGTACAATAAATCATTGTAAACAAAAACATTAAATGAAAAAAATTGAGAAAAAAAATAAATGTTTACCAACATTGTTTGGGCCTTAATGTACATTTCATCAACCTACAGTTATATTCGGTCGTAATGAAGATATTTCAAAAAGACCTACGGTCTTTTGTGGCTAGCAAATAAATTCCAAAAATAAAATTAGAATTTTATCAAAAACCCAAACTCTGATTTAGGCCGAATTTTAAGTTCTTAAGATTAAACTTTCCATTGAACTTAACATGAAACTTAAGATCAACCTTAAGTTCCATTTTAAGATGTATTTTAAGTTTGAATTTAAGTGTCATTAAAAGTTCATACTTCAGTTCAAACTTTAGTGCAAACTACAGATCGATCTTAAGTTAAATCTTAAACTTAGTTTAAAGTTTGATTTTAAGATCCATCTTGAGCTTAAACTTAAGTTCGATCAAACTTTTTTCTTCGCTTTCCTCGACAGTGTTTTTTGACATTAATTAGCCCAATAATTAAGTTCGACCGAACTCAAGTTTAAGCTCAAGATAGATTTTAAGTTCAAAGTTGAAACCAAATTTGGTAATTATTGGGGAGTGCGACTCATCGGTAAGGCCCATCCCAAAATGTATTTTTTTTTATTGTGTTTTATTAGATGATGATAAAATAAAAATATATTAGCTCGGGGGAGGCCAACTTTTCATTTATTTTTATTTTCTGAAAAAAAAAGAATTCAGCTACTAGAATAGATATCCCAGTTGCAGAATTTCTGTTGTTTTTTAAAAAACCCAAAAAAATAACAGAAACTTTGCAACGGGGATATCTATTCTAGTAGCTAAATTCCTTTATTTTATTTTCTTCAGAAAATAAAAATAAAATAATAAGTTGGCCTTCCCCGAGCTAATATTTATTGTTTCATTATTATCTAATGGAATATAATTTTTAAAAAAATTTGCGATGCGCCTTTCCAATGAGTCGCAGTTCGCAATAATTACCCCAAATTTAAACATCAACTTAAGGTCGATCTGAAGCTCGCACTAAAGTTTGAACTTGATTATGAACTTATAATAACACTTAAGTCCAAACTTAAGATTCATTTTAAATTGGGACTCAAGTTCGATCTTAAGTTCCAACTTGAGTTCGATTGAAAATTTTATCTTAAGTTTTATTTTAAGATCGATCTTAAGATAGACCTCAAGATCTTAAAATTCGGGCCAAAATTAAATACATGTTTCGGTGATTTCCTGATGTCACAATGGGAAAATGGCAATCCAAAATGGTAGCTTTACAAATCTAGCGAAGGAATGAAACACTTGCACATATGTATAGTTAATGTGAGTTGCTCATAAATTTATTACGAAAAACCCAATGTTGATTGTACTGCCTTCATGAGACGATGAAAAAATGAGTCAATAAATAAAGTTTTGTTTGTCGAAACCTGAACCTTGATTTATTCTTCTCAATTTCAGTATCAGGAAAATTAAATAAATTGTTGACCAATAAAAATAGCACTAAGCTAATAGTAAGGATACAATAGTAATAAGCTCGATAAATTTAAGGAGAAAAAGGAACATACAAAAATCTAAATATAAAAAATCTAAAAAAA
The DNA here is from genome assembly GCA_946863875.1 of Alloplasta piceator. Taxonomy (NCBI): domain Eukaryota; kingdom Metazoa; phylum Arthropoda; class Insecta; order Hymenoptera; family Ichneumonidae; genus Alloplasta; species Alloplasta piceator. The sequence continues at coordinate 18,460,728 of OX333075.1, forward strand.
AATTCTATTCTAAATTTAGCTTATCAATCTAGACAAAATTATATACCATTTTTCAGGATTTTTTCATTGCAGGAATTCGAAATATTCCCACGAAAAAAATACACAGACTCAATATGCAAATGCTATAATTTCGAAAACAGGTGTAAAATCATGGTCGATTAACAATGCGCGTATGGAGGGGAGAATATCCGGTGAGGGGAAAAGGGGAAATTCTAACTCGTCGGATCGGAGAGAATAATAATAATCAAAATTAAGTAATGCTTAAGAAGAATATCTATATTGAATGAGAAAAAAAAGAGTAATATGAATTTAAGAACAATTATAATTGTTTATTATTAAAAGCAAACCAAACTATATACAAAGGTTCTTACAACAGATATATAAAAAAACAAAAAAAAAATAACGCAATAAAATTTAAAAGTTCGGATTAAAATATGACGATAATGACTGTATTCAAAAAAACGAAAAAAGAGATTCTTTACAAGGATTGCGTACTGTAGGGATGTGCACAAGCGCGCTCGAGCAAGCTCGAGCGCAATGGTCTCCGCTCGAGTAAGCTCGAGCCGAGGAATGAGCGCTCATTCGATTCGAGCAGTCACGCGGCTTGAGCGCTCGAGCGGTGCGAGCGCTCGAGCGGTTCGAGCAGTGCGAGCGCTCGAGCGGTTCGAGTGGTTCGAGCGCTCGAGCGGTTCGAGGGCTCGAGCGGTCCGAGCGGTTCGAGCGGTTCGAGCGGTTCGAACGCTCGAGCGGTTCGAGCGCTCGGACAGTTCGAGCGCTCAAGCAGAACTAACGCTCGGTCGACGCTATATAATCGGTATAACTAAAGAATTCTGTTTATATGCAAAAAATTGTTTTGCTAAACTATGCAATGCATATTTACTGTCCTTGCACATAAATATGCGAGGATAACCAATAAATTGCATTTCTCCACCAAAATCATAAATGATCGGCTATGGGGCTCACATTAATAAATTGTTCATCGTAATTAATTAAATATATTCAAAGAATTCATTTAATTAATGAATTAATTTCATTTTATTTCATTTATAAATTTAATTTAAGGCGGTCGAGTCAGCCTCAAAACGGCGATTTTTAATGATCATTTATAATTTTGGTAGAATGCCTATAAATATGATGTATCGTCCACCATTTGAGATACCAAATGAACAGTTTTTTGGGACGAATTAGAACCCTTAAGGTGCACCGGTTTCCCGAGAAACCTAGTTTTGAGAGTTAACGCTCTGCACATGATTCAGGAAGAACCGCTGGACGGATTTTGATCTACAACGTCTCATTTTCTTCATAACGCTTTTTCCCACGGGATGAGCGCGGCACATTTTTATTAAAGTCAAATATGCGACCAGGATAATGCCTGGAAAGTTCAAAATAGGCTAAAAAATGTAAAACAGGCCTGCAACTCTGAAATAAAGGACTAACAAAAAAGTGCCGTTTTCATCCTATGGGGAGGAGTGTCATGAAGAAAATAAGACGTTGTACAGTTAAATCCGTTGAGCGGTTTATTCTGAATCACGCGCAGAGTGTAAAAACTAAAAACTAAGTTTTTCAGGAATCCGGTGCACCGTAAGGGTTCTAACTAGTCCCAAAAAACTGTTCATTTGGTACCTCAAATGGTGGACGATACATCATATTTGTAGGCATTCTACACAAATTATGAATTATAATTAAAAATCGCCGTTTTGACGATCTCTCGACCCCTTTAATTTAATTTCATTAATAATTTAATTTATTATTAATTAGTTAGAAAAAAATAATTCAAGCTATTCATGGTTTTAATTATCGTTTCTTGATTCCATTAATTAACCCAATAATTAAATAAATAAATGAATGAATAAACTATTTAAAGTATTATTGTTAATTTCATGAAAAAATCACTCTCATCCCTGAGTGCCCGCGTTGAATAAATGTTCGAGCCGACCGAGCACTCGGGCGGACCGAGCGCTCGAGAGGACCGAGCGCTCGAGCGGACCAAGCGCTCGAGCGGTTCGAGCGCTCGAGCGGACTGGGCGCTCGAGTCAAATGAGCGCTCATATTACGCTCGAGCTTACTCGAGCGGCATCTCTTCAAGCTGAGCGTGCGAGCGCTCGAGCATACAACGCTCATGCACATCCCTAGCGTACTGTAGTCCTCTCGGAGAGAGGACTGTACAAAAAGGAAAATGGCTTGAGCTAGAGATATGGAAATATCTCTCGAGACAAAATGGCTTCTTACGAAGCTTTCGCACCCTTCGGTGGATGGAGACCTTTCGGTGTCTGATCTTGTGTTTCAGAGGCGTGATACCTTTCGGTGTCTGATACTTTTCAGTACTGTCTCGTATTGCAGAGACGGGAGTCCGTATAAATCGTGTTCAAGCGCGTGAATATATCCCCTCGAAACTACCTATTTGCTTGCGAGTGAGCTCGAGCGCCAGCTCGCCCTCTCAGGGCGAAGCGTGGAACCAGCGCTCTCGCTGTTCACGCGGGACTTTGTACCCGCGCGTCGTACGTTAAGTTTTCATGTTTGAAAGTTGCGCATTTCGTCGTGGAGGTAGTATAAAATATTAATGATTAAACTGATTAATCAAGTGAAAGTGGGCGTTAATCCTTAAAGCTATCTTAATATTTAAATCAAATTCGATGTGCATATATGTATAATTATATCGCGCTTGCGTATAAATTATAATAAATAATAAAATTGTACGTAGATTTATGTGAATGTTTAGTGTGTTTTAGAATGATAGTTGTATTTAATTACAACTAATTGAATATTTTGCCTTTTTTTGTTATAAGTAAATAATGAAAATTAATGAGAAGAGAAAAAAAATGTTTCGAGGCAAAACGACTCGACGTGTCGGTAACACAAGATATTCTTCTTAAGGGGAGGTCCGAATGAAGAAAAAAAATGTGATACCTGCAGGAGGTCCAAAAGAGACCCACGTTAATGACGTTATAACGCAAGAGCTTGTGCGGTTGATATTATTAACCTCATGAGAAAGGGGCCGACGTTGTGTGGAAGGTGGAGAAACGTGCAAGCCTAACAACCTGATGAACGTAGCCGCAACGCAACATACTTTTATATATCGTCGAACCTATCGAAGCAAAGTGGTTAGGCGCCACGCAGACGGCCCTCGTTTATAATTTCATTGCATTCGGGATGCCTTCGAGCAACCAGAAATGGCATCTACGATGTTACTTCATAACGCTGTAATTGCTTCATCAAGCGCTTCCCGGACATTCAGTTTCATCAATTTTAAAAAATTTACTAAATTCGCTAAAAAAAAAATTTAAGTCTGCAAATTTTCGATGTTATCGAATTTTTTACCTCAAATTACACGGAGAGAAAAAAAGTCGAATTTTTACTAGTGAATTTGGTAAAAATTACTGCGCTTTTTGGTAACCGCGACAAAACTAACCAACAGTAAGGAAATTGTGAAATGACTCCGTAAATATTCGTGAAAAATCGACGTCAAAATTATTGGGTTGATTAAAGATAAATTGCCACGATAAAAGTTAATCCATTGATTGATAAAATAGTTAATTAACTTTTGAATAGGATTTTTAGATTTCATTGGAAACTAGTGTTGTCTATTGAACATTGTTCACGAAAAAACGTTGAGTACATGAATAAGGAAATAAAAATTCTTAGCAATATGTTTCGCATGATTAGCTGTACAAATTTTGATGTCGTATTACAAATGAGTTAATTTAAATTTCATATTACCCAAGAATATTTTTGCTCAAGAATCTTTTGATTACATAGATTGAGCGGAGAAATATATAGGTCCGAAATTTAAACTTTCCGTGCCACCTAGGGGTGGATTACACCCTAGCCTTTTTCCTCTTAATTTTGAGTACCTAAATGTGAAGAAAATCGCTTTACATCAATATTTGTCAATAATTCGAGACTGCCAGTACCTATTCAGGGCATTGGCATAGCGCTGCACTAGCTTACGTGTCTGTGGTATAACTGCTTAAGGTTGTTTAGAAGCAAATCACGTTTAATGAGAAAATTCTAAAAATTTGGTATGTTTTTCAATGAAGTATTTAAGAGGTCGTATAAAAATTTCACGACGATTTGGAAGCTCGTTATCGAATAATTAAGATTAACAAATTCAATAAAATTAAATGTAGTCTTATGGAAACTGATATAACTTTGCGATAAGTTTTTTTCTTGACCTCTCAATTTTTTAATATCAAGAGTCGCGATAACGACTCGAGATAAGTACATTACCTAACCTTACTGACACGAGGACCTTCCAGCGAACTCTCTATACAGCAAGGATCTTGCTTATACACAGGAGTAGATCTATATTAAAAAATAGATTTTTTCGATCATACTTGAAATATACGGTGTCGAGAACCCCCAAAAACACTAAAAATGGTATACAAAAATTGGAGACAAGTACATTTAAGAAAGTATCTCTAATTCAGTCTTCTTCCAAAAAGTTGTGAAATAAATAGACATGAAACTCACAACACACATTGCCAAGCACATGTAGTTTCCCAATGTAATATTAACTGTATAATCATGACTTTTAGAGGTGGAGTCAAAATAAAAAAATTCGAAAAAATCTTGACGGTAAAAATTTAAGAAATAGCGAAATCAAGTGAAAATTGTTGACAAAGGGAAATTATCAATGAAAAAAAAATAAAAAGTACTTATCGAGTTCTTTCACTGGTTTTTACCTGTTAACTAAAAAACCGTTTTAACTGATCATCCGTTAAAAACGAACTCGCCAAGTACTTGTATTTTTTTGATTGTTTTTTTCATTGATAATTTTCCTTTGTCAACAATCTTCACTTGATTTCGCTAATTCTTAAATTTTTAACGTCAAGATTTATTCGAATTTTTTTTTTTGACTCCACCTCTAAAAATCATGATTACACAGTTAAAGTTACATTGGAAAACTACATGTGCTTGGCATTGTGTGTTGTGAGTTTCATGTCTATTTATTTCACAACTTTTTGTAAGATCCACAATATACCGAAAGCAACGGAAAGAAAACGAAGTTAATTGATAAAATTTTTTTTTATTTGTTTAAAAAATTGTTTCTAACAAAACGTTAATTTCTTAATAACGAGCTTCCTAATCATCGTGGAATTTTTACACGACCTCATAAATACCTCATACAAAAACATACCAAATTTTCAGAATTTACTCATCATTTTTTATTTTAACCCTTAAGAAGGTTGAAGTAATGATAATAGAATTCTGAAAATTTGCTATGTTCTTACATGAAGTATTCAGGAGGTCGTGTAAAAATTTCACTACAATTAAGAAGCCATTTATTGAACAATTAACATCCAAAGGTTTCATAGCTTCTGAAGAACCTTAAAGTTTTGTGGGGTTTCAAACACCCCAGTGTGGTAAGTATGATCGAAATTGATTTTTCGGGTTGAATTTTGTTTCGAGTACATTTTGATTCCAGAGTGAAAAATATAGTTTTTATATAATATTATGCAACTTTTAATTAAGCCGTTCCAACAACTATAATTTACCACCTTTGATTTTGTACCTTTCTTATTTGAAATGCATAAACTCAACGTCGATGTGAAATCTGCACAAGAAAATAAGACAGGAAAAGCCAATCAGGCTGTGCATTCTGTCATCCTGCACTACATCAACTGCATACCTACGTGCAATGACTGTGTTGATATTTGAAATAATACTTCAAATTGATTAGTTTTTCTTTAGAATAATGTTTTTTCATCATTTTTAGTAAAAATAATGTAAGATTTTCTTTTTTTTCATGAATAAAATAGATTTGTTTGGCAAAAATGCATAACTCATTTTTCCGTAAAATTTCGTCCTTTATTTCTCAGAATAAATACCTTTTTTAAAAGATCCAGTAAACCAATATTTTTTTTTCTTATGGTGACACAACAGTAGAAGACTTAGTTGAAATTTTAGCCCTTGATATTAAAAATTTTAAAAAATATGATTTTTTTTTTGTAAAAATTGTCCTTTTTTCATTTTTTTTGCTTCTGCACATTTATTAGTAGACTTAAATTTTATTCATGGATATATTACCTATATGATCTTTTGAAGTAAGTTTTTAAGAAGTTCCAAACGAATTTTCAAAGAAAAAAATCCAATTGTTAATTTTTTATTACAGTTTTTATGGCTCGGGTGGCCGACACCCCAGTATTGCAAGCGTGTTACTCCGCGGAGGTGTGGCAAGTAAGGATTAAGTTCCTAAGATCTATCTTAAGATCGATCTTAAAATCAAACTTGAGAACAAACTTTCCATTGAACTTAAGTTGGAACATAAAATCGAACTTAAGTTCCAATTTATGATGAATTATAAGTTTGAACCTAATTATCATTATAAGTTCATACTTGAGTTCAAACTTTAGTGCAAACTTCAGATCGATCTTAAGTTCAAACTTAAATTTTGTTTGAAGTTTGATCTTAAGATCCATCATGAGCTCGAACTTAAGTTCGATCAAACTTCTTTCATCGCCTCCCTAGACCATGTTTTTTGATGTGAGTCGTCAAAATAATTAAGTTGGATCGAATTCAAGGTTAAGCTCAAGATGGATCTTAAGCATAAACGTCAAACCAAATTTAAGTTTGAACTTAAGATTGATCTGAAGTTCGCAATAAGGTTTGAACTTAAGTATGAAATTATAACGACACTTAAGTTCAAACTTAATATTCATCTCAAATTGCAGCTCAAGTTAGAAGTTCGATCTTAAGATCTTGAAGTTTGGGCCTTACTGCCTTTTTTTCCTCGAATGAGTACTTCCGGTTATGAAAAGGAAGTCTCAAGCGTGTGATATTTTCCTAGTTTGTAAAAATCGCTTTTGGCTTCGCTTCTAGTAATTTATACGAGAAATGATGAACAAAAATTGAAATTATTGGATTTATATTTTCTTTTCTATTCCTATTTTTCTTCTGGACTCTTCCAGAATATATACATTGCGGAAGTGTCTAAAAATTTGTAGAACATTTTTTTCAGTTTTCTCGAGAATTTTCGGGCTTCCTGACCAGAATCTTCCCTCCATTCGACTCATTGTCTCCAAGTATGGGAATTTTCCTGGCGCGTCCAAGAAAGTACCACGTTGGTGCTATAACTTGTCAAGCTTTTCTCCACTCGTCGAGCTTCTCATTCCGTACTTCGTGACAAAGTTTGTCTACTCTGCCAGGAACATTTTTACCAGGGTTTATCTTAATCTTGGTGGATTAGCGCACTCTCGAAACATTCGCCGAGAGGCTAATGGTGGGCGGAAAATAAGGAACGAATGGATAGTGTGCTGTGGCGATTTTTCGTGAAGTTTAACAACGTTTTGGCCATAAGAGCTGGTAATCACATTGTTATCAAAATTTGCAGTACTTTGGGGAATTTTTTGCAAAAAAATATAGTACATAAGGGTACAGGAATTTGTGCAGTGAGGAAACATAGTAAACATTGGTGAGCAGAATTCTTTTTTACTTTTTTTTTAAATTGAAGAATCACAAATCTCGTTTTTTTTCGATTTTGGACCAACATGCTTTTGGAATTCCGAGAAAGGAGTACGTTCTTTGTGTTCCATCTCAATTTTCCATCAACCATACCTTAAAACTCTGATGAAATTGACTAAGAAATTTAATAAAGGTTTTGTAGACAAATAATTTTTATTGCGAAATAAATGAAAATCAAGCTATGGAGGTTTCAGAGTTCTGTAGTAAACCGAACACTTATAGTTTCAGTAGTTTTCAGCATTTTTCCATTTCGCAGCCATTTTTCTCGAAAACTGTTTAGTCGATGCGGCTCAAATTTGGCTCAATCATAGATAGTCGTGACGACACAAAAATGCAAAATAGATATGAAAAAAAAAATTGGGGTGCCTCCCTTACACTGAGAGAAAAAATTACTGAATTTGAGAACATGAATTTATTTATTAAATGAAAGTATCAATTCGACTATTTATTTGTTGAACCAAGAAAGTCACTCTTCATTAAAAAAAATATTTTCACGAATCTATGACTTCATTATATTGAACTCTTATTTAATAGTAACAATTGAATGCATGATAGATTTGATTAAATTTGTATTCATTGGATTAATTACATTGATCGCATCATAAACATGAGATTATTTGAATCTAAAAAACGACTTCAATACGAAATTATTTTTTTTTAAGAAAATTATTTATGGTATCATAAACATGAGATTATTTGGATCTAAAAAATGACTTCAATACAACATTTTTTTCGAACAAAATTATTTCTTTGCAATAAATTCATCATTATTTTACTTCAGAGAAGATTTCTGTAGTATTTTCAATATTTATTAGATATAAAATTGATTGTGATTATTTGCAAAGAAGCTGTAGTAAAATAAATAACACATTATTTTATTCCAATAGAATATTTGTTTGGAATGATGAAATTTTTATTTCCTTCAAGCAAAGAACTATCATTTCTATAGTATAGCTTAATAGTATACATAAGTTATTAAACATTTAAAAAACTGGTTTAAACTGGTTTTTTAATGTTTTCCTATATTTGAATCTTCATAACTCCTAACTTTTCTCAAGTGCATAGTAGTAGTCGATAGCGTAATAGGTAGCGTGATAGGTAGTTAGGTAGGATAGGTATGATGGTAGGTAGGGTCGAGGGTTCGAATCTCGGTCAGACAGAGAAATTAGATCGGAGAATTGGTGCAGATTTGTATTTTTTTTTTATATTTATCTCTTTTTGGGGTCACTAAACTATGCATATTAAATTATTTGGCAAGGGCTATATATTTTTTATAAAATGTTTAGCAACAATTAATAAACACGCATTTGATTGAATCAATCATTTTTCCTGTTGATTGGAGTAATTCATTTGTTGATTCAACAAATGTTTTGTCTCAGTGCTTCCTGTATTAAAAGACATGCATGTTTTGAATGATAAAATATGTTCTTGATTCAAACAACATATTACATATAATTGATAACATATTGTTAGATTCAAGTAAATTCGTTTATTGAAACAGAAATTTATGGAATCGACTGAAAAAAATAAACCAAGTAAATATATAAGGGAACCAATCTAATATGTTTTGGCAAATAATGAAGAAAATGATTTTTTGCCTTCAAAACTTTATTTCATTGGTTCTGATAATTTTTTTCTCTCATCGTACATATAACGTAGGGGTGACATTTCTTATTCCTGCGTGTGGGGTGTCATCAAAAAGGTCTTGAAAAATCATTGTTAGATTTCTCTTAACAATTTTTCGATACAATGTTCCATTTTCAAAATAACAAGGATTGAAGAGGCTATTTTGGGTGATTCACGTATTCTCAACAGCCTAAATTGCGATTTTCAAAAATCTCAAAAATATCTACAAAACCTGCTTGTAGACAAAAATTACAATGAAGACTATTACGACTAACGAGAGCCCAATAATTCACGGGCTAACTTAGTCTTAGTATTGTGGGGTGGAACCAAACCCTTCATGTGCGATCGGACTCGCCCGTGGCCAGTTTTTTCGAAAATCATTCGAATACGATAAAAGTCATTTTTATTCATTTTAATAAAATTTCAAGTTTTGGCAACAAGAAATTCATCGTTAGTAATTAAAAATGTGCTACTCTATAACCCTAATCCCCGTGAGAATACGGAATGAAAAAATGTTTCATTGAGTACGAAAAAATATGTTCAAAAAAATGAAGATTTTAAAAAATCAGAAATCTTTGTGAATATTTTCGTTTTTCAATCCGTTGGAAAATTGATTATGACAAACGTATATTCACAATTGTATCATATTAAACTTACCGTTCCATTACCGAATAAGCTCGTGTAAAAAAAGAATTTCATTCCACAAGTCGGTTAAATCGACTAAAAATCGATTCACTTTATACGACCCCAAGAGAGGGTGAATTCCTTCCGTTCATGCGAAACTCAAAGCGAGATTACTGAAGCACAAATATATATCCGCTGACGATGAATATAACAGAGCATTAATCGATATTTTGTAGGGTCATATCGAAGAGTTAATAAATTCAGAATATTCTTTCATTTCCTTTCACATGCACGTTCCGTAGGAAATTTATTCCATCGCAATTTTTCGGCTTGTTGGACAATATCCAAGGATTTTGGTTAAAAGAATATACAAATTATATTAAAAGTCAATATTAATAATAATATTAATAATTTTGTATGAAAATCTCAGTTTACTCAGAACTTTATGAAGGCATCATTCTGTTTTAGATGTTCAAACAAAAGAGTTATTTTTGTCAATTTTTTAAGAACGGATTATTATAGATATTGATATAAAATTTGTTGAGCTTAATAAATACACTCTCGAAGTACGAAGAATAATTTTTATGTTTTTATTTTAAACACTTTTTATACACAAAAATAACAGGCACATTTGACTCCCCGAAAAGTAGATATGTCTCCGGCGGCGTTGATATCTAGATACCGGTTCATCTAAAACGAGAAACTAATAAATATTTAGATTCAGTATCACCATGACTGTATCACTCGCCGATTCTATGGATATTAATATTTTTTTAATAAACATTTTACCGTGTAAAAGTGTTAATGACCTTAGTGTAAGATATTTAAACGTCATTATCACTTGGACAAGCTCGACTTTCTATTTTGCGGGATTTATCGTACTTTAAAGAAATTGTAGTGCGAGAGGAGTAAATGTGAAGGTGGAGAAATGATGCAAACCCTTTCCTAGAACGATTTTTTATTGGTTTATTTGGTATTTAATATTGGAACATTAGAATATTTAATATTAGAACTTATAAGCAATTATAATAAAAAATGAAACGCAAATACAACCTAACTATCTTACTTCCTTGGACAAACACATCAAATGACGCATCTTTGGTTATAACGCTTTACAATGGCATGGCAATAACCTGGAGGAATTAGTTTTATTCGAACCCATTTTTATTCGTCACTAAAACCCGGTTTGAGTGATTCCTTTGGCAGATTCTGGATCAGATCCAGAGGAATGAGTGACGACTTGATGGTTCTTAGGTCGTAATATGATATGCGAGTTGTTTTCAACTTCAAAACGATGCGATGAACTTGTGCTCAATAATTTGCATTAACAAAAAAATAAATCAACATTTATTTTAGCCGCGAACATGTAATTAGCACTTGCCAAAGGAATGACGCTCCAGTTTGTGACATATATTTAAGCCACACTGTTTTGAGAAAAAAGACACAAACATTGAAAATGAAACTTTGACAAATTGTCAGCTCGCTTAATTAGATCTGAGAGAGACTGCTCTCGATCGCCCGAACAACTCCGCTATCTATTGCGCTAATATCGACTCATTTCCATCGGCTCAGCGGAATGACGTTAAAGCAGGTTACAAGATTGTCGATTTTTATTGAGATATATCTGTGCTCATTATTTTTTTTTTTATTTCAGGAGGAGGTTATAACCAGCGTTCAGTTTCAGAAAATATTTTTTATTTGCAGTTTGCTAAACTTCAACTATTTTTGTAGACCGTTGCAATATGGAAAGATACGAAAGTTACATGCCAAAGGAACGATTTTTAGGGGTACAACACGAGAAAAAAACGATTTAAACGTTTTTTTAAAAAACTTTTCCCACACCCTGTTTCAAAACATTATGATCTAATATATTCTGATAAAAAAATGTAAGAATTTAGAACGATTATTGAAAGTTAACTAGGTTACAGCGAAAATGAGTATTTTGGGAGAATCACCCAAATAATAAATTAGCGGGAATTTTACTTAAAAAAAACGAAAAATTAAGTATTTTACTCTGTTTTTAGCAAAACAAACAATAAAAATTAAAATTTTAATACGGTCATAGAATGCCCGGAAACTTTTCATGTGTAGAATATGTGGTTAAAATTTCATAAGGATTGGGTCAGTGGTTCCAGAGAAATCATTTTAAAGTGGAGGAGTTCAGCTTTCTCTCGGTTTTTCAAAAATATTTATCATGATTTTTTTTTGACCCGGTATGTACTTTTGTACATGACTGTTTCAACCAACGCAAATTGGGCGTACAGCTTGAGGACATTTTTTTGTCTTTTTTATCGACGGTATTTTTGAAAGAGTTAGCAGACGCTCCTTTTTCGTCTTTTAAATATTTTTGTACGATTTTTTCTCGCAAGGTTATTTTACTTTTGGGTAAAAAATGACAAATTTTTAAAGATGCTATGGAACTCAAAAACTATGGAGTTTAAGAGAAAATGTCAGGTATTACAAAAGTAGCGTACGTATACATCGCCTGGACCTGTTTCAGAATTTTCTTATGACATTTTTTTTTCCTATTTTTGCTCGAAACTTTGATGATGACGTCCCAGCGCAAAATTATATCTGATTGAAATTTCCGTACTTCGTGATACAATAAAAATCTGAAAAAATTCAGCAACATTTGGCATGCTATAAGCAATAATAATCAATAATAATTATTGATCATTTTTCATCAATAATAATATTGCCCAAAATTCATTAACAAATTATCCAAACGACTGTTTCAACCAAAGTTTGGATCCACCAGTTGATATTTCTTGCCGTAGTAGAAGTTGCATAATTGATTTTTTTTAAACCGTTTTGACGGGAAGGGATTCAGCTCTTTCTTTTGCTATTTTAGGAATACATTTTTGAATTTTTTTTCGACCTGGTATGCACTTTGGTACGTGACCGTTTTTTGGCCTTTTTTCGATCATCGCGGATTGGGCACACAGCTTGAGACAACACTAAGAGAAAAAATTACTGAATTTAAGAACATAAATTTATTTATTAAATGAAAGTATTAATTCGATTATTTATTTGTTGAACCAAGAAAAACACTCTTCATTTAAAAAAATATTTTCACGAATCTATGACTCCATTATATTAAACTCTTATTTAATAGTAACAGTTTAATGCATGATAGGTTTGATTAAATTTGTATTCATTGGATTAATAACATTGATCGCATCATAAACATGAGATTATTTGAATCTAAAAAACGAATTAAATACAACATTATTTTTTTCGAAAAAATTATTTTCTTGCAATAAAGTCATTATTATTTTACTTCAACAAATATTTTTATTTGAATAGATTTGATTAAATTTGTATTCATTAGATTAATTACATTTATCGCATCATAAACATTAGATTATTTGAATCTAAAATGATGATTATTTGAATCTAAAAAATGACTTCGATACGAAATTTTTTTTTTAAGAACATTATTTATGGCATCATAAACATGAGGTTATTTGAATCTGAAAAACGAGGTCAATATTAAATTATTTTTTTCGAACAAAATGATTTCTTTGCAATAAATTCATCATTATTTTACTTCTACAAATATTTCTGTAGTATTTTCAATATTCTTTAGATATCAAATTGATTGTGATTATTTGAAAAGAAGCTGTCGTAAAGTAAATAACACATTATTTTATTCCAATAGAATATTTGCTTGGAATGATGAAATTTTTATTTCCTTCAAGCAAAAAACTATCATTTCTACAGTATACTTTAATAGTATAGATAAATTGTTAAAAATAAAAAAACTGGGTTTTCAAATGTTTTTTTATATTCGAATCTTCATAACTCCTAACTTTTTTCAAGTGTATAGTAGTAGTCGATAGCGTAATAGGTAGCGTGTTCAGGTAGTTAGGTGGGATAGGTATGAGGGTAGGTAGGGTTGAGGGTTCGAATCTCGGTCGGACAGAGAAATTAGATCGGAGATCTGGCGCAGATTTGTCTTTTTTTCTATTTATCTCTTTTTGGGGTCACTAAACTATCCATTTTAAATTATTTGGCAAGGGCTACATATTTTTTATAAAATGTTTAGCAACAATTAATAAACACGCATTTGATTGAATCAACCATTTTTCCTGTTGATTGGACTAATTAATTTGTTGATTCAACAAATTTTTTTTCTCAGTGCTTCCTGTATTAAAAGACATGCATGTTTTGAATGATAAAATATGTTCTTGATTCAAACAACATATTACATATAATTGATAACATATTGTTAGATTCAAGTAAATTCGTTTATTGAAACGGAAATTTATGGAATTGCCTGAAAAAAATGAACCAAGTAAATATATAAGGGAACCAATCTAATATGTTTTGACAAATAATGAAAAAAATGATTTTTTACCTTCAAAACTTTATTTCATTGGGTCTAGTAATTTTTTCTCTCATTGAAGTTGTTTAAACAATTTATCAATAACTTTTGAGCAATATTATAAATGAAGTGGAAGAAACTAATTGCATTCCACGAATGGTATAGGTAGAGCTTGGTACGGAGTTGGTTACTCCAATGGAGCTAAGAACAATATTTCCATTGACAAAAATGTGGTTCCGAAATGAAATAGCCCCTAATCTCATTCTAGCAAGATATTATTTTTCCTCAATGTCTGACAACTTTCTTTTCTTCGTCTTGCAGAAACGCCATTTTCCATTTTACTCTTGAGGACTAGACGGAAGCACTAAATAATGCGGTGACTCCCTGGCGAGTTTCTCTCTCCGACAGAGTGCGGGGGTTGCCGGCGTGGTGCAGGAGGGTCGGTGACTGTGCTCGTCCACGCGGGGGTTGAGGGGGGAGGGGGTGTGGAGGCTCGAAGAACGAGGGAGTGGCCCGGAGGGTCGTTTCGACCTCGAGAGGACCCGAGCGTAGTCACCAGAAAGAGACAGATAGGACAGATGAGGGTGGTTGGGGGAAGGGTGAGGGGGGAGGGGGACGAAGTGCTAGAAAAGCGGTGTGCGGAGATAGGGGGCCGGAGAGGTGGCTTGAGCCTGAGATTTCGCGGGTGCAGAGTTATAGTGAAACTTTCGGGCATTTATTTCACGAATCTGCATACTACGTCCGCTGTGGGGTGTTTCCCTAGCTCTCTCCCTCTCACTCTCTCCGTAACTCTGTTTCTCTTTCTCCCTCAGCTTCTGTCTGGTCTTCTCTCTCTTTCTTTCTCCTTATCACTCTCTTTCTCCCTCCAACTCTCCGGGTTGCAGTATACAGTGTAAAACTGTGAGGAAACGAAGAGGCTCGGAGGGAAGAGAGGGGGAAGGGGATGCTGGGTTTCGTGTCGCCAGAGAGGCTCGTAGAATTGCAACACTCGCTTCGTTGCTCCGCCGGAGACGTCCTCTGGTGACATCACCACGTCAAGCACGGAAGCTAGATGTCCGAGAGATTCCAGGTGGCAGCGGATCTGGTTCTTCCTTTCTCTGGTAGTACCTACCCTGTATGTAACTGAGGGTGCAATAAAAAAAAATTGTATGAACTCGACACGCACAGTCAACATCCCTTTGACCACCATATACGAATCTCCAACTAGACAACATGTCAGCCGTCGAAAAACAAAATTGCTTGTACTCATGTGTGTCGTTTTAACATAAACCCTAACGAGGAATTGTGTTAATGAGAACTTCACACGTGGTTTCCACATTTTTGCCATTTTCACCTATCCCGTGCAGAAATTGCGGTAGGGATCCAGCTGGATTCCCGTAATTAATCCTTGTCACGGATCAGAATCCTTCTAGAGATCGGACTAGATTCCATGACCAGATTGAAACGTTTGTAACATGGGATCCAGCAAGGACTTCCTAATGGTTCCGTGACTGTGTCTAAGGTGGATTTTATTTGATGCTCGAATGACCCAGAGCGGATTATTGAAGAATCCTATAGGATCGTTAAATAAATTATATTGATTAAAATGAGCACCTTTCAAGAAGGCACCTGAACTACACCGTTGTCTTCATTAATGACTAAAACATTGTTCGAACGTGTGTCGTCAAATAACTTGCTGAAGCGAGCCCTATAATCAGTCGCAATTAATGTAATCACAAAAAATATGATATCAAAAATATATGGTTTGGCTTTATAATACGAAATGAACCTGGGGTCAACCAGGGATCCACCAAGGACTCCCTTATTAGGGTATCCCTAAGAAATCTCTATCGAGATCTTACAGGAAACTGGAAGATCCCAGCAAATTTTTGCACAGGAACTCTTATTTCGGGGTTGTCCCGACAAATCTTGATCGAGATATAATCAAAATATGAATTTTTAGATTGCCGATAAGAGCTAATAAAGACACCCACCAGGGATCTAGCAAGGACTCCCCTTTCAGAGCATCACTACAAAATCCTGATCGGGATTTTACTAAAAACTCAAACCCAAACCCAGTGAAGTGATCGCTCCAGAGTTCTTAATTTGTAACCTTCAGTATTTTTCCACAAACGTGCTTCAAAACTGGAGCAGTTAGTATCAAATTCGTAAACAGTTGCCCGAGGTCCGCGCAGAAATTTGTTGGGGTATCCCATCAGTTATACCCCAACAAAACTTCTGCACGGACCTCAAGTCATTATTTACAATTTTATTACATTTGTAGGAAAAGCTTGAAAGTTACAAATTGTCATTTTTAATAAGAAATGTTTTCAACCTGAACCCCTCAAACGATACTTGAAAAATTACATATTAATAATTCCAATCACTCAGTGCATTTGTGCCACAACATTTTGATCAATCATTATTTATTCGCGACAGTTTGAACATCGAAAAAAGCTTTTTTTGAATGTTTTTTTGAAACAACTTTCCCAACTGTACATCATCATCATCTGTACAGAAAATTTGAGATTGATAAATGCAAAATTATAAAAGAGTGAACACACACTTACACTTCGTGGAAAATTTAACATCCCACAGAAGTGACAGTCTGCTTGTAAAATCGATAAAATTCCCACTCAATAACGAGAGATAGATGGTCTACTTTTTTACGAAATTTCAAACATTCATCTAATTTTTTTGCATATTGTTTGTAATGTGATTTCTTCATGTTTTGGGACACCCCAAAAATCCGCGCCGAACATTCCCGAAAAAACAATTCCTCGTAAACCACCAAAGTTTTCTCTATGAGGAAACACACACATCTCCACTCTGTCTATAAAACTCATTTATTATTTTACTGAAATTTCGGTGCAAAAATATTTAATTCTTTTGAAATAGAGACCGGTTTACTATTTTCAACTATTGGTTATTTAGCTTTTAATAACTTTAGGTTATTTAGCTTTTAAGATAGAAAACGAAGAAGTGAACTATCAAAGTTATCTTAAAATTAAAGGGATTTCCTTCACGTTTTTACAATTCATTTTTCACCCCCACATGTGATACAGCCCAAAAATGCCCAGGGTGCTTTTCAGAAATTTCCTCCCTATTCCCATGAATGAAATAACGAATTTTCGCACAAGTTCTCCGATAATTCACAGAAGTACTTTCATGTACCATCTGCGAACCGAAGAAAGATAAGGAAAACGGATTGTGAAGTTTGCTCGGGTAAAGAGTGAGTAGGCGGGGGGTTCGAACCTATCGGAAGGAATAATATCAGCGTGATGCGCATTTTATGGGAGGTTGGTGGAGGATGAAGGAGGTAAATTGAGGAGTTCCTCCGGCAGAGGTTTGAAGGGGTTGGATGGTATGAAATGACGCTCCGCGACGCCATTTCGGAATTATTGATAGAAGATGGTAGAAAGATAGGTGAAAGGGGAGGAAATTCGTTCGCGACCGGGATGAGAGAAAAGGAACGAGAAAGATCTGCTGAGGTTTGGTGTTTTGAGAGCTGAAGAAGGGGTGGAAAAGTGCGAGAAATCGCTCGCCCACGGCCTTAAACTCTCACAGAGAAAATTTACGGCTCCGCGAACTATCATTTCAAACTCGGCAAGGGACCAGTCTGAGAATCCACCCCCTGACTCAGAACGACTCTGGGATTCTGCCACTCTGATCTGACGTTCGGTGTGCCACGTCCCCACCATCACCACACTAAATCCCTGGTCACCGTGCTCGCTCCAAACGGCAACTTTACAAATTTAGGCCATTAAAGTTTCATGGATAGGCAACGATCGTGACTACCTTTGGATGGCTCCTCTAGCTACGACGAACCATAGAAATCGTGATGATTAAGGTCAGCAAGACGATGTTTAAGTAGCAGTTCATAGATAATTGTTTGGAAGCAGATAGAATTATTACAAATATTAACGACAGAGAAAAGTAGATTGACAATGATTTTTTCACGTACCGAAAACTGATTACTTTACCTTTTCGACACGATTCCCCCAGAATAGGAGTAGCTTTGTCTACAAAATACCTTGACTTCCAGATTTTAAGAGCAAGTAATTAACAGAAACCCAAATTTCGGCTTAAACCTTGCATTTGAAATGTCACTATATGAACTGAGCTCAAAATGTTGTGGTAGCGACGACTTGAAGAAGGAATGTTTCGAAGAAGGCTTCTTTATCGTCAGTCAAGAATACATAAAACACGAATAACTTAGAAAAGAAGTAACGTATCTAGCATGATCAATTGACAAGTCGCAGATTCCATTACATCGTCCCCTCTGCATCTGAAACTGAGACCTGAAACGTTAATACCAGCGATTTATTATTTCACGACGGCACCTTGAGCTACACCCTGTTACCCATTATACCATAGAAATATTTACAACACGAGAAAGGTTAGGGCGTATCTAAAAGTCTTCCAGGGTGTTGATCGTGCCTTTTTGCTTATCAGCATTCAACACATTGATGTACAGCATATAGTTCACTCCATACACCCTTGGGTATCGTTCTCGTAACGGGTTCTCATGAAAAATGATCGCAAAGGAAGATGGTGGACCATCGTGTTGAGGGTATGTACGAGAGAACGGCAAAGGTGTTGGTGGCAGTAAGGTCTTCGAAGGACGCTTCTAGGAGAGAGCATCAGGCGTCGGAGGCGACCAACCCCTTTATTCCGGTACCAACGGTATCGCTTATGAAAAGTGGCGGGAGGGTAGATGAGTGGGGAATGGACTAACAATTTCCAAGAGGTGAACATCCTCGTTTATCTGGAAAATTCTCGCCCTCGCTATCGCTTCTACGCCGTTAGAAACCTCGAGACCCCACAAGGTGGATCGCTGCAAAACTTTACCCATTTTTCCTCCCACTCCCCCGCCACACTTTCCTCTCCACCGTTACTGCAACCTACCGCCCCTTCTACCTTCCCCAACCATCGTGGAACGCTGTGCCCGCACGCCTTGCCGAACCACAAACCACTTTGCCAGTCTATACCCCAGTGCTACCATCAACCGGTAGTAACCGCCCGAAGGCAACAAAATAGTTCGTGACGCTGGGGCCACACGTACCCCATCGTGGGTGGTAAAAAGGTACTGGCTTTTGTAGATTTGAATGAGGGGACGGAAGAAGGGTGATTAAAATGCCGAGTACACACGACGAAGACATTAGACTTAAACCTCACCGAGCACCGACTCGTTGCGCTGAATTCGCTCATTTTGGCAGCGTTAGTTAGGTCAGGCTTGTCGGTGAATCGTTTTAAGCGGGTCATGGAGGATGCTGCAAGATGATATTTTCTTATCTACCTCATTACTTAATTTTATGGTCTCGCCCTTCACCCGAACCACCCTTCTTTGATAACCAGCCCCAGCTACGCTTCTCATACCTAGTGCGCTTCGTTTCTCCGTCGGCTCCTCGTTTCCATGGCTACAGCTTTTAAGTGCTCATAAAAAGGTGGAAGGGAGGCCACCATATTTCTCCGTTGATTACGCACTCCCCGAGCCTTGTTCTCTATACTTGGCCGCTTCTTTCACTTCTCCCCCTTTACTTTCTCCGATTCTCTCGGACCTTTTTCTCCCAGTGAAGTTCGCTAGCCTTCGACAACCATTTGTCCGGTGAACCTGCTTACGTGATTCCATCGAGTCCGACAATATCGGACTTATTTTGGGATTCTATCGAAGCGAAACTGGATCATATTGTTTAAAAACAATTGTAGATAAGCTTGACCAACGGGGATGTGGTTTGGCCCTCTGATTAGATGTAATCGATTGGAATCTGCGACGAAGAGATTGTGGGAAAGAGAAGAGCCCCGCAAGAGTGATTTGTTAAATTATGGGGTTCGATGAAATGAGGTGGCGAATACGTCGTTGCTGGTTCGGATGAGCACTCTCCGTTCTGGGTCGAGCTTGATGGAAGAATGAGTCGAAGGCTTTCGTTGGAAAATTTATCGACCTGTTTCGAGAATAATTCCAAATGATTAAGCCAACGTGTCAGGAATCTTCCGAACGATCAAACGCTCTTCTGAGCTGTTCCTTGCTGATCACCACTGCGTCCCGTAGAAGAACACAAATGACCCAACTCCAAAACCATCCTTTCTCGACTCGCCAAAGTCTAGTAGCGGCGTGTGAAGGCCAGGACATAGAAGGTGGAGAATCTATCCATTCCTCGCGCTTCTACTTCTCGAGGCTCTCCTACCAACTACCCCAGCCTCTCCGCCGATTTCCCATCTCACTATCCTTTATCCCATAGTATCCATCTTCATTTTCTTAATCGCTCTATCCCCTCTAGCCGATGTTCCTCCATCCAAGCTACCAAGTCCCCTGCCCCTGCTGGCTTTCAGAGTGCAGGAGCCTCACTCACACCCTCCCTCATCAAGCCATCCCACCCCATCATGGTGCGTCGCATCTAAGATGGCCGCCACTGACGAAGACGTATTATATCATCCAACGGAGGATGTTATCTCCGTATATAAGGGTCGATAGCGGGATTTGGAATAGTTCATGAGAGATCGATTAAAATGAATCTTGAAATAGTGATATCAATTTTGTCAACGGTCAGCAAACTGCTATTGATAATTTGGTGTGAGTCTAATCTTTTTTCTTCAATTTCAATGGAATGTCAATGGCTATAATGATGGGAAGTTTTTCTCAAGCCATGACTATGGCAGCCCGAGAAAGCTTAATCATCACGGAAAATAAAATTATAAAACGTATTTTTTTTTAGAGGTATCTCCTTGTAATAAACTATGAGTTAATGAGACTACTCTGGAATCAAACGTGTGGTCAGACATAATCAAAAGTCTCCGAACTATCACACTTGTAAATTTTCTTTCTTTTAACGAAGGTTATAATGATTTTAAAGCATAAAGTTGTTTGAAAATTTCAAATCCAAATTCGATGAGGTTTTGAAGATCAGCTCACAAGGTAACCTTCTCTGTGCCACCCTTTCGGTAACGTCAAGCTTTGAATGCGTCCTTCTGGAAATAGCTTTTCTAAAATTGGCGAATATGATAACTAAAAAAATACGTTTCCGATGTAATGGGAATTTACCCCTCATCTTAAAAATGGTAATCTCGATTAGCTGAATTTAATAAAATCATTATTGTAAAAATATTGTTAATTCTTATGGCTAATTACTGCTAATTATTATTGTGAAAAAACGCCTTTTTTATACAGTCGGCATTTTAAAAAATTTTGTTTTCCGTCTTCTCTGAGGAACGGACTATAACCGACATTCTTACTGATTAAGAATAAGTTGTAAAAAAAAAATGGTGAAAATATTTTTCGTTTTTTTTTATCGAGCCCGAAAAAAATGCATGTCTCTAGACCAGAATACCGTCTTAACCAGAAAGGCTAAAATACTGCTAATGTCGCACAAAAATTAAGTACATGATAAACCTTATCAATTCCAGCGGCGATATAAACTTTTTATTAACTTTTTTCGAGCGAAAGTCATCTGGGTAAGTACATTAAACAAAGTGTCAACTGTTTAATCACGTTGAGGTGAGGCGGTTGAAGCTTCCATAACACTGTCACGCATGTGAAATCATAGAGCGATTAACGAACATCGCGGTTTGTCACGATTTCTCCCGATTAATTCGCAACGAGGGTGGTGGCAAGGCAAGCATCCCTTCCCTCATCACACGACGCTCATGGTAGATGATCACACGTGGTGAGAGCCGCCACCACGTGAGCGCTATAGCTACAGAATGGCATACATGGTATTGCCAGCAGTGATATCGAGGCTGCACAGTCACTGGGTTCGTGGATCGTTGAATATATTCTGTTTTACCGACACTTCTGGTTACCGACATCGAGTCCAAGCGTATGAGGAGGACTAGACTGTGGCGGGATAATCCGTGAAAGCGGAATCTCGAGCGTGTGATAAACACGGCCAAGCTCCGGCGTATTCCCCAATCCTCCACCCCATCACACCCTGTCAGATTCACCCTCGTGCTGATATGCTTCTCTCTCTCTCTCTCTCTCTCTCTCTCTCTCTCTTTCTCTCTCTTGCTAGGTGGGTCGTTGGTGGCTCTACGAAGGTGCGTGTGCGCACTTCTCTCGTTGTAATATGACTATCCGAATGTGGGACATGCCGAGCAAAGTACATGTTGGAGCTTTGGCCTCCACCAACCCCCAAACTGCTTACCACGAGCTGCCAGGTCTACAACCCCTCTTCCCTTTCATATAGCGCGGAATATAGGCCAGAAAGGACCTGTTAGGGTAGTGGAATCGTAATGCCAAAAAGATGTTATCAATTTGAGAAATTATTGGTTAAATATACACTGTCAAAATACTGAGTACAATTTTTAAGACGGTTAGGAAGTTTGATAATGATTTTTTTTCAAAATAGCATCTAGTCTTGTAGGACGTAACGTTTACAACGCTTTCCACGATCCTGACCCGACCACTTGACGGATCTTATCCTAGGACGTCTCATTTTCTTGATAACACTTTTCCGGACTGCCTAAGTGTGGTATATTTTTTCAAGTCCTTATTATAGAGTTACAGGCCACTTTTTGAATTTTTGAAACTACTGATGGGTCAAAAATTCAAAAAGTAGCCCGTAACTCCATAATAAGGACCTAAGAAAAATGTGCCGCATTCAGGCAGTCTGGAAAAGTTTTACGAAGAAAATTAGACGTCTTAGGATGTGATCCGTCTAGCGGTTTTGTCAGGATCGTGCACAACGTAGTTAAACTAAAAAATTGATTGATGAGCGAACCATTGCACCTTAATGAGTTAAGCCACTCTAGGATTTTCAAAAAATCATTATTTTTTGTTAAAAAGGTACCTTAGTGTCTATGGATTTATATTCCAAAAGATTATGTGCGTGAATAATCCCTAAGTAGTCGATTTTCGTATTCTAGTGCAAGCCCTTTTTATCCGCAACGAGCTTTCTACAAACTTTAAATGCATTTATCTCAGAACTATATTTTTCAAGTGGGCCGTACTCATAACTCAAACAAATTTCAATCGTTCATTTCAAATTGTAACTGTACATTTATCATTGCGTATTCTAGGGCAGTACGTAGGATTTTTTCGATGTACATATTGCATACACTGTAAAAAATGTTATTAAATTTAATATACAAAACTATATGTAATTCCAATAACAAGTATATGAAATCGAAATTAATTACAAGGTATTGGAAAATTAACAATTTCATCTTAAATTTAATATTTGTATATTAAAATTAAAAGAGTAAACATTGAAAATGAATATCCCCGTATATGAAAATGGTTGAAAATGTATGTGATATTTAATATACTGTATTTGCATAAAAACTTCACATTTTTTAAAGAAATTTAATACAAACGTTTTTTACAGTGTATATCCTTTTTCATAAACAATTCACTGACGATTTTCTCATAGAATTTTTGTTTTAGAAACGCGCTATCTTTTAAAAAAACAACATACCAAAAAAATCCTACGTACTTCCATAGCTACTCTTACATTAAATCGAAGAAACTTTGGAGCCTCATCGTAACTCGAAAATTATAGGAGCTGTTGGTACGGCCATCGACCTTCCAGAAATAAAGGCGTCATCGACAAAATGCTGCACAGTCGCCATTTTTGCATATATCGCCGTGAAAAAAAATATTGTATTGCCAATTTAATGTATAATAAAACCCCTTTTTTGTAAATCCGATTTGTTTTGTTGTTTCAATGAAAAAAATCACCAAGTATGCCCTTTTTGGTCTGCAGAGTGGCCTAACCCCTTAAGGATTCTAACTAGCGCCAACAATGTCTTCATTTAATTCGTTTAATACGTTTAATACGTAAATGATGGATTAATGGTCAGGCTTACACGTATTGAACGAACATTTATATTTATGTTCAAAAATTGGCGTTTTGACCCTGACTCTCTCCCCTTAAGCAAGTTCTACAATGTCACGATAATACACGGAGAAAAATGCCACCTCGAGTTCTAGTCCTGGTTTCCAGAATTCTAATATCCACTACTAGAAATATAGTAATTTACTTCCAGTCTGGAATTCTGAGACTTATTACTATACCATATTGTAATCACTATCTTCCATTTAATACTTATCGCGGTATAAATAGGATATTTTACAGTAGCATAGTATTCATTACAATATGGTATAGTAATAAGTCTGAGAATTTCGGACTGGAAGTAAATTACAATACTTTCTGGTAACCAAGACTAGAGTTCGAGGTGGCATTTTTCTCCGTGTATCAAGATCGCACGTAGACACGATCCGTATATTCTTCATATTATCCTTCACACATGTTTAACAGTTTACGTGGCCTATATATTTCATCTTAATAATGTAAATGAAAGATGCCTCAACAAACTCATTATACAAGAAAAGAACTCTCCTCTTGTATTGTGGGGCCAATGATGACGATGACATCAATTACACGGAAAACGAAAGTGATTATTCATGCATAATCTAGTGGAACCGCATTTTGAGCTGTAAATCCATTTCATGGAGAGCTGCCCCGAAAAATTACTGGAGTAGCCAAAGAATTCTAAACGGAAAATAAGCCCCGGTCGAATAACCTGCATAATCGACTTTACCAGTCCAGTAATATTCATTGTTACGGTACAATCAATCATTCACGACCTAGAAGAATATAGTTAGAATCTAAATGAAGAGTCATAAATTTGTCAGAATAGAAAACAATACAAATAAATTATTTATAATATTGTATATAAATTATATTATACAGGGACAACATTCAATATCAATTCGTGGATAAGAGTCCATAATAATTACTCAAGTGTCCAGTAATACTCCATTATTACTACAGTAGTTATTACTATCCAGTCTAGTAATATGTCCTACCCAAACCATGAAAATCAATTAAACCGTACCACTGATTATAACTAGACTGGAACAGTAATTTGTTCAACAAATCAAATTTTTTATAAAAATTATACCATTTGATATCTTAACTTGCAAATTTTTTTTGAACTTCTTAAGAGGTTAGTTCCCAAAGATAGACAGGATTTATAGTAAAATATCAAAGTAAAATATGATTTGAAAAATTAAAAATAAACAAAATGAAAAATTACAATTTTTACGAAAAAAAATCATAACTTTTTATTTTTACTAATCCATGAATACTGGGTATTTTTCTGTAGATATAATTAATGATTAAACGAACTTTGGTGAAGTTCAATCATGATTGTACGAAGCGCCTCTTCCGAAGAGATCATAAATGTAGTACCCCCGCTTCCCACAGGTGTCGCCACAAATTTTAAAGCTAGAGAAAAAATTTTCACTGTCTGCTACGTCTGTCATGCCCGTCTCGCATCCATCTTGAACCTTCATTCTTCAAAGACACTGTCGTAACTCCACAGACATGAAAGGGCGGGAGGGACCGATCTCTTGGGAAGAGGCGCTTCATACAATCATGATTGAACTTCACCAAGGTTCGTTTAAGGTAGCACATGCCTAAACCGCTCTGGGACAGAGAAGATTGTAATTTGAAACCGATATTATTCAGGACATTCAGAATGCGCTTGTAAAGTTTCAAATCTATTGACCATTCGGTTGTCGAGATATTTACAATTGAAATCGGCGTTTTTAACACGCTTTGCATAGGGTATGTACTACAATATATCACATTTCGATTAATAATAAAAAAATTACGGGACAAAAGACGGTGAAAAACTTACGCAAAGATAAAGGGGTATTTGGCGATGATTTTGAAAAAACAATTGTCCCATTTTACCACAAAGTTCCTGAGTTATAAATGTTCAAAGTATGACGAACGTGTCTGTGTGCGTTCATTCGTATCCACGAAAGTCTGTGTGCGTCATTCATATATACGACCTTTCCAAGTGTTGGTGTACGCAGTGGATAGGTAGTGCCAAAAGTTTTAAGCTTCAGCCATGGGGGCTCTCCCTTATTCATACATCATAAACTATGCTTACTTTTGAATTGGATGGTCAGGTATGTACTACCTTAATCATTAATTGTATCTTGCGCCTCTCCCTCGAGATCATAAATGTAGCCGTTTAAGGGCGGGGTAAAGTTAATTCGGCGAAAAAAGGCATGTTTTTAAGATTTTTTTTTTGGCGTAACGGATAGTGTTCGTTTATTGAAAAATTTACATATAATAAAGTAACATTTGAACAACATTCTCCTAAATTTGCATTGCAAAATATTTAAAATTGAGCGAGTGAAAATTAAACCCCGGAGGTGCCTCGAAAAAAAGTTGGTTTGCGGTGTACACCATAACTCGCAACCGAATCATCTGAAACAAAAAAATCAAAATGCATTTGTTAGAGGAGATGTTTCTCGAGGTAATGACGGGCGGATTTTTTTTCGATCTTTCGATTTTTCGTAGCACTTGGGAGCCAAAAACCCGATTTTCGCTTAAAAAAATGGGCTAATTTGTTGTTGAAAAATTAGTAATTATTTAAAAAAAATAAAAAAGCTCTCGACAATACCTGGTGAATTATGTGAAGAAGTACTGTGCAAAATTTCAAAGCGATTGGTCCAGTAGATTTTGAGTTATCGTGCACACGGACTTCAAATATGACAAGTCTCAAAAAAACGGTTTGAAAAACGCAGAAGAGTTTGGTCGCTCAGTGCTCATTGCACATACGTTTGAGAACACTTCTCGATTGCATAAAAATCTGAGAAAATTCATGCATATTAAAGGTACTCAAAAGATTAATTCTGCATAATAATAATTCCAAAATGTTATTAACAAAATGATGAAAAAACAATAGCGCGCCGCGCAGCTGCCACCCAGGTATAAAACCCGGCATGGAGCAATAGACGCTCAAATACTCATAACTTCGTCAATTTTACTCCGATCGACTTGAAATTTTAACACAATATTCTTGAGATATTATGCATTCATTTAAAGAATTGAAAAAAAGGAAAAAAAAATTAAATACTTTACCCCCCCTTACGGGGATTGAGTCGGTTAAGAAATTGCAACTGCGAAACTGCAAGATCTTTTTTCCAATTCTGCGTAAAAATATAACCGATAGGTTATATTCTTCTACGCTCTTCAAACTTCTTTTCAGCTTAAAAGTAAGCCCTTAAGGTCCACCCTGATGCACAGCATTTTGATTTTTTTCAGTTTGCGCGTGATTCAGAAAAGACCGGTGAACCGATCGAGGTCTAACTAGTCTCATTTTGCTTGCGACGAATTGCCATCGGGAATGAGTGCGGCGCATTTTTTTAAGGCCTCTATTTTAAAGGGACGGAGCAGTTTTATAATTATTCAGTTGATTTTGATCCTCCGATGAAAGTCAGCCTTAAAATTCACGCTTCAATTAACCTAAAACAAAAATGTGCCGCACTCATCCCCGATGGGAATTTGTTGCGAACAAAATGAGACTAGTTGGACCTCGATTGGTTCACCAGTCTTTTCTGAATAACGCGCAGACTTTTCAAAGAACCAGGTTTCGGGGAAGACCTCGCAAAGTTGTTGATGTAGCAACATTTTTTTCTGTCACTCCTCTACAGCTGCTGAATTTTTCCTGCGGGACGAAAAATGTGTCACAAACTTTTTCACATAAAAACAATTTTTTTCTTTATAACTTTTAATTTTTATAAGTCATTAAAATTTTGTTCGAGTATATGAAAAAGTGCAAAAAAAAACTCTTACAATCACCATGAAACTTGTCCAATTGTAAATGTACGATAGTTTTACATTTATCCGAAGAAAACGAAATGTCACTTTCCTTACTATATTCACGCGTGAAAGACAAAAAATTTATTTTCGTTGAGCGGATGAATTGGTAAATGAATATATTTTCAGAAAACACATTCATTTTCGCTCGTATATACTTTTCAAAAATATTCACTAACAAACTCATCGCAAATTCACAAATAAATAATAAATCACGTCAAACAAACAGCACCGAAGAAACTATCATGATAGTGAGGTTAGCCACAAGCAGCACGACCAATTGTTTGCAATTTTTCGACTACTCACCTCGCATCTTATTCATGCGTTCTGATTGGCTGGATGTAATGCATGCACCAATCAGAATGCTTGAATTAGCTGAAACGTGATGCTAGCATTCGTTTTGAAAGCTTACGCGCTTGTGATCACCACATCCTGTGGCATTTTATATGTCGATGTATATCTATACATACGTGCTGAAAGCGCGTAAGCGTCAGACAAATGCAGCCAACAAATTTTTTCAATTTATTATATCTGAAGTCCGTGTTACACGATGAAATGTTCAAATTGAAGAAAATTTGTATGGTTGCATTCGTCTGACGCTTACGCGCTTTCAGCAGGTATGTATATATATACATCGACATATAAAATGGTTACAGGATGTGGCGTTCACAGCGCTCAAAGCGCTCAAAACGAATGCAGCAAAATTACGATGCATACATTCATATTTATTGATATGCATATTTATCTATACACATAGGGCATTCCAAGTGAAATCGTGGCGTCATTTCTCTCGGGTCAACAGATCCTTGCATAACTTTTTTTTTCGCATTGATTTCACTTCAAAAACAACCTGATTTTTTCAAAGATTTTTCTGGTCACTCCTTCAGGTGGCGCAACGATCATTTTTGTGTAAAGAGGGATAACTGAAAAAACACCATTTTTCGAATTCTGCAATTTGTTCCACAGATTCTGGGTCAAAAATAAGTAATATCTATCATGATTAGAAAGTGGGATGCGGTTGACATTTTCGGTTACTCGGTAAATATTTCTCTTATCAATAAGAGACAGAGTCTGCATTCGATACCCCGTCGATAGTGCCAACAAGGTCACTGCAAGATTAATTTCATCGTTTTTCCCAACTCGGGCCCTTCAATTAGCGAAATCGCGGATCTATGATAGTTTAGCGAACTGTATGAAGCTCCTCTTTCGAATTCCTCCCTAAAAAACAATAAAATATCCTTTATGGAGCTGTTAAACGGGTCGAGTTTCTTGCCAAAACAAAAGACCCACCTTTTTTTTAACCGCAATTATGCTGTTGAAGCGATCATTTCGATAAAGATGCTATTGAAATATCCTTTCTAAATTTTTAGCAATCTTCAATTTCTCGTCCAAATCTTTCCCGAATAACCATTCGTCGACCAACGTATTTGGCAATGTGGTCTTCAATGACGAGTTTAGCCACGGAAAAAAAGGAACAGTTAAAAATACAGGGGTTACCCAGTTCGCATTGGACTCGAGGAATTGCACACCGATAATTACTGCAATAAACTGCTCAAAATGCAGTGAGCTCAAAGTGAATTATTACAGTTTCTGCACTGTCCTCTTTGGACCGGAGCCTCCCCACAGTTTCTTTTACTGGAACGCATAATCCAAAATACAGTGTAGTCCGAAGTAAATTATACAGTTTAACACTGAAATATAAACTTGATGAAATCCGTAAGTTTACAGTTTTAATGTGTATTATATACTATGAATGCGTTTATTGTATGGACAGTGCCCACGTAAGTGTTTCAATGGTGAAATCCTCTGTTGAAGAAAGTCGGCAGCAACTGATATAGTTTCAGTTTTCAACCGTTGCTTTTTACAGTGTGGACCAAGTGAACCCTCCAGTTTTGTGAACCCTCCAGTGAACCCACCGAATGAGGCATCACCGAATTGAACACATTGTTGATAGTTGCCATTTTCAAGATCGTTCAAAGACCTTGAGTCTCCGATTGACAATGTCAAGCGTAAAATGAAGCCTAGTTGAAATGATAGACCAAGTGAGGATAGTAAAACTCAAGAAGTTATTTGCATGTTCGATTTTGACAAGGATGCTGCTGAATATAACTACGATGGTATTTTTTTAAATAATTTTTGATAATTCGTGAATCACACATGCACAAAAATACGCAGAAATGAAAAAAGATAAGCCCAATACACACATGACACGTTTAATCATGCGCACATACACATAAAAAGCAAAAACTGTACAGATTAATACATTTAAGTACATTAGGTTGAATTAGATTGAACAAGAACAACCTTTTTCTTTCGGTCTCCTATGAACCACTCACTACTAACTGCCACAGCGCTTGACGACACGGTGGCATGCGCGAGACAAGCCCTTTGTTACCACCATTACGATCAAACACTTGATAAAATTCACAGCGTCACACTATCATTTTGACTGTCTGAATCCAGTGGCGCGAAAATAAAAAGATGTATATAAATATACAAAATGCACGTGCACGCTAGAAATTTCTGCGCCACACTGTAAAATTTGATGATCCACTCTGTATTCAATACAGTGTACACTGTGTATCTTGCAGTTTGTATACAGGAACAAATTAAGTGATTTCATGTAAATTCTACAGTCAAATTTCTTTACTGGGCACACTGGTTTATCCACAACTCCAGCCTGTAAATAAGCCATTGTACACTGTAAAAACCTCAGTGTGCACAGATAATGTCATGAACTGTCGAAAGAAGAGTGAATTTACAGCGTCACACTGTAAAGTTTAATGAATCACCCTATGTTCAATACAGTTACGTGCAGGAAAAAATCAGTGATCTTATGTAAATTCTACAGTAAAATTTTTTTACTGGTGACACTGAATTATTCACATACCAAATTTTAATTAAGCCAGTGTGCACTGTCAAAATCTCAGTGTGTCACAGGAAAAGTCATCATTTTGGTAGGAGAGGATCTACATCACTGTGTTCTACTGTAAAATTAAATAATTCACCCTATTTTATATCCAGTTTATGCTGTGATTTCCGCTGTTTCTTACCTCCCGAGTCCAATGCGAAATGGGCCCCCCTGTAATATTAACTGTTCCTTTTTTTCCGTGAGGTTGGCCAGAATAAGCCCTTTCCTTGCCAGGGACTCTTATTGGTAAATTGAGGCGAGAAGTCTACTTCCATCACTCAATTTTTCGAATAATCCTATTTTCTCTGGATTATCGATTTTAAGAGCACTTGTAATTGCTGTACCCAATGCTGCAAGACACGCCGCAATCCGTTATTGCTTTTCAACGATACATGTGTCTCTTTTTAACGAGGTTTTTTGAACTGCAGCCGTAATTTCCGCGTTCAACTTCGGAACTCCGATAAACTTACAATTCTCCGGGACTGGATATTTTTTTTATTAGGGTCTCCATTTCGTCTGCAGGAAGTCCTTTTTTCACGATTTCTGACCAACGGAGAGCTATATCTTTGTGAATCGCGGTACCGGGTATCGTTTCCGACTCGAGGCGTGATCCAAGGACTTCCAAAACCTTTTGCTGCGACTCAATTTCATGTTCCGGAATCTCCGGCGACGGTTCCCCTGCTTGTTTAGTCACGGTTATATCCTCGGATGGTATCGTTTCGGTATTCACCTTACCCTCTGTGCAAATGTCACTCTCGACATTTTAAGTCGGCATGGGGCTTCTCGAATTTATTTGATCTGATGAGCCATGGACCAGAACGTCCTCTAAAGAGGT
This sequence comes from Alloplasta piceator, assembly GCA_946863875.1. NCBI lineage: Eukaryota > Metazoa > Arthropoda > Insecta > Hymenoptera > Ichneumonidae > Alloplasta > Alloplasta piceator. Next base: position 18,492,110 of record OX333075.1, read on the forward strand.
CTCGGTCGAGCAGCTTTTAGACAGTGGGCATCTTGATATAGATCGAGTTATCGAACGTCGAGTCTGAGAGCGTCTTCGAGACTGAGGGTGACATGATCGAGAGCGTGTCCTTGAACTTCTTCTAGTTTGTGAGCGCCTTGACCGATATCGAGAAGGCATGTGAGACAGCGATCTCCTAACCAAACTCTGTGACGTTGACGAACTCCAAGACGGCGAACGCTTACATGTAAAACGATTGTACTTGGTTACCCTTTTGTACGACCTGAGTCGAACTCAACTGTCGGTCGTCCGATAATACCGTCTCTTTCGTAAGACGAAAGGCGTACATTCTGGTAAGAGCCAGAAGTACGACGCACAACGATAAAATCGTTTGCGTGCAACCAACTGTAAGCTGGTCCGATACATGGCCTCGTAAACATTTCCGAAAAAATTCATGAGGCGATAGCATCTTTTTTCTGTCAAACAGATGAGAGAGGCTAAACCTCTACTTATGACGCTTTTTGTTTTTCTGGTGCAATTCTTTCTCCAAACGCTGATTCTTCGTATCCGTTGATTCTCCTTATCTTGTTAATCATACGAACCCTTTTTCTTTCAATTCTTGCCCATAATCAAAAATTATTGATACGCTTGGGCAATCTTAATGTGACGACACATGCACAAAGCAAAAGAATAAAGGTTCAAGATGGACGCGAGACGGGTATGACAGACGTAGCAGGTAGTGAAAATTTTTGCTCTAGCTTTCAAATTTGTGGCGACGCCTGTGGGAAGTGGGGGTACTACATTTATGATCTCGAGGAAGAGGCGCAAAATACAATTGTCAACAACATCACGCTTGCTTATCATTTTTAATAGCATTGTACTATCATTAGTTCACAATATTTTTCGACTATTGGAATGGTCTGCAGCCGAAGAGATATTGATGGACTGAACAGTAATTTCTTTAAGCACTGACCTAGATAAATATTACTATGCTGGTAATAATAACTACTATTAATTCTACTACAGCACTATTTACTGGACTGTAATTCTTACTCTGATCAATGATGAAGAGTACTGTAACTAGACCAATACTATTTGACCTTTGGCTTGATTCTCTCTCGCATGACTGGACAATCCAGTACTTTTTATATCCTCCAGTAATTACCACTGTTGTTATCTATGAATTTTTTTGGATTTTGGATAACGGTTTCAACCGGGAACTCAGTCCTGGTTGACCCTTGTTCCCGAGCCCTCATACTAGGGGAATTTGTTATCCATGACTTATAAGTCCTTTTTTCGTCTATAAATATTATTATTGCTAGAAAAATATCTTTCTGTACTTGGCTATGAACCTCAATAAAATTTATGTCGGCACAGTCAATTTTTTGGAAAACTAAATTTCACTGGGCAAAATACTAACTCCGTTTTGCCCTACATTCCTCTGTATTCACGCACAGACGCACTCACCCACGCACACTCATATACGCGCTTGTACACCCCCACACGCATACATACAGGAACTAACACACGCTTCGTCTCTTCGTACCACACGCCAAAGCCACAGTATCTTGGCACAACTTTTACTCTCCCTCTCGTCGGGTTCACTCTCAAGGACTCAACCTTGTATTCGGGTAACTGCACTCTCCACACGATTCGCCAACTTGTTCATTGATTAGCCTAAGCGAGAGTGAAACCTTAACAGAATTTGCCATTATAACCATCCTGCGAATGGCAATCAATGGAAATATATGATTATTTGACAGTTGCAAAGCAAATTCGCCCAGAAAATACAGTGAGAATTAATGAAGAATAATTTTACCACGAATTGATAAAGGAATGTCGGGTTTTGTGGACTTTCTCCTGCGATGAAGATAGAATCTTTATTTTTGATTATACGAATTGAATGTATGATGAGAATAAACTTTTTTATGCTGATGAAAAGAGCTGAATATTATTGAACAATGCTGGGGAGTAATTCCTACTTTGAATTTTTGAAAAAATGAATTTTTTTGTATTTATGCCGCTTCCCAAGGAATTCGAGAATATTTTTATTTTTATTTTTGAAACTATCTGATAAAAATCTACGAGTTTATGTATCCGTGTGTGAACTTTGCATAAGATTTTGAAAGAGCTAGTTACAGAACAACTGAAAAAATCGGTAATCTTGAGCTTGGTTTCGTTTTAAATCGAATTAATGTGCCGTTAAGGTAAAAAATCATTTATTGAGGTACTAGTCTACTTTAAAAGGCCAAAAAAGCCAATTTTTTGGATTTTTCTTCCCAGCTCTTTTATCAGATATGGCTATAAAACTATTTTTACAACATTGTTTCATCCTCCGGAAGTGCAAAGAAAAAATTTATTTTGTTTTTTTAAATAGTTTATCCAAGTCCAAGTCGAAAATGTCTTGTCCTATGGCCGCCAGTTACTCTCAGGCTTGGCAAGTCTGGAACGAAAAAATAAAAAACCATTCTGAAGAGGAAGATTTTTTAAGCAACAATTTAGCACCGATAATGAAAAAACTATTTAAAAACATGACGGATATTTGAAATGAAAATGTTAAACGAATTTTTCACAATTTATTTCAAATATCCGCCATTTTTTAGGCAATTGTTCATTAACGGTGATAAATTGTTATGTAAAAAACCTTCCTCTTTAAAATGCTTTTTTATTTTATTGCACATTTTCGAAGAGTCGACTTTGGTGCCTTCTATACATTATTCAAAGAATCGAAATGAAAAATAATTTTTTTTTTTGTATTTTCGAAGAATAAAACAATTTTAAACTGTAAAAACAGTTTTATAGCCATATCTGATAAAGGAGCTGAGAAAGAAGTAAACTAGTACCTACTTTTAAAAAACTTGAAGGTTTGTCCGCAAAACATTCTCAGAAATCCTCATTTTTTCAGGCCTCAACTAGGAATACATCTTTGAAGAATGATTATTCAGCTGTCACGACGAAATACCCGTGGATACAATATCCACGATAGAATATCCACAGCCAAAATTTTCGCGGCCAAAAATATCTTCCGTTAAAAATATCCGCTGTTAAAAATATCCGTGATAAAAAATATCCGAGGTCAGAATATCCGCGGCAGAATATCTGCAGTCAAAATATCCACGGCAGAATATACGCAGTCGAAATATCCGCGGTTAAAAATATCCGCTAACAGAATAACCACGAAAAATATCTATTGATAAAGTGGGTTGTCGTTGTTGTTGTTATTGTTCTTAATATTTTTAACCGTGGGTATTCTGAGAGCGGATATTCTTAACTGCGAATATTTTGACTGCGAATATTCTGTCGCCGATATTTTGACCACGAATATTTTTAACTACAGATATTTTTAGCAGCGGATATTTTTAACCGTAGATATTTTTTGCCGCAAATATTTTGACTGTGGATATTTTGTCACGGATATTTTGTCGCGGATATTGTGTCCACAGATATTTTGTTACAGAACCATTATTCGTGATGGAATCAATACGTTTTTCCACTTCCAATATTATATCAACTTGGTTGACTAGTATATTGCCATGGTTAAGCAATTCAGCTATAATTTGCACGTTGCTATAAAGTATAAGAAAAGCGATATTTCAAATTATCAATGATAATAACCTCAAGTATAAAATAATTAATAATTAATCAGAAGAATCTATGTGGCGATCCACCATCCAAGGTTTTATACTCGTGTCGTCAGTGAGGTTGGGTTTTGCCCCGCGAACCCTATCATCTTTTGCGAGGCGGTATAAAACGGAGTTAAGAGCGTGGGGTGTTGGGGGCGTTGAGGGGTGGCGGGGCAGCGGAAAAAGGGGGAGTTAGGAAGGAGGACAAGAGTGAAGCAAACGAGTTTTGCCCGAGCGAGCTAAGAGAAAACGAGTTTTCCATCTGGAAAGTCTGCTGCTGCCGGAGCTTTCGCCTTGAGGTAGCGGAGAAGGCTCTCGCGCTGGCTCGGTTCAACCCCTCTTCCTTGCACTCTCATTCTCAAGCGTAGCGTCTAACGGCGTCGACATCAAACCCTGGGGTGAGGCTCGCTCTACATCTGGAGGGGTGGGTTACGGGACTTTGGGGTGGAGAAAGCGCGAAGTAGAAAAGAGAAAACGAACAAGAAACGTAGAACCAGAGCGATGACAGAAACGTGCTGTGCAATCAGGATCAGCGGGCAATGCGAGTCACTGTTAATATGAAATTCCATATTTCAGATTCCGCATCTTGATTTTTGGAGATGTTTAAACGAGAATCAATGAATAAATAACAAATGACAACATTTAGATAATGATCCTTCCATTTTTCGAAATACTGTGGTAATATTCATATGGATGAAAACCATTTTTTTAAAAAAGTCAATACTGACATTTTTTTTCATGGTATTTGGAATTTTTTTTCAATGTTCCAGCAGTGTTTTTCTATATGACATTCCAAGAACGTGAGGTATTTAGTACTTCTTGTACTTTTCCAGCGGGGTAAGGACTTGAGCATTTTTTATTCTATTTAAAAAAATACCATCAATCGGAACTTAGATGATCCGCATAACCCGGAATTCTTCTGAGCTCGAGGGTGGAAACGGAGCGAGTTTTCCTTAGCTCTGTAGTAAAAGGCAGATGGGGTGGGGACGGCCATTTTCCCGGAGTTCTTAATATTTTCATGATGGCGGCCGACGTTGTGCTCGCCCGTCGTTGCTAGAGGTAGGAAAGAGCCAACGAGCAAGGGGATGGGATAAGAGGGTTGTTGGGTGAGGTGGTTCGGGAAATGGCCAGGGTACCCTCGGGACGAGAGCGTAGGCGAGAAGAGGTATATATAGAAGGGGGTTGGGGAGAGGAAAAGTTCGAAGAAGGAAAAGGAGAGAGAAAGAGGTTGGAGAGGTGGAGGCCGGGGCTGCGCTGAAACGAAGAGACGCGGCGGCCGGGCTAGAGGGGTGAAATTAGAAAAGGGGAGATTTAAATATCAACCCCCGAGGGGGCGGATTTTCCGTCTCCCTTGCTCTTTCCTTTTCTGGCGCCGTTTTCCTTCGTTCCTCCGGTTCTTCTGCTCCTTTCTTCCCTGTCGGCCTCCATACCGGCATTACACACCCTCTCCAACCAAAGTCCTTCACCCTCTTTTTCCAAACCTTCCCCGCCCCTTCCCCCAAACCCCCTCGTTTCAACCCTCTACTTCGCCGAACTCTTCTCTCATTCTCGCGAAGCAGAGTAACGAGGAACGCGAGAAGACTTGGAGAAAGAGAGCACCGAGCAAGTAGACACCGACACCCTACAACCACCACTGAGAAACAGCAGCAGCAACTTCCTCGCTCGAACACCCGGACCAACGGACACACCGATACCACCCACACGAGTTATCGATCTCGGCCGAGAGAAAGAGGCGTTTTCTTCATCTCTTCGCGCTCCTTTAAGACTCCAAACGACTTTCAATAATAGTTAATCGAGTAGAACGAACCATCTCAATTGACCCAGCTCAGCTGGATGGAAACATTAAACACACCCTTCGCTGGACGTATGCTTGACTCATTCGTTGAACGATTTATGTTAAGAGAAAAATGTTTCATTCAGATTAACCAAATTTCGTGATCGAAAACCGACTAATGAGTCCAAAAGATGTGTGAACTAAAAAATTAGTTAAATTGTCGAATTATCTGAACGGCAGTTCTGATGGATAATTAACCCATAGATAACCCATAAATAACCCATAGATAACCCATAGATAACCCATAGATAACCCATAGATAACCCATAGATAACCCATAGATAACCCATAGATAACCCATAGATAACCCATAGATAACCCATAGATAACCCATAGATAACCCATAGATAACCCATAGATAACCCATAGATAACCCATAGATAACCCATAGATAACCCATAGATAACCCATAGATAACCCATAGATAACCCATAGATAACCCATAGATAAACCCATAGATCGACCACTACCCTAGTAATTGTAAGTTTTCAATAGTTCATTGAAATTAAAACGATATAGTTCACAATATTTACAATGGGTATCATAAAAGACTTGTTGACACTGGAATAAATTATGCTTAACGATATTATATCTTAGAGGTATTCCATTCTAGCAGAACTTTCGGTACCGCGCGCCCTTTCCATTTTAAATTGACCGGAACACAAAAATACTATAAGCACCACTATAAAAATCATTACTTGAATGCAAAAAATTCATTACATTACTGGATAATGGATTAGTTATAGTTGAAGTTATAAGTTAATTATAGTGAGTTATAGTTGTCATATTTCAGTTGGAGTTACAATAGAAATGGAGGAACCTGTAACTACGATTGAAAAGCAGTGATTATTGCCTAATCATTCAATTAGAGTAATACTTCACATTGTTGAGGTTATCATACTTCTGGTTGTGGTTACTGTATACAAGGTCACGGTTTCTTAAGCTATTATGGATATTGTTGATCATTTGTTTCAGTGTTATAGGTACAGGTTAGTTATAAATTAGTTATAATTAGGTACATTTGTCATATTTCAGGTGAAGCTACAATAGAAACGGAGGATTCTGTAACTATGATTGAATAGCAGTGATTGTTGCCAAATCATTTAATTAGAGTAATACTTCAAATTCTTGAGGTTATCATATTTCTGGTTGTGGTTACTGTATACAAAGACGAGATTTCTAAAGCTTTTATGAATATGATCAATCATTTGTTTCAGTGTTACAGGTACAGATTAGTTATAAGTTAGTTATAGTTAGTTATAGTTATCATATTTCAGTTGGAGCTACAATAGAAACGGAGGAACCAGTAACTACGATTGAAAAGCAGTGATTATTCCCTAATGATTTTATTAGAGTAATACTTCAAATTTTTGAGGGTATCACATTTGTGGTTGAGGTTATTGTATACAAAGTTGCAGTTTATTAAGCTACCACGAATATTATCAATCATTTGTTTCAGTGTTATAGGTACAGATTAGTTATAAGCTAGTTATAGTCATCATATTTCAGTTGGAGTTACAATAGAAACGGAGGAACCTGTAACTATGATTAAAAAGCAGTGTTTATTACCTAATCATTCGATTAGAGTAATACTTTAAATTATTGTGGTTATCATGTTTCTGGTAATGGTTACCATGTACAAAGAATGCTTGAAACGACTGACGAATGTATCTGGCACAATTTTTGGTTCCGAAATCCCCGGGAGTCTCAAAATGGTGGTAACGATTTTGAAACTAGACGAAGCAAAGGAAAATGTTCCGCGAACAACATAAGTATCGACATAAACCTCCATCGGAAAGTTTCTCTTTCACATTCTCTCCTTTGTATCCTAAAACTTATTTGTTACTTTTACCTTGACGGAATTCTTTAATTTCTCGTACAATCCACCCATCCACCCTTCATCCTTTTCTGCCCTGCGACAACCCTCTCCGCAGTCGATCCACTATATTTTCTACATTTGGAATAAGTGTGTCGGTGCCAGTGTTTCCGCCCCCAACTGTAATTACGTTCAAAAACCCCACGCAAAGCCCCGCGTATCTTGATTCCTTCTCTCCATTAATGGTCGTCTCCACCCTTGCGGCACAATGAACACAAGCTCGCGCCTCGCTAGGCCGAGAAACAACAATATTCCGAGCCACCCCTTCATGAAAAAACTGCCCTTAAAACGTTCTTCGTTCCAACAATTTAACGGTCGTTCGCCTCTGTCTGCGAGGAAAAAAATGGCGTGGCAATCACCTCTGTAGCTACTTTACATCCAGAAAATGAAGGTCCAAGAGGATATAAGAAATAGAAAAGACGATATATGGGCTTGAAGAGATCGTATGAAGTCTCGATGTCGATATAATCCAATCGTCTCGGTGAGTTGATACTGGTTTTCCTTTTTGGATACATCAACGTATTGGGAGACATTTAATTTTAGAATTAAGTATTTGGTGTTTCTCTCTCAATGTTACAGCTCGAAATCCCTTTTGTCCTCTTCAAACAATCGACCACTCCCTCGAAATTCGCGAGCAGTTTTCTCGATGACAAAGTATTATATTTACATTAGCAATCATTCTTTACGTAATATATATCATACCATAGTTGTACCATAATCGACTACTTGTGAATTCGAATGAACAAAAATTTTTGCTTATTGGAAATTTGTAAATGGTTTCCGTGATTTTCTTCCATCGTTCGCCAAACCTTCTTAATAAGTAGTTCAATTGTACTCCCTCATAATTTAATTAGCCCTCATAAATGCTGCCAAACATCATTTTTCATTTTCTCTTCAATTCTATAGTCTTTGAGTTACGTTTTATTTTTCAGAATTTGCCTTTTTTAGCCAAAAGCGAAATAACTTTGCGAGAAAAAAATGTACATAAAAAACGAACATGGGGCTTCTACTAACCCTTTTAAATGTACCAGATTAAAAAGAGAAAAAAATGTCCTCAAGCTGTGCGCCCAATTTGCGATGGTCAAAAAAAGACTAAAATACGATCACGTACAAAAGTGCAAACCACGTCGAACAAAAATCATAAAAAATATTTAAACAAAAAGCAAAACAAAGCTAAGTTCCTCCCCGTCAAAATGCTTTTTTTAAAATTCGATTATCTTCATTTGGCGGAGTTACGCAACTTCTAGTGCGGCAAGACATATTGTCTAGTGTATCCAAACTTTTGAGCGGGGCGTGTATATTCAGACATTTTTTTGAACTATGATTTTTCGAAATTCCTGGCCATTTTGAATATAGCAGCATAATAAATTCGAAAAAAAATTCGATAACATAGTTTTCATTATGAGGAAATAAAATATACGCTACCGGTCTGATTATTCTTGAATTGGAAGCAAATCGAGACATGTATAAATTGGATGGATTAAAAAGATGGGGGTGTGTATGATGGCTGGAAATCCGGGATGTGTTGCGACAAGGGTAGCACGAAGATGGGCAAGAGGATTGATCAATGGAGGAGGAGGCGAAAGAGGAGGAGGGAGAAGTGGAAATGAGGGTGAGAAACCCACACCCGAACGCTGGTATCTGAGCAGAGAGGATAGGGAATAAGTGGAAGCGATAGAACCGCTCGATTGAGTCCACTGAAACAGTTTGTGTCTGCGGTCGACCGAAATTGATCCGGCAACACCGTGGCAACTTCCCTCGACAAACACCCATCACAACCTTGTCTCGGCCACTCACGTGGAATATACGACGACCCGTCTTTATGTGGAAAAAACGATCCCAGAAAAAGAACAATCCAGCCATCTTGATTGGAGGGTTCTTATTTCTATAGTCCATTGTTAAAGAAATACGACCAGATTGCGAAACGTTTCGCTTCGTTTCGTAATCAGCTTCATTTGTAAGTGGCACAGGACTTTCGTTGATACAAGAGTTCCAAGCGTCCATTTGCAAAAATAGCGATAATGACCACTCTCGGTTACGTGGGATAAAACAACTGTCATTCGATTGCCAAGTCATCTCCAAACATGACTCCAAATATTAATTCAATAGCGTGTTAACGCACGGCAAAAACGACGTAGTCGATCCAACCAACCACTTAGTGCTCTGAGCGCTAGAATTTGAATTGGAATTGGATCAACTAGATAGTTGGTTGGATCGACTAGACAGTTAGTTGGATCAATTAGTTATTTAGTCGAATTAGTTGTGGTAACTAACCATCCAATTGATCCAACCAACTATCTAGTTGATCCAACTAATTATCAAGTTGATTTAACCCACTATCTAGTTGATCCAACCAACACCACTTCTAGCGCTCAGAGCACTAAGCGGGTGGTTTGATCAACTGAGTCGTTTTTCCCGTGCGATTTTATTTCTGAATCACGAATGTTTGGAATATTTGGTCACTCAAGTAAGCCTAAAGAAACCAACGCTTAAAGACCCCAACTCTATTTCATTGGAATGACAATCTGCAGAAGAAGAGAAGACAGTAAGAAGGACGTGAAGTCTTGGCAGATATAGCTAATATAGCAGATATAGCTGATATAGTAGATATAGCTAAGCACCGAGTCCGCTAGGTGGAAAACTAAAGGAAGTAGCTGTAGGGGCAGAAAACGGAGAAAGAGAAAACGTCGGTCGAAGAAAGGGGGTATGAAAAGGCAGAAGAAGTGTGTGAGCAGGGGTGGAAGTGCGGGGGAAGAACAGGCTTGCCGAGGAGTTGTTCGGATAGCAGCGGGGGTGAGCAAGTGAAATAAAGATGGCCGCTTCTACAACCTCACTCCAGAAAGCTGCCGTAGCCCCAGCTCACCCCACCCTCGTAGTCACGGCGAACGGCGGAGCTTCGCCACCCTCGAGTAACGGCTCTCGGTTCCTTCCTTGGGCATCCCTTTTCTCTCTACCAACCCTTCTCCGCTTTCTTCTCACTAGCGTCATCGTCGTCTTTCTCTTCGTCGTCGTTGTCGTCGTCGTCGTCGTCGTCGTCGTCGTTGCCGTCGTCGTCGACGTCGACATCACCGTTGCCCGGGTAATAAAAAGAAAAAGGGGCGAGAAAACTGAGAAGTAAGCTCTGAAGTGGATGGGGCGCTTTAGTTCTATTGAAGTTGGCTGGGGTTCCTACAACCGGCGTCCGAACCGAAGGGTAAGGAAATAGGGGCTGCCTTGTCTCCTCGGTTGACGTCGTTAAGCGTAATAAAGGAAAAAAAGAGAAATCGATGCTGGAGGAGACTAGTGGGGAGATTCAGTTGAATTTATTTGGTCTTTATTTGAGGGTATCGCAAAAAAAAATTCCTGACCCAAACTATAATGACATTAAACATCTAATATGAATTATGGTAATTTTGAACCTCGATATTTTATAGTACTTTCAAGTAAAAGATATGTTAACTACAACTATAGCAATGTTACTTTAACTAAGAATGTAATGACTGGATAATGATTTAGTTAAGGGTATAATTTTTATAGTTGTGGTCACGTGATTGTTGGTTACGATTACTATAACATGTAATGGTCCCGTAAACTATTAAGAAATATAGTAAACCATTTCTCTTAGTGTGATTTTTGAATACATTATCTTCATATTTTCACCCTGCTCCGTCACATACTTGAATTAAATTTGAAATCCAAGGCCAAATTACAAATCTGATTGCGATTCATTGTTATTAATTTGAAAACATTATTTATTCATATCCTTAAAATTTTTAGTTTCAAAACAATTTTAAGAATATTAATAAAGAATTTGTTCAAATAAATAACAAAAAGAATCGCCATCAAATTTGTAAACTGGCTTTGGATTTCAAATCTAAGTAGTTCAAATATATGTTATGGAGCATGATGGAAACATGAAGATAATGTATTTAAAAATCATACTAAAGCAAATGGTTTACTATATTTACATTAGTTTGAGGAACCATTACATTTTATAGTAATTCCAATCAACAATCGCGTAATCACAACTATAAAGTTGAACCTCTAAATAAGTCATTATCCAGTCATCACATTTTCAGTTGAAGTTATATTGCTACAGTTGTGGTTAACATATCTATTCACTATTTCATAGTAGTTAAGGAACCATTACATTTTATAGTTATTACAACCAACAATCGCATAACCACAACTATAAAAATTATACCCTTAGCTAACGTAAGTCATTATCCAGTCATTACATTTTTAGTTGAAGTTACATTGCTACAGTTGTGGTTATAATATTTAATCACTATTTCATAGTAGTTAAGGAACCATTACATTTTATAGTAATCCCAACCAATAATCGCGTAACCACAACTATAAAAATTATATGCTTGACTAAGTCATTAGCAAGTTATCCGATGTTTGGTTAAAGTTACATTGCTATATTTGTGGTTACCATATCTATTCACTATTTGATAGTTGTTGAGGAACCATTACATTTTATAGTTATCTGAACCAACAATCGCGTAACCACAACTATACACCGAGGACAAAATCGTTTTTAATCGATTCAACCGATATTTGCATCAATGGACCAGAATGTGTTTGGAGTAACCAAATTTTTTTTTCGTTCTAACTAAAATTTCGTTTCGCCGCCCATAATCGCTGATTTAGTTAATTCAACTACTTATTTATCTCAGTGTAAGAATTATACCCTTAACTAATATAAGTAATTATCCAGTCATCACATTTTTAGTTGAAGTTACATTGCTATAATTCTATGTTTACCATACTTTTACTTGGGATTAATATAAAATATCGAGGTTCCATGTTACCATAATTCATAATAGATAGTTAATTTCATTATAGTTTGCGTATAACTAAAATTATTTTTATTATATACTTGAATGAATGGTGTGAAATACATATAGTAATTGAAGGAATCCTTATACTTTTCAGTAACTGGGACTAAAAATGTTGTACCGACAATTCTAAAAATTATACCCTTAACGAAATATGTATCCAATAATAAAATTTTCAGTTATAGTTCCAATTTTTTAGGCTTACGGATAATTTTTTTCTCTTAAGCTTACTTTAAAATAGAGAGATTAGATATCATTATTTACTGTTCTGGTATTGGAAGGGATGCATTGTAAGATTTGTATTTGGTGGGGAGAGCCAAGGGTTGATAAAGCATCATGCTTAGGAAACATTCCACAAAGCAGTCTAAAAGTATTCGGCGTCGAATTCAGCGAAACTATATTTACATCCATCGTCGAAAATCAAATGATTTGAGCTATATATCCAAAGTGAAATTATAAAAAATGTGCGACATTCATTCTGAGTCATAGTTCAGATATTTCAGAATATAATACCACCATTCTCACATTTGTATTTTGTTTCTGCACTGATGCTCCCTCTCGCTTTTACTCTCACCAGCATCCACTCGGTAGACCTCTCTCTCACTCCATACACTCTTCCTCTTTCTCTCTCAGTCGGCTCTGGGCAAATTGACTTTTCCTAATAAACCAACTCGCAAAGCAACTTTGGGGGAAAATCATTTAAAACTTTGCCAGACTCGAATTCGCCTCTCGTTTTAATGCGGCGTCCGCCCTGCTTTCCCGTCCTAAATGCCCGTCCATCCCCGTCCTTGCCTTGAGACACCAAACCTCCCGACTTGTCCATAATTCACCCTCTCCGCCAAAATAACGTGGAATATCTATGAGAGAACACCGAGTCATTCGGTATTGACGATGATCGTGGGCAATTTATGGGAAAGAAAAGAAAATGGTCATTTAATGATTTATAGTAAAATAAATAATAATGAGATGAGATGAAAGATAACGAAATGAAAAATAAAAATAAATCAGGCCTAGCAAATAGTATCGAGAAACATTTTAACGTCATTGGACTTACACCAAACCAGCGTTAAATAAGAATCAACCCAAACCAAAACCGTCAATCGACTTTCAATCGTACTTTACAGTTTCAAAATGAACTCCATTAGTTATTACATTGATTTTTTTAATTTGATTGAAATAGGAAGGGAAGAGGGTTGGATTAATCCAACTCAGCTTGGTTACTGCATTGAAAGGAATGTATGGTATACATACCTACCAAACATTGTCGATAGTCTCACCCTTGTTTGAGGTTAGAACCAAGAATAACCACAATGTTCAATAATAATAAAAATATATATTAATCGATTAAACGATCTTACCCGAGCAGAAATTTGTTCCAGCTAGCCTATAATAGCGGATAAGGACCTGATAAGGCATCAGTAAGGATGGCCTGATCAGGATAGCCTGATCACGCACAGATCCCAGCTGGATCATATTTTGGTATGACATAAATTGCCAGGCTAGCCTTACATTATCCATGTCAGAGACAGATCAGGTGGTGCTAAGGACCGGCAAAAAACAAGAGCAGAAATTTGATCCGGCTAGCCTATAATAACGAATAAGAACCTGATCAGGCATCAGTAAGGATAGCCTGATCAGGATAGCCTGATCACGCACAGATCCCAGACGGAACATATTTCGGTATGATATAGGTCAGGCTTATAGCCTTACATTATCCATGTCAGGGACAGATCAGGTGGAGCTAGGGACCGGCAAAAAAAACTTCGGTCCGAATAATGTAGCTAGCCTGATATTTCCCTAATCCGGGACGGAGCAGGAGTTTTAGTTCCGAATCTCGCCGCGAGATGTCGCAATACGGCGGACGCTCGCTCCCATGCGGATGACGTGAATAGTATGCTTATATATGCGACCGCGAGCATAAACATTTACTTCCCTACCGCGAGAAATAAAACCTCGCGAGAAGCCCTATTACGAAAAGTCCTTTGCTGACTTCCTCGTACTGTACCTATACGCTATAAACACATAAAATTCTTGTGGAATAAAATAAATAAGCGATAAGGCGCCTGATCAGGCTAGAAACCGTCCACGATCAGGACCAGATAAGGCACCTGATCAAGCAGGAACCGTGCGCGATCAGGACCAGATAAGGCGCCTTATCAGACTAGGAATCGTGCGCGATCAGGACCGGATAAGGAGCCTGATCCCAGCCTGTCCGGTAATAGCGTTATTCTCCTGACATGTAGCCTGATATATAGTCTCATCAGGACCTGATATGTAGCCTGATCAGGGCCGGATGTTGTTGTAAGGCCAGCCTGAGGTGATCCTGATCCCAGCCGGAATCAAATTTCCGCTCGGATACTTGTAAGTGAAGTTCTATCGTAATAGTATGAAGCGCCTTTTCCGAAGAGATCAAACGTGTAGCGATCCTTAAGTGCACGATGTTGCCTAATATTTAAAGTCTATATAAAACTTTTTTGTTTTATCCTTCCGCTTCGCAGCCTTCATTTATTATATCATTTTTAAAGCGTAGTCGTAACTAATAGGGAATTCAGAGATTAATGTTTAATCCTGAATATGGGTATTGATTGGGTGGGAGTGATCTCTTCGGAAGAGGCGCTTCATACAATTACTATAGAACTCCACTTACAAGTAAGTTCGTTTAATCGATTAATTCTATTACGCGCTTCTTCCTCGAGATCAAACGATCCAAAGATCAATTAATTATTATATATTATAAACATTCACAAGACAAAAAGAAAGAACAATCAACCGCTCATTGCCTTACATCAAGGATAGCTGTTGCAAACGTATCTTTGTTAGAAATAATATTGCGATTGTAAAATCTTGCAACCGTACTGAACTTAGCGGTCCAGCCTGCTGCCCTCCGAATAGTATCTATGTTTAACTTTATCTATCCGAATAGTATCTATGTTTACTTTAACAGATCGTTGTAGAGCTGTTGATGCTTTAACGTTTTCCTCGAGATTTCCCCCAAACAACCATCCACTGATGACCGTATCTTTATGAGTTTCTCTAGTCGAAGGACTGATATTTTTTAAAATCAAGCTTTTACGATTGGATATTTCATCATGTTGGAGATCTGCGACAAGATTTGCCGTGCTGCTGAGAAAATAAAGTAATACCAATTTTTCTGAAACATCCTCTTTTAATAATATATTCAGTGCCTTTCCCAATGCAGCCAATTCTGCAGCAATCTTTGACTGAGTCTCTATGATGCATTCGTCTCTTTTTATGATATTAATATGCATGGATGCTTTAAGCACCATATTTAATTTCGGAGGATCGATAAACACACAATTTTTTGGCGGAGGATATTTTTGTAAAATCGATACTCTCTCTTCCTCCGGGAGACCTTTTCTAACCACGTCTTCCAATATACTTGCGAGATCTTTGTGAATTGGCAGCGCTAATATTCTTACTTGTATAAGACGTTTCCCGATGAGACCAATGACCTTCGCTGGAGGTAAACCCATGGTCAAGCCCTATCAAGGCCCTAGTACGTACGTAGTATCACTATACGTATTAATTGTAAAATTGAATTATTTCAATAATAATAACAATATTATTATTATTAATAATTATTATTATATATTATAATAATATATTATTAATAATTCTCCAAGAGAATTTTTACAAAAAAATAGTATAAAGCAGAGGATTTCTATGCAGAAATCTTGCGACTATGACTTCCCTCGAGGCATGACTTCCTAAGAGGCCTGACTCTGCGGTATCGAAAACAACCCGTCCTTCCACTTCGGCTATATAAGCATACTATTTGCATATTCCGTATGCGAGAGAGCGCATGCCGTATGCGACATCCCATGACGAGTCTCGGAACTAACTCTCCGTGAAGCCCGATTGGGCCCTCGAAGGGTTGCCTCGTCAGTGCCATGTTTGAAATAATTGGGGCTCTGATACTTTCACCCTATTTGGGCCCGATTTGGTTCTGTTGTAATTATACCGATTTCTTTAAATATGGGTTGCCCGATCGAAGCCCGACAAGGTCCTCAACGGGTTGCCTCAGGTCAGCCATATTGTAAGTAAGCCTGGCAACCTTGGCATTGCCCTGTCACGGCCCAACCTGGCGGTGTTATGGCAATTCATGGCAGGGCATCCACATTTAAACCCGACAAGGTCCTCAACGGGTTGCCTTAAGTCAGCCATATTGTAAGTAAGCCCGGATACTTGTTATGGCAATTCATGACAGGGCATCCACGTTTAAGCCCGACAAGGTCCTCAACGGGTTGCCTTAGGTCAGCCATATTGTAAGTAGGCCTGGCAATTAACCTTGGCATTGCCCTGTCGGGGTCCTACCTGGCGGTGTAAGGGCAATTCCTGACAGGGCATCCACGTCCAAGCCCGACGAGGTCCCGACTTAAGTCAGGGCATCCACGTCCAAGCCCGACGAGGTCCCGACTTAAGTCAGGGCTTCCCTAGAATTTTCACGCTTGGGTAGTTACGGATTTTTTATTTAATCGCTTGTGGCTTGATCAATACAACGGAGAAGAATGACATAATAAATAAAGGCTGCGAAGCGGAAGGATAAAACTAAAAAGTTTTATATAGACTTTAAATATGTGGCGACATCATGCAATTAAGGAGCACTACACGGTTGATCTCGAGGGAGAGGCGCGTTATACAATTATGGTGTGTTATCGTTTATTAAAGGGTTACGAATACGTAAAATATTCTATTTTAATCGATCACACAAATTTTTTCGGTTATCTTAAATGGTGGAGTCCCGAAAATATTCTGGAAAAATTTCTAGTCAATCCGATGAAAATAAACGGAGTTATAAGAATGAAATGAAAGTTTGACACGATAATTTAAGCGCGTTATTCTGAATTTTTTTTCCAAAATCAGGTACGACAACGTGTCAAAAACAGCCCAATCCAAATACTCAAAATTGTACAAGCGTTAATTAATTTCATTATTGTTCTTTTATCGATTATGTTTATTATTCGCAGATAAATATTTTTCAAATAATGTTCTACTAGAATTGAATTATTTCATATTAAATACAATCAAGATACCCGATTGAAAACTCACTCCATTATACTGGTTTGTTGGGAATATATTTTGAAATGACTAATAATAAATGACGAAAAAATGATGGATACTTGATTTGTTCAATCTATTGCGAGACCCCTTAATTCTCTACTCAAATATAGGATATTTGTTACAAATACTAATTTTAGTCATTTTAATACGCATCAATTATAGTGTTGGTTTGGATATGCGGCCGTGTAGAGACAATAGTGAAGGGAGAATCGGCTGCGATTCGTTATATATTAATATTTAATATATATTTAATTAATTTATATATTTATATATTTAATTATATATTCAATTTATTATTCATGCTAAATATGCTCGAGGTACAATATTCCGAATTACGATCTGTCGGGGTTCACTAAATTTACCATAATTGGTGATAGAATTTATCACATCTTTGACTATAATTTTTTCCAGTGTAAATATTTCAGGATTCATTCTTAAGGATGTAGTATTGCCTATACAGTCCCAGCCAAAAATTGTATCTAATTGAATTTTCCGTACTTCGTGATACAATAAAAATCTAAAAAAATTCAGCAATATTTAGCACGCCATAAAAAACAATCATCAATAATAATATTGCCCAAAAGTTGTTAATAAATTGTTTAAACAAATGATTGTTCAACAATTTTTTGGTGAGTTGTTTTCTTCTTAAAACAAATCTAATGCATTTATTTTTCTGAACGCCTATACATTTTTTCAGAATTTCCTCTCAATTTGAAATATTATTCAAAACATTCTGAAATACGAACGAAAAATTACCAGTTTTATATATGTTTTTGCATACAGGTTTATCGTCAGGTTTGAAGAGTTTCAAAGACACTGGGCAAAAAAATACATTAACAGAGCCATTCTAAAAATTCTAAAACAGGAATTTCAAAATAGAGAGAAAATTCTGAAAAAAATCATATGCGTTCAGGAAAATTAACGCATTCAATTTGTTAAAGAAAAAAAAGGACTCACTGAAAAATTGTTGAGTAATTATTTGTTTAAACAATTAATTAATAACTTTTGGGAAATATTATTATTGAGTATGGTTGTTTATGGCAAGCCAAATGTTGCTGAATTTTTTCAGATTTTTATTGTATCACGAAGTACGGAAATTTCAATCAATTGCAATTTTTGGCTGGGACTGTATAGGCATCCTTAACAATTATCAAGTAAGTGGTTGAAAAAATTAAAGGTCCAATGCGGATCTGCCTTTTTTTCTGCGCCATTGGCAATTTTCCTTCGGGATATTCTTCGAAGGGCACGATGGAGTTTCCTCGGGCTAATTACGGAAAATTAAGGAATTCATGATTCGACGAGGGAAGATTTTCGTAGTACTGAATGTACGTCCTGCTCGTCTCTCTTTCTCTCTGGTTCTTTCGTCTATATATTTCTCAATCTCACTATATCCATCCATCTTCTTCTTTGGCTCGCATAAATGTTGCAAGGAATCCTCACTTTAACATTATTTCATCTCTGTGAAATATTAAACGGGCACTCGACGTACACTCACCAACGAACACACACAAAATCCCTCAATTTCGACAGACTTGAATTCCTCTCTCCTCCTCTCTTGCATCTCAACGAAATCTTCCTCAGCCTCGATCCTTTCATTAGTCTAACCTATCCGTATTATTCAAAACGATAGAATAGTTACTTATCGTTCAGACGTTCATGAACGATACCACGTCTCGTTCTTCACCTTGCGTTTCACTTTTGAAGTTAACGTTATCGCAGTATTCTCATCGATCGATCCGGTGATATAATCCGATTGTGACCGAGACGACTTGAGGCATCACACGAGCGCGAAAATACACACTCGAATCTCAGAACAGCAAAAGAGTCCATTTTGCCAAACCTCTATTTCATCGTATTACACCCAGAAAAAAGATCTAGTCGTAGGTACTATAATCGTGTATTTGATTATTTTTAAATTACTTTAAAGAAAAAATTTTTTCCATCCAATTTTGGGCGATATTTACTTCCACTATATTTATTTATTTGAATTCCCTGTCATCGAGAAACAGGCGTTGAAGAAAAATTCTATTCGTCGTTACTAAATACGTATTCACCCGTAATCTCATCCGATCATATCTGCAGATTTATCAGTACCCCGAAAATCCGCCATACCTCTCGCACAAGCGAACTTGCCTCTCGACGCCTATATCCTTTCCAAGCTCGTCTATGTTTGATATCCTTATTTTTCAGTATGGATATTTCGACGGCAGTATGGAAGAACGTGCTATCTCAAATTGTGCTAGAAGAACGTGCTATCTCAAATTGTGCTAGAAAAACGTGCTATCTCAAATTGTGCTAGAAGAACGTGCTATCTTAAATTGTGGTAGAAGAACGTGCTATCTCAAATTATAAGAGAAGAAGATGGTATCTCCAATTGATCACATTTGGAGATACCACCTACTTCTCTCATAATTTGAGATAGCACGTTCTTCTACCACCATTTGAGATAGCACGTTCTTCTAGCACATTTTGAGATAGCACGTTTTTCTAGCACTATTTGAGATAGCACGTTCTTCTAGCACAATTTGAGATAGCACGTTCTTCTATACTGCCGTCGATTTAATACATTGAACATTGCGGCAAAACGCAAAATGGTCGAATCCCCGAAAAGGATTCCCAGAAAAAAGGGTTTTTTTTCTTTTCCCTTCTGTTAAAGAAAAGACGAAGCTTTACGAAATTGTAGACTTCATATGTGTAGCTATACATTCAAAGATTGAAATGTTTAAAAATATGTATTGTGTAAATATTTTTAAAAAATTATTTCATTAAAATACATATTTGTTCAGTTTGAAATAATATTTATTAATATTAAATAAAAATTTATTAGATCGCAATATATTTTCCTAGTAGGTGATTAAAAAAAAAATTTGTTGACATGAATAGAGTTGTATTAGGCCGGCCTACAACTGAAAAAATTTATTTGGCTTGACTAGGATTTAGTTAAGCGTACTAGATCTTTTTTCTGGGTGTACAATTTGAGGAACCGGAAATCCGCAAATTCAGGCCATTTCAGACTTCTGATCGAGGTCAAAGGATTCAGCGATCGATTTCACTCGGCAATGAAAATATATTTTTGTCAACTCGATCCCTTATTACTGAATTTGTAGATTAATTTATTTCTAAAAACATTATACAAATCCTTTTGCTTTGGGTTTATTTGTTTGGAGAATATGCGAGGCCTCATTATTTCAAGTTTATGACAGTTTATGGGGTCGAAGGGTGTTCCGGCAACTGCGAACCCGAGGATTTCGTTACTATTTATTTAGCATTGTAGATCTGAAACACGAGACTATCTAGAAAACGGGGCTTGCATGGTCGGCAAATGAGGCTAAGGAATGGCGGAAATTAAGTTACCTCGGAAAGTTGGATGCATGAGAAACGTGATTATGACATAATTACATAATTGAGAAGAAAGACTTAAAAAATTATTCGACATAAAAATATCTTTACAGATTTTGCTTTTTCCAGTCCCACGAGTTCTCTTATGAGGAGAACTACAATTATGACTACTTTATGAAGGAAGCTTTGCGAGCGAGGAAAGGAAATAATAAAAATATAGTTTCCAATTTGCATGAATTTTACATAAGTTTTTAAAGAGATTTGCGAATTCCATAAATCTCAGGTCCGAATTTTAAGTTCTTAAGATCAAACTTAAGATCATATTTTCCATTAAACTTAAACTGGAACTTAAGTTTGAACTTAAGTGTCTTTGTAAGTTCATATTTAAGTTTAAACTTTAGTGCGAACTTCAGATCGATCTTAAGTTCAAACTTGAACTTGGTTTGAAGTTTGATTTTTGGATCCATTTTGAACTTAAACTTAAGTTCCATCGAACTTTTTTCATCGCCTCCCTCGATAGCGTTTTTGGCATTGGTTGTCAAAATCATTGGGTTCGATAGAACTTAAGTTTAAGATCTATCTGAAGTTCGCAATAAAGTTTGAACTTAAGTATGAACTTATAATGACACTCAAGTTCAAACTTAAGATTCATCGTAAATAGGAATTTAAGTTCGATCTTAAATTCCAACTTGAGTTCAATGGAAAGTTTGATCTTAGGTTTGATCTTAAGATCTTAAAATTCGGGCTTCAACTCCTCCTCCATGTTCCGAGTTAAATACCAACCGTCCCAATAATGCACTACATATGTGCAATAAATTTAAGGTCGATTGCTGTAGAATTACGAAAGTCAGTGTGCTTACGAGCTTTTTTAAAATGCTCAAATTTTTTTAAAAGCCGAAATCTGTCAGAGATTCTTGAAAATTGAATAACAAACTTTCTTGTCACTTGATTTAATTATGCAAAAAGATCAAGATTAATAGTTGCCAATTGAAGACCCTTGAGGCGTAACCGACTATTTTTTTGGATAGTTCAAATTTTCTGGAAAATTGGATCTCCACAGTGATCTTTCCCAAATTCATTACCAACCGTCCGATGCAACTGTATATAATTTGCAAATTATGAAATCTGCAATCTCTATAACCACAGAATTACGAAAGTTATACCCCTCACTGAAATAAACGGACTTTTCTTAAATATCATTTTTGGACTTTTTGGGAACTGAACATTCTGGCATAAAAATACCGAAAAAAATAATTTTCATAAAAACTCGAAAACAAAGCAAAATATCTATGGAAACCCCAAAAGTCCCTCAGAAAAATGGTTTATCCGGATTTAAAAAAAAAAAAAAATCTTCTCCACCTTTTCTCCCTCTGACGATTGTGAAGAGTTGGACGATGTCAACAGAACCGTATCAAGGCATTTTGCCGTGGGTTCTCGAAAAATTAATTATATCACTCGAAAAGTTGGAATCGAGTTGAGGGTGTAACGTTTGTTTTTAGCCCCTCTCGCCCCTTTTCGTTTCAACGAGAAAGCGAGAGGACTCTCGGTATCATCCCTTATGAACGGTAACGAAGAAGAGGATGGCATTGCTGCTTCGTGACACTCAGACTTACACATATATGTATATATATATATTATACATATACAACGATTTATACGCCGCGCTCGAAGTGCGAGTGAAAGGAAATGAGAACGCGAGGGCTTTGGAGAAAGTGAAAAAAGGGAAAAAGTATCTCGGCGTGTTACCACTGGAGCGAGAAAATTTTTCAACCAAAGTTGGCTAATGAAGACTGCTAACCAAACCCGTTACACCGGAACCTGGAGGAAAGTTTGAAGATCCAGGGGTGAGAAAAATGTCTGCTTGACGGGTCTTCTTCCTTTTGCGTCGTAGACTCTGGGCTTTGACTCAACAAAGGAAAAACAAGTATTGAGGGGTTGAAAAACTGCATCTTAGGGTACATATGGGTGATTCTCCCAAAATACTCATTTTCATCATCAACACTTTTAGAAGTCAAAATGATTATTGAAAAAAAAAAAAAATTTTATCTTCGAAAATGAGTATTTCGGGAGAACCACCCATATTTTCTTTGAATACAAAATTTGTTATATTCGATTTTTTCAAGAGCACTCCGAGCTATGTGGAAAATACGATGGAACTCACTAAAAAAAAACGAATGGCTGCAGTCGCCATTTTCTGCTTAGTCTCCGCATACTTTAAGGTTATGGTCCCGACCCTAGCAGTATTTTGAGCCGAATTAGTGATTCGGCAAGCAAGATGAGACGAGAAAATATCAATATCGAGACTCTCTTCACACAATTGAACATCGATTTTCGCCAATTCTTGATCGAATGAATATAGCGAGACTTTTTCTTGTTCTCGAACTTGAGAGGCGAGCTCAGATCGTGTCTCGATCTTGTTTCGATGACATTTTGTTTTTCAAGATTCTCGGTCGCTTATGTCATTTATACCAATTGACAACAGTGAGTCAAACGTCAAAAATTTTGTAACCTCCAGTGGCCACACTGTAATTCCGATGCTCCCGCGGTCACACTGGGTCGTCAGTGTCTGCGTACAATTTTCAACGCGTTAAAATGTTTCAAGAAATCTAAAAAAATGCCTGACTATTTCTCAATGTTTGTAGAATGTAAACCAATATTTACTAAAGCCCCAAAGTTATTGTTTTTTACGCTGTAAATAGCTATATGAGCGAAAACGGCCGAAAAAAGTATTTTGGCTTAAATGTCCATCAACAAAAAATTCGCAATAGAAATAAAAATTGCTATGGATTATCGTCATATACATCGGAATGTTTGAGCAAAACTGGGTTGCGATCAGTTGTGCCGAAAAAAGTAAAATTATTCAGTCACCTGAAAATGAACGATATCCAGGAGAGGAAAATCAAAGATTTCTTTTAAAAACAAATCAATTATCATGTTTTGTACCAAAAAATATTATTGTCATTAGAAAAAGGGTTACGACATCATAAGTAAGATGGAAAAAATAAAAAAAAATTCTTTAAAAAAATTGGATTAAAGATTTTTCTGAAAATTCGTTGTTAGCACTACGTATCATGAAGAAGAATCGAAAAAAAATTAAAAAATCGGATAAAAATTATCCTTCGAGGCAATTAAGTTCATTCATGTGCACCTTCTTCACTCGGTATTCGTTCACACAAATGTCACTTAAATTTTTGATATTGTGCCGTTCCTTAAATTTCTCCGTACCATTCGGCATAAGAGTGAAGGTACTATAGTTAAGAGTGTCTGCTAAGTATGTATATAAAGACCTATTTTTTTACGGTACAGACATTGAAAAATAGAAGAGGTTCTCAAATCTTCATTCATTCTGTGAATGTAACTCTCACAACGCGATAAACATTATTTATTGCGAAATTAAAAGTTGGATTTCCCAAAGCATATTTGCTAGTTTTTTGTTAGCTCGACGGAAGGATTAAAAAATTGGGAAACAAGGTTGACTTTGCTATTCGTAAAATCGATAAATTATGTATTTTTTCCGGAAGCATATAAATCAACAGGAATATAATTTTATAAATAAGTACCATTATCGTATATAAACGATATACAAAAATACAATTGTTCTAAAATTCAATGTTGAATGGCACCCCGATATTTCGCGGAGCTGCTCATATACATGACAAGCTTGAAAAACGTTCTTCCACAAGCATAGATTTCGAGATTCTCGCTCGATCTCGCTTGTCCGTTGGCTAATTTCATCTCGAAACACGGCTTGATCTTGACAGCAAACGATCGAGACAAGACATTGAAACAAACAACGAACGCGAGAAAAATTGACCAACATGCTTGACAGTCTCGTCTCATACCGAATCACTATTTATTGCTGTGAAACAAGAAATATAAGAAAAATTTGGTGTTCGCGGCAATACGTATAAGTGGAGCAACCATCCGTCTACAGCTATACAAAATAACGTTGCTGCCACAATCCAATACTTTTCAGTGCAAGGTTAGGCAGAAATTTTTTTCGAATCTGCCCTTCGGATTTAGAGACGAACTGTCGTGGAATCCGGAGAAAGGTCTCAGCCTTGTTGCGTACATAGGCGGTTTATTATAATAGAAAGAGATCCCTCCATTTTGCCAGCCATCTTTCGTGCAGGGTTGCCTTCGTTCATACGGCCACCCTCTCTTTTATCGTTCCATCTCTATCGCTCACTCGTTCTTTCCTCATCGTATCCCCCCTTTCTCCTGTTTCATCGTTCCTGTTCGTTCGTTGCCTCAACTCGTTTCCACCCCTGTAACGGCGGTGGGCAGGGGGCGAGGAAGAGTGGGTGGGGGGTTGGGGGTGGTCGCGGGGTGGTTGAGAAGTGAAAAGGATGGCGCCCGATGCGGGGGAGATTCCGAGGGTGAACTCTACGGACGGCTAAAAGCTGGTTGAGGGTGCGACTAGAAGGGAAAAAGTGAGACGGAGGAATATATAACCAAGCTCAAGGGTTCCAAAAGTAAGGGCTTAAAAATTCGCCCAACCCTCCACCCTCCCGCGCTGGAACGATGGTATGACGGTAGGGGTGGTTTGTGTGCCACGCTGAACCAGCAGCGGCAGCAGCCCACGAGAAAGAGAAAGGGTTAACGTTTGTTCGTTCGCTCTGGCAACCCCCCAAAAATCATTAAAACCATCCCTCTAGTCGTGCATCTCTCTGTTTCACTCGAGAAACAGCCGGGAAGCAAACCTATACCACGTTCATCTCTGCCTTTGGCTGCTCAATGGCGAGACAAGGAAATATAGCGTGTACGAGAGAGATGCATAAACGTGAGATGGAGAAACGGAAAATTCTACCCAATGTCTTTTCGTACATATATTCTAACGATGTCTACGATTCTCAGGAGGGCTACCAACCCTCTCGAGAGATAAAACATGCTTGTAAGAGAAGCAGTCTTCATAGTATTTCATTAAATGCCCGCGAAGGTTCAACTGTATTTTTTTTTGCATCTTTGGAAATTAAACGATGAATCGAACCATGAGTCAGAACTTGGCAGTCATCATCGAAATGGAACGTAAAATCGGTGAATCATGTCAATTTGTCAATTTTTGCTATTTTCTTCTATCTCGATATGTAGGGGAGACCGAAGAGGGTTGTGACAGAGGAGAGTTGTGACAAAGCCGATTTCCCTCCCATTAAATTAGGGGTGTCCAAATACTCGAATTTACGAATTATTCGAGATGAATCGAATCGAATAATTTGAATCGAGTTTCGAATTAAATAATTCGAAATATTCGCTTCGTCTCGAATAATTTGTAAATTCGAATATTCGAACACCCCTATTATGTTTTATCAAAACTTTCATTACTTCAGTAGTGAGCCAAAATATCATGATTAAGTTAGATATATAATGGAACGACATATCTTCTTCATCGAAATTGATCAGTTTAAGAGCAAAAAATAGTAATTCGAATATTCGACTCGAATTTCGAATCGAACATCACTATTCGGTTCGATTCGATTCGAATGCTATTCACACACCCTTACATTAAATGTAAATCACGCCGTTGGTCCACGGGAAGCGGTTATGTTTTTACAACGACTGTCGCAAAAAAATGGCCTAAAGGATGTTTCTGACCAATTTTACGATATCCTATTACTCGATGGGTGTGACGTTATAGTTATTGTGATATTTTTTTTAATGTGCACAGACTCTTCAAATTTCATGGCATGATTTTGGTTTTTTTTTGTTCCGTCATCACGTATTTGAAGGTCGAGTATCATTATTCGGAACGAAGCACGACTTTTTGCAACTATCTCGATTTTTTCTAGCGATAATGTTTTGTAGTATAACTTTGCATGTTGATTATTTATTTATTTTTTTCAAAATTTTCAGAATTTTTTATAATTCAGAATTGAAGATTGTTATAATTTGCCATGGAAGATAAAAGCAATGTAATTAGGGTTAAAATGAAAAGTTATTGTTAGTTATAATTACATACCAACTGTTGATTAATGCAGTAAAATTTGAGACATATGTATTATTAATATAAAAGTCATTTTTATTCACCGATAGTAGATTCAAATTGAATTTTTTTCGTTATAACCATCAAATACATAGTTGTCACAACTTACCTCAACCTCTGTCACAACTTGCCTCAGTACTAAGAGAGTTGTGACATGGGAAGTTCTTTCAGTTCTCATCAATTTTCGCATAGACCCTCATTACTTTTATTTATTTTTACATTTGTTGGGAAAATCTTGAGGACACAACTTTTTTTTCAATTAAATTGTCATTCACGTGAAGTAAAGAATTCCGAAACAATCATCAAGGGCATCGAAAATGGTGAATTCAATTTTTCCAGCAGGAAATAGCATTCGATTTTGCTTCGTTTCAAAGACATCTTGTGTCATTTTCTATCAACGAGTCACGGACACCACAATCATCGTCGTTTCATCGAGGAGTAATTTATAAATAAGAAGAAAAAAACGGTATAATGTCAGTGTTTGGAACAAATTGTCGGCCATTTCTATTGCGACTTATTCACCGTGAGAGAGTCGACACGCGGCATGCAGTCCTAGTCACAGGATTTCTAAAGAAAGGTTTGCACCGGGTGTACGTTTAATGTATTCTTTTACGAAGGAACGCCTCCGCGAGGTACGTTATCAGCGAGTTCCCTTGCGAGTTATCGCCATAAAAGAGGGATGCTTCCCGGTGAGATTCGAAAGAAAGGGGAAAAAAGTCGTCAGCCATTTCAATGACCATTCATTCATGGTAGACGCTGATCAGCACATGGCATGTGGAGTCCAGAGGGGTTCTTTGGCTCGGGCTTTCTCGTTACCCTCACTTTTTTCACCGAACAACGCCCACTCCGCACACCCACTGACCAATTTCCTCCCCCGAACTTCATCTACACGACAGGAAGCATCGTTCCTTGTAAAAATCTCAAGAAAAATGTGACATAAAGGGTTCAGCCCCTCTTGTGGACGCCGAGGAATCAACACAGATGTTGAAGTCATGTGCACGTGAGGATTGACACACGCGATCGCGTACACGCATCTTGTCAAACACGGGACACGTGGGCCCACAAGAAATGCCACCTCCATTGCGTTATCGTTTACTACAGAACAACAATGCATTCTTGTATCGAGAAAAATGGAATCTCAAGCGTATGAAACGAAAAATCTCACGACTCCTTCCGTCGGAAATGAATCGGACGACAGATGTTGGAGGCATGTGATTACGTAAGACACGGTACAATTGAGACATGCGTGTTGACTTGATTCCCATTCATCCTTACAGATCAAAGAGCAAGACAGAAGCAAGACGCCTTGACCCAAAAAAAGTAATGACAGATTCGGTACATCTTTGGTAGGAATGTTATTCAAACGAGTTATGTCAAAAAAGACAGCCACGAAGTCGGCTGATTAATGAGTGCCGGGTGAAGAAATTTATTGGCATGAAAATTGTCTTAAGGTTTCAACGAATTCCTCGTAGGTCCCACCCTCCAGCAGATTTATCTCCGGAGGCTGTCAGGTGACGCCAAAAACGATTTTCCGCCCGAGGAATATAAATTCGTCCAATCTAATTCGCGGTAGCTTCAATTTCGGATCTTGGGGGGTGACGAGTGGGCGTCCTCTTACCACCAAAGTTCCTTCTGGCCCAAGCTGACTCCTTAAGAGGAAGGCTAAACAAGCCTATCTTTCACTCGCTACCGTATGATCCTCATAGCAATATCTCTCCCGCACTCGAACGATTACTGTGCTGGTTTAGCCCTCGCCTTAAGTGTGCGAAGCAGCGAAAGAACATTCACGAGGTATCCCTGTGTTCCTGGTTTCCGGCTCTTATGTCCTATCCCTCTCTATCGCAGTCCTGGTTTTCCCTCGCACGCCATCTTCCTTCCGCTTGTGGAACCAACCAGTCTTGTGCCGGGAATTCGAGTTCAGCCTTTATCCAAGACGCCTTCAGACCGCAGAGTAATGTATGGAGGGCTTCACTCGGGTTTTCGTCTTCCCCGGATAGCTCTTCCTCTTCCGTTATCCACCTTTTCTCCGAAAGGAGACACGTCGTGGGTTTCACAAAAATTTTAATGAAAAACTTGGAAAACATCACCCAAACACATCTTGGCTTAATCTGACCTGGACTCTAGTTATTCGGCAAGATTCACTGATAATTCGGCACGATTCACTGACATTCACTGACTTTCAAGATCTTCAATGATGCTTATCGATGGTTCTTGGACACAAGTCTCACAACTAATGCCGTAAATACTGCGACGACTAATTCACAGACTGTATTTCTCGATCCTACGTGCAACCAAAGCGTTTACCGACTGGATACTCACCACCCTAAAAATGACTGCTGACCGTCACACGCCTCCCGCCACTCTTCGTCGAGGCCCACAGGGTCTCACGCTGCAACATAACGGGCCTTACTTGCCCCACCATTGCCACCAGTGTAAACGATTTACCGTGCCAAGGGAACCCACTAAGGAACCGAATAAAGGAGTGAACTGGACAAACCAGTTTACCGTTTTCGAAATTAAGCCGGACCCTTTCAATGCAGCCCGCGTTACCGGCTGCCCGATGTCCAGTTTAGAACGACCCGCGCGAGTTTCACAATGCAGTCCTTTCGCACAAGCTCGCGTACAGGTATATACGTGTGTCCATGTGCGATCGTTGTTTGCCTGGGTGCATGTGGTCACAAGGAATGAGATTAACGAGTCTGCATGCTTCAGAACCATTGATACGAGTCCACATCGATATTCCACCTCGGCTTTTCTGTAGAAGATGTTCTGTTATGGCAGAGTAAATACCAAAACTTACCTGCAAATTTTGAACTTTGAGTAACGGACGTACTTGGATCAGTACAAGTTTAGGAATCGATTGAACCTAGATTGAAAATAATTAATTAGTTACTTACGTGATTTATTAAACCCAAAAATGATATGTCCAAGACTGTTGGTCCAGTGCAGTCAGAAGACAGTAGAGCTTGCTATTCACATGAAAGGAATGAAAAACGGTTCTGAAGACATACGAGCTTTTGAGGGACCAAAAGTACCAACAACTTGTCAGCTCGGTCCTAGGCGCTTGAAATAAAGAATGGTGGGTGGAGGGTGGTCTCGAGGCAAGCGTAACAGGAAGAACGCAAAGAGGCAAAGTGAACACACATGGACGTTAGGTTAGTCGAATAGGTTTGAGTTTGGTCGTAGTGCTGGAAGAAGAGCCTCGAACGCTCGGCTCATAAACAGCGAAGCGTTTTCGCCGCTGCTGCTGCAGAGTCTCTCTTGTTTTCTTATCTCCGCCTCGCCAACAATGGAGCCAAGAAACAAAAGACGAAAGACGAGCTATTTATTTCGTTCCATTGTTTCAGTATGCGAGCTATAGCACAAGAGGTTTTCTCTTTCCATTATCCTCTCTTCTCCCTTTCTCTGTCTCTCTCTTTCTCGGTCCCGAGGCTCGCTCTACACCCAACTCCCACACCACCACCCTCCTATGCAACCGTAACCCTCTCAACTCCTGCCTGTTCGCTTTCCACGTTGTGGTAACGCAGCACCAAGAGAGAGGTATACCAGAATGGGTTGTGGATGGCGAAAATCCTGTAGCCGAACAGCTACAACAGCTCTCTTCTCGTTCCTCCTTCTGATGGCTTCGTGGAACCACATCCCATAAACACCAAACCCGATGAACACTGGCGACTTTCCACACACTTCCTCCATTATACCTGTGAACAATTATAGATTGTGATGGGCAAGTATGTTTTTTTTTTACACAAGGGCTTCACCTATCCTTGAATTTTGACTTCCACTTGGATTCTTCTCTAGCAATGAACGCTTGGGAGCTTAGTATGATCCGAGATGCTTGATGGTTGCTAATGGAACGACCAATTTGATTACCCTTTGAAGTACTTTGTTGAAAAAACAGAACGTATGATCAATAGGAGAATTCAGTATAATCCAAGAAGGAGAACGATTGGCTTAGCCAATCTTTCGTGTCGCTAACGAGTCGTTTCTTCGTCCTGCAACCCCACATCCATTTTCTCCTCACACTACGTCTTTCTCTTCCTCGTGACTGCTGTTTCCACCCTCCAACTCCCTCAGCCCGCTGTCGTTTGCTTTTTTGCCGCTAGGCAACCCTCCTTGGAAAATGACGACTGCAAGTCGGGGGTATCCTCTCCTGTACCACCGAAGTGGAAGTCAGAGGCTGAAGAATAATTTTTGCCCGGGGATTAATTAAAATTTTACAGTCAGCCGCGACATCGAAGCAGGGGGAGTCTCGAGTTTTCGCGGGAAGATATGAACCAGGAACGTTACGGTTACCAGGGGGATGATTCGAAGAAGGTTAAGACTGACTGAGACGGCTGGAGCGAGAGACGCCGACGTCGTCGGCCAATTTTCCAGCAAGAAAATTCTGATTCTAATTTCATGCAAATGGTCGCGATCCTGGGAGAAGTACGAGGTCTTCGAATATATATAGTGTATCAAGACTGGCAGGAGGAGGCAGGGGGGAGGGTTGGAGGGGAACGAACCAAGGAGAAAGACTGAGGGAGGAGGAAGGTAGATGCCGGAATACGTCAGGATGGGTGGGGGAGGGGGGAACAAGCAAGAAGAGCGACAAAACAATGGAATGAAATTTAAATTATGCCACGGCAAAATGGCGATCGTATGCAAAGCGATGCTTATCAGGAACGGCAGCGATGGGCCATGATGAAAAGATGGTAGAACAGTGAGGGGGAGGGGAGAGTTGCGAAAAGACTTGTCTTCAGGGACTCGTGAAACTTATATGAAGGCCTTCCCTTTGCCAAATGGTTTCCTGCAAAAATTACATTCCGTGTTACAAGATCGATGACAAGGAACCTTTTTTAATAAAATCAGCTTGGTGCGCTGTAAACGATGTCTTCAAAAGTCTAGTTTAAATCTGTCGATTCGAGTTCACAGGATTTTAATATTCCAGCAAACTTCAGTGCAAAACTTCAAGCCTTCAAAATCTTGAGTTTTCATTTCAAAAGTCATGCAAATTAGAAGTTTAACGATGACTTCTGGGTTTTTTCCATCGTTCACCAAAACTTCTCCTCTAGGTATGAGTTGTTTCTTGAGCTTCCCTTTGATGGATATTTCAAATATGAGTTTTTCATTGGAAAAGGAAATTACAAAGCTAACAGAAAGATTCTGAATTGTATGATTTCTATATAAATTTTTGAGAATGTTGAAATGCAATCGTAATTATTTTTTTCACTTTGTGCATTTATTCAAAAGAATAGAGACCCACTAGTTTCAAAATTACGAAAATTAGAGGGTTAACAGTAATTTTTGAAAAAATTTCAAAGTTCTCAAATCTTCAAAATTTCAACACTGCTTGAAGCGATTCTTTTTGAATGTTATCCCAGCTATTCTGATCACCAAGTGCATCTCCACAAAGAATTTACGGATGTATTACCAATAGCTTTTCAGCGAAAAATTGTATCTGATTGAAATTTTCGTACTCCGTGATACAAAAATCTGAAAAAATTTAGTATCATTCGGCATGCAATAAACATCAATTATCAATAATAAGATTGCTCAAAAAATATTAATAAATTGCTTAAACAAATAATTATTCGAAAAAATTCCAGTAAGTTCTTTTTTTCCTTGAACAAATCCAATGCGTTAATTGTTCTGATCGCATATGAATTTTTTAAGAATTTTTCCTCTATTCTGAAATATTATAAAAATATTCCAAAACACAAACCAAAAATTGCCTATTTTGTATATTTTTTTACATACAGGTTTATCGTCAGCTTTGAAAAGTTTTAAAGACACTAGGCCAAAAAATACATAAATACAGCTACTCTAAAAATTTCAAAACGGGTATTTCAAAATGAAGAAAAAATTCTGAAAAAATTCACATGCGTTTAGAAAAATTAACGCATCCGATTTCTTAAGAAAAAAAAAACTTACCGAAAAATTGTTGAATAATTATTCATTTAAACTATTTATTAATGACCTTTGGACAGTATTTTTGCTGATTATTGTTGTTTATGGTATGCCAAATGTTGTTGAATTTTTTCAACAAGGCAACAACTTTTCGCAAAAACCTTTATGAGAAAACAAACAAAAATGAAGTTTATTTTGTACAGAAGCAATAATAGCCTCCAAAATATCGAATTCAGCCGCATATTCTTCTCAAATGATATCAAGATGTACGAGTATGCAGAGAGATGATTGTGAGTGCAACGTGCTGTTATTCTTATCGAGGACTTGGAAAACGAACAAGTGATGCTAGTCTTGGCGAAAATCCCTCTTCGCGTTTTGGGTTTCCGTGTGGCAGGGTGGTTTTAACGTGGAGGCTACGTATAGAGGAGGTGCAGCAGGACGATGAAAATAAGGACGTGGAAGAGCGAGAAGATCAGCAAAAGACCGCGACGGAGATAAAGAAAGAACCAGCGGGCGAAAGAGAGAGAGAGAGAGAAAGCAGGCCTGCGAGAAGGTTGGTTGTGGATTCATTTATCTTCCCTCGTGGATCCAGCTTATATTTCACCGCCCACCCTGAGGCAGATACTAAGACGGATGGTCTCTCACGAAGATTTCGCGGAAAATGTACGTAACAACGAAGTCTTAGCCCTCTAATGCCCATCTATACTTTTATGATATAACAAGAGCGATGAGAGTTGAAATAATGAATGTGCAGAAAAAAAAATTGTATTCAATCTCATATTGTGAGAAACTGCATAACCTCTGCTGACAAATGAGGCTGAAGCAATAGATTCAATATTCATCAACTTCATCATCAATAACATTAAAAATATTCCTTAACTGTTACAAAACTTTTTAGTAGTTAAGAAATATTCGCGTTCTTATGACAAAATTTTATTTATGTCAAAATAATTTATTAATTATAAAAAAATATTTATTTCGCTATATCCAACTTTACCGTTGTTAACAGTTAACTAATACATAGAAATATATTGTTGTCTCAGTGCACATGGGATGTGAAAGCAGAATAAATCATAAATATTTAAAAAACTTATGGGCAATAATAGCCCAAAAAAATAGGAAATGCAGCGTTAAAATCTTCTTCAGTCGTTTACACTGAAACAAGGAATATTAAGGCGGGATTCTGGTCTAGAGACAAACATTTTGAGCGTTTTGTCGAGCTCAATAAATGAACACCAAATACTTTTACCATTGTTTTTTTTCACATATTGAATAATATTTTGACAATTAAGAAAAAAAATCGAGAAAAAAAAGAGAATTAAATAAGTTATAAGCTCGTAAAGTTGTCGTTATAAGTGGTCCCTACCTCAGAGAATACGGAAAAAAAATCGCAAAATGGCGGCTGCCTGAACAAAAAAAAGGTTTTACGACTCTTTTTTTCAAAGTTTGAAATTTTTTTTACAATAGTAAAAAAAAAATGTGATTCAAAAGTAGTAGGGGTTATAGATAGTTATATACGTTAAAGATTGGTAAACAATTCAAAGTTAATCGGTTGAGTAGAACTTGAGATATCATGTCACCCGTATTGAGAAAAATACTTTTGAGAAAAACGTCTATAGTTCGATTTGCTCCGACGTGACGGGCGTAGTTGCAACGTCACTAAAATAACTATCACTTCATAAATTAATGGAATTAAAAAATTTTCTTTCGAGGATATATTTTTTACCCTTACTTGACACACTTCTACAGAATCGTTTGTACCTCAGTGATGAAAATTCTTACAAAAACTTTACTATTTATTATTGCAAATTTGTATAACTTGCAAATTTGTTTAGAACTTCTTAAGAGGTTACTTCCCAAAGTTATACAGGATTTATAGTAAAATATTAAAGTTAAATATGATTTAAAAAAATTAATACCTAAAAAACGGAAAAAATGACAACTTTTACGAAAATATTATAATTTTTTTATTTTACGACGAAAATGGTTGAAGATTTAACTGAGTTTGCTCAATATATAGCACTACAAGAAAAAAAATAATAGTACTAAACTAATATAACAGGAAAAAAATTGCATATTTGCTATAAGCTTAAAGGAGTAGTGGAATCCTCCAACTAATAACGGATGTCGCTATAGGTCGCATTTTTTTGAATTTAGGTACTTCAAATTGAAGAAATTTAGGGCCTAGCGTATTTTATACCCCAGTGTGTCAAGTAAGCGTTAAAGGTCTAAACTTTTAGAATATGAAAAACAATTTTTTTTTACATTCTAGACCAGAATTCTACCTTAAATGTAATAGAATAATTGAGAACAAAAAGTAGATCAAAGATTCAGAACAGATCTTCGCACTGATAAAGGTGCTTTTGTAGTTGTTGGAGAGTATTTATGACGAAAAACGTTTAAGGAGGTTCATCTGGTACACGATTTACAATACAGATGTTGATAAAAAAAATCAGAATATAGTTATTAATATCTAAAAAGTCATCTGTTAAAATTTCAAGACCTGAGGGTACGTTGTTCGTGAGAAATAAATAAAAATCCAAATCCTAAATAACATGGGCTCTTATGGGATACCGTCTATAAATATTAAGTGCACAATCATTACAATGCAGATTTTGACGAAAATTTAAGAATTAATGAAAAAGTATCTGAGAAACATTTTTAGAGCTTCATAAAATCTATTAGGTACTTGTGAGATTCATAATAAATTAAACCGTCTCGAAAATGCTGATTATTTTGAGGTTAAGCATTGTCAATGACTACGCTAGTCCCCGCTTATTTTGAGGTTAAGCATTGACATTTTTCTTTTGACTCACTCGGTACCAGATGAACCTCCTTAAGAGTAAAAACGACAAGAGCGTTTGAAGCCCGGAAGGGTTGAAATGACCCAAACTGGGGTGGTCAGGAAGTGACCACCTGGACAACGGGCCAAGCTGACCGGTCAAACAGGTTTGGAAGAGTGAACCTGGCTTGAGCCTGACCGTTATATATGTTACGAGGACGATATAAAAATAAACGTGGAAAAATTGTGCCGGGATGCCGAAAAAACCGGTTTTCACAACAACCAAACGATCCTCGAGCTCTCTATCGGGTGTTTTGCTGAATGGTACCCGAGTTCGCTTCAAAAGTATCGTTGCGTAAGGGAGATGATGACAACGAGGCGCGGTATAGTTCGCTGACCGTTGGTCGACCCTGAGGGGGTTTATTCGCGCGCCGACAAGAAGGGAGCTATACGCAACCGAAGGGTCGTCAAGAAAGGGTCAGAGCGCACGAATTGTTTGAGCACAGTCGTTCCTGCATCACGACAATCGACGCTACCTTTCCATAAAAGAATTAACCTCGAATCATTATTACCGGTTTCGGTGGAACCAGTTCCCACGATTCTTGCTCGATAATTCCAAACTTTTGTGCCGCTTTTGCAACATCTTTCGTTTTCAAGTGCCAATCGTTAGTGACTCTGTTCAAAGAAATATTCGATCTATATTTATGCAGCATTGCCATTAAAATGTCATTGAAAGCATTTTAATAAAAATCCTCATCCATTTTTTCATCCACTCATAAAAAGATTTCGAAGATGTATCTAAATCTTGAAGTAATTTTATTCCTGCTGCAATTGGTGGAAAATTTTGTTTAAATTAAATTAAAATTAAAATAAATTAAATTTAAATTAATAAAATTAAATTTAAATTAACTTAAAACTTAAGAAGAAAAATACCTGGTTAAAAATTATGTATGATCCGGCTGTTTAGGTCAGGATGTTTATCGATGCAGAATCGATTGGCAGTTGCAATTATGCTAATTAAAATGTGCGATGGTCAATAATTATTTCGGTACATCGAAGGACAATATTAAGCTACTGAAATTTTTTTCGAAACTTATTATTATATTTAGTGATCGTTAGTTAATTTGGGACACTGAAGAAAAAAAAACCATTCAAAATTATTTAAAAATCAAAGAATTATTTTTATAGGCTGGCATATTTTTATTTAGCCTCCAGCTACTTGAATTAGACTGTTAATCGATGGAAAACCGATCGATCTTTGCAAATTTGCGAATTAAAACGTTTGGTGGGCAATAATTTTCTTGTAATAGTCAATAAAAATTAAGTTTATTTAAAATATTAACGAAACTCTTAAGAATTGAGAAGCGTAAATTGTCCGCTCATGATGGAATTCAATTCCTCTAAGAATTCAAAGAAAATAATTCAGTTTCCTTTGCTCTCACATCATCCCTATGGAGCTTTCCTTCTCCCACTCACCCAACCCAAAAAAGAGACTGAAAGGGAGCTTATCCTCTTATCAAACGAAAAAAATGTCAATGGGGTAAAGAAAAAAAATGCTAATGATTCTAAAAGAGAAATTTGGGGAACTCTAAAACATCAGTAAAGTCGATTATTATTCCATAAGTAGGTCGAGAAATTTAACATCGATTATTTTGGTGATGGATGATGGCATTACACGCTTCAATCATTGTTTTGATAATGAGTAATGGAATTGAATGTATCATGCATTACTTTGTTAACTAGAAATAAAATGTAATCCAGTATTTATTATTTCGACAATGAAGATTGGAATTGCAATCGATACTACATTATTTCAATTATAGATTATGGAATTGACTCCAGTTTCCATTAGTTTGACGATGGGCAATAAAATCTCACCCATCATCTACTATTTCGACGGTGGACAATGAAATCTAACCCATCATCTATTATTTTGATAATGGGGAATGGAATCAAAATCCATTTATCATCACTATGTTTTACTTGATACATCATTTTGACATTGGGATTTTTACCATCGTGTAGTCTTTGCCGATACAACATTTTTCCTGACGCAGCATAATTGAAAACAAACGCTTTATTTTCATGGAGGTATCAAAAATCAGACGATGATATCCCGGACGTTCCGACGACGAAACTTGTAAAATACCTTTTAGGGGCTGCATCGATCAGCCAGCATCGATCGGCTGATCCTGATGCGATGCGATTCATTGGGAGCCACCGGAGGACATTATTCAAATAAGACGAAGAACAGAACAACAGTATACTGTTTTTGCAAATGAACATTGCGATACGTGTGTATATTCCTATAAAACGACCCCTTGGAAGAAAGGTCACGCTGGTGAGTTGGGGGTGTCAGGGACAAAAAGGGGCGTTCTCAAGGAGAGAGGGCTGCATTGGAGACGGCGAGAAATACACACACTCACACACACTCAGTTATATATATATATATATAGACAGAGCCAGTTCAAATTGGTAACTCTAGAAGATCAAGATGAAAAACGAGCCAAACAGCCGGGGCACCGCCGGTCTCACCTAGCCATGGAGAGCAAGAGACGCAAAGTGAGGAAGAGAGAAAATCGCGAGAGGGATGAAACGAGAAAGGTGAGTCGAGGGTTAGCTGCATGGATGAAAGTGAGATGGAAAACATCATCTTCCCTCCACTCCTTTACTTTCACGAGAGCTAGTGCGCTCAGAAGAGACTCGAGGTCCGCCCAGACCACCTTCAATCCTTCACCTTCCTTCTCTTCGCCTCATCCTAGCGCAGATCCAGCATCCCTCTTTCCGCCTGCCACCACCACCACCAGCGCCTTTGAAACAGCTCTTGGATGCTCCAAGCTGGCGAGGCTACGCGCTACCGTTTTAATATTAATGGAAAGGCTGATGGGATAGCCTGAAAGGGAAGGAAATTGAAGGAAAATAAAAGGAAGCCAACCTCGGCGTATACCTCCTCTTCTTCTGCTACGACTCCTCCGACTCGGAACGTGTGTACCTTCAACATCGTTGCATCTCGTCTTCGCCGCTGCAGCTAACCCGATACAACCCTGGGGGTGGGGCGTAGAGGGCATTTTTTTTAAATCCAACGTGACTGTTGGGATTCTCAGACTTTCTGTTCCCAAGACGAATTCGAATTTCGTGGACTCTTCTTTGCGAGCTTTCGGGCGATATTGGGTTTGTTAAGGCTGATTGGATCAGCGTCGCATAGAATCCAACCAGATTGGTGTCACAAAGAAACCACCCAGATTGGTGTCACATCGAACCCAAAACGAAATTGTTGTCGCGTAGAAACCAAAACCAGATTGGTGTCACATAGAGACCACAACCATCTTGGTGTCACATATATATTTGGAAAACGTCCTGTGAATGGTACATTTTGTGGGACTGAGGAGGGAGTCTGTTGAAACTAGTGGATGAGGACATGCGGATGAATATCTTCACACAATAGAACGTTGAAACTAAGTTAATCACATTGAGGATTGATAATGTTTTACTTCTGACGTCCATTTGGTTAAGGGCCAAGGTCATCTTTGGTATTGCAAAATAATAACTGGGCATTTTTCTGGACCACGATCTAGGTGAAAAAGTGATCTCGATTGATTTGTTCTTTCTTCGATAGGTAATTAACTACCCCAATTTGCACCCCAGTTCTTTCAATGACCTTCCATTTTTTCTACCCGTTGTCCTACTCGCTGAACTATATTGTACGCTTTCCAAAATGTTGAAGACGCCGTTTTTGCTTCCTTTCAAGGAAAACATTCTTTTCGTTAAAGTTTTTCTTGCGGAATTTTACTTTTCGTTAAAGTTTTTCTGTCAGCATGTTTAAAATGTGAAAATGTCTTGAGAGGTCGATTTAAAAGATACGCATCAAGACCATTCCACTTTTTCCCCTCAATTTTAATGAAGCTTACTTTCTGAAGTTTTCGAGGCAATTTTGGAAAAAAAACTGAAATGAAAAAATGCTTGTAGCCGTTCCAACTTTGGCAATTTTTTATTTATTCATGTCAACTATCTTTTCGCATTGAATCACTAAACAACAAAAAGGATTCGTATTGATATTCGACGATTCTTGAAAAGTACAGTTCAAAAAAAATGTAGCGATTGCCACATGACTAGAACAGCTGGCATTGAATTTAGAAAACACTACTAGTTGGAACTTTGAGTCTATAAAATTTTAGAATTTCCAAAAAGTGATGAAAAGATCCTTCAATTTCAAAATTCGCACATAGGTGTCTGGTTTCTTTCCGTCTTACGTTAATCTTCCCCCTAAAGGAAGCGATATCACCACTGAAGTTGAACTGATCATTGAAAAGTTCAACCAACTTGATAAAGGAAGCTTCACCAACAACCGA
The DNA here is from genome assembly GCA_946863875.1 of Alloplasta piceator. Lineage (NCBI taxonomy): Eukaryota > Metazoa > Arthropoda > Insecta > Hymenoptera > Ichneumonidae > Alloplasta > Alloplasta piceator. The sequence continues at coordinate 18,531,663 of OX333075.1, forward strand.
AAAAAATGAGGAAGTTATACACCAATTTCTAGTGTTTTGTTTCTATTTTTTTATTTGTTATTAAGGGGTTAGGTCACTCTGGGATACACGAAAAATCGATTTTTTCTCTTCGTTAAAAAAGTATTTTAGTATTTATATATTTATATTCCAAAAGATTTCGTGTATGAATAATCCCTACGTACTCGATTTTCGTATTCTAGTGCATCCTCTCTTCATCGGCAGAAGCTTTCTACAAACTTCAAACGAGTTTATCTCAGAACTACATTTTTCAAGTTGGCCCTACTTATAACTCAAACAACTTTCAACCGATTCATTCGAAATTTTAACTGTACATTTATCATTACGTTCTCTAAGACTGTACGTAGGATTTTTCAGATATATTGCATAGATCCCTTTTTGTTACCAATTTACCGACGATTTTCTCATAGAATTTTATACATTTTGATTTAGAAACGCGCCATCTTTTGAAAAAACAACATATCAAACAAATCCTACGTACTTTCATAACTACTCTTACACATAATCGAAAAAACTTTGGAGCCATCGTAACTTAAAAATTATAGGAGCTGTTGGTACGGCCTTCGACCTTCCACCGACCTTCCATCGACCTTCCAGAAATAAAGGCGTCATCGGAAAAATGCTGCACAGTCGCCATTTTGGCATGTATCGCCGTGAGAAAATAATGTTTTATTGCCAATCAGATGTATAATAAAACCCTTTTTCTGTAAATCCGATTGATTTTATGGTGTCGCTGAAAAAAAAAATACCAAATATGCCCTTTTTGGTCTGTAGAGTGGCTAACCCCTCAAAGCTTCCCCCAAAGATTCTTCGTCAACGAAAATGACCTTCTCCGGTAGAACTTCAGCAATCCTGAAAGTCCGACTTAATCAGAGCATTGGTAACCTGAGCTCATCGTGATAAGTATTTTCATACCGGCAGTAAAAAAAAAAAAAAGTTTTTTAAAATTTTGAGACCACATACCCTCGGTACTTTTTCATGGCTTGAGTGTGTATGTGTGTGTAAGTGTGTGTGTGTGTGTGTTCCATAGTAGAAAAGCCGGGCAGCCGAGGAGCCAAGCACCACACGCGAGCACCAGCAGTCCTGAAGCCGGGCGTCTTGGAGCGGGCGTCTCCTGGACGACGCCTCGGATCAATACCGACGCCCAGCGTCTCATTGGCCCCTTCTCTTAGAGGTGCCGCGGAAAATCGCCCCGGAGATGACGACGACCAGGGAAAGTCGGGGTGGAGGAGCGAAGAGTGCCCACCGTAAGAGAAAGAGCAAAGAGAGAGAGAGAGTGAGAGAGAGAGAGAGAGAGAGAGAGAGAGAGAGAGAGAGAAAGGGAAAAGGGGATGAAGAGAAGGCCAGAGGCACCACACACCGACGATCGCTCGCGGACCTTCCTCCCTTCCTCGCCAAAAGCGAACAAACACCCGCAACCTTCTTTCAGTCTCAAAACCCTCTTTCTCCCCCCCCTGCCCCCTCCTCGTGCCTTTTCATGCCACCTTCCCCTCTGTCTCATCCTATACTTTCTATCCAGCCATCGTCTCTTCTTTCCACCGCCACTTGACGACCGCCATTCTTATCAAAGACACAGCACCGTTCGATAATGCTACCGATACTTAAAACCCTTAAAATCATATAAAAACTACCTTAAGGACAATAAAAGCTATTAAAGAAAAAATTGAAAATTAAACGTTCATCTTTTTTTATTTCACCATAAAACCAATAATAATGATTATAATTATAATTCAATCCCTGATACATTTTTTATTTAAGATTTTTTTAATTATATTTTCAGTCTATCTACTTGGATTTAATTGATGCGATATACGATGGTGAAAAATAACCTAAAGTACTTTTAGCAATAATCGTTAAAAAAAATTTATTCTGAAGTTTTAAATTAATCTTTTATTATTTCTCCATGAAACCAATAATTATTATCATAATTATTATAATTCATGATATATTAAGTCAATCCATGATATATTTTTTAATTATGATTTTTTAAGTTATGTTTTCAGTCCCTCAACTAGGATTTAATTGATACGATATACGATGGTGAAGAATAACCTAGAGTACTTTTAGCAATATTCGTTAAAAAATTGTTTATTTTTATCCTATTTATAAATTCATCTTTTATTATTTGTCCATGAAATCAATAATTATTATAATTATAATTCGATCCATGATATATTTAATATTTTATTATTATTTTATTTTTATCATTATTATATTAGCAATAATCGTTAAAAACTTGTTTATTCTTAAATTAAATTCATCTTTTATTATTTATTTTAAACCAATAATTATTATCATAATTATTATAATTCATGATATATTAAGTCAATCCATGATATATTTTTCAATTAACATTCTTTTTATTATGTTTTCAGCCAGTCCACATGGATTTAAATGATGCGATATACAATGGTAAAAAATAACCTAAAGTACTTTTAGCAATAATCATTGAAAAATTGTTTATTCTTATCGTATTCTTAAACTGCCGAATTCTCATGGAAATATTTTCTTGCTCATAATTTCTTTCGCCTCGAATTTGTTCATAATCGTCGCTCAACGGCGGACATTTTTTTATTTAACAGAAAAAAAAAGTTATGCGGTAGCTCGATTATGAACGATCAAACCGTCTCGTCAGAATAAAATCAAACTCGTTGAAGTATAATAAATTGGATTTTTATTTTTTCGGACATTTCACTGGAAACGTTTTAAAACCAGATGTCGCAGGAAATATTGAATATTCAATGCACAGTAGAAAAAAATGGTTTTACTGACAATTGAGGCAAAAAAAAGTATTATGATTGAATAATTTCTATAGATTACTCTTCATTAATATCACTTAAATTACGTAAACTGTATGAGCTCACAAATTCAAATTTTTCTTCTACTTTTTTTCCTATCGTAAAATTTCAAATTTCAAATAAAAATTAAAATTCAGATTAAAATTTAAAATTGAAAATTTATATTTAACTTTTTTAAATTCCAAATTATATTCTAAATTTATTTATTTATTAAATTATATCATTTGTTATATTATTCATTATTTATTAAACAATAAATTTTTTCTAAATATTATAAATTTTTTTATTTAATAAATTACATCATTTATTATATTATTGATTATTCATTAAACTCTTAATTTATTTTAGATTATATTTTATAAATTTTTTGAATTGAATTTTTACTGAATACCCCACCTTATCCACCTGGAGTAAAAGTTCGAGATTTTTTTTTTCGTTTCGCTTGTTTTAGATTTTTTTTATCACCATGCTTACAATGTGCTTGCGGCTTTCTTTTGGCCTCATTCGCCTCTGCGGTCGGGTCACGAGCCACACGTGGATAGAGCAAGCTATCGGAATGGGGAGACTTCGGTAGCCCCTCATCCTTGATCCTTTTTTTCCACTCGGTTTTTTTTCTTCTTTTTCGAGCTTCAACTCGTCTTGTTTCGCCTCCTCTTTTTCATCTACTTTACGAGAGAGTGCTTAGATTGATGAGAAACCGATCGACCCATTCCAGTCACTGACGTCGAGGCGGAAGCTTATGGGATCTTGGAATCCCTTTTGGGCTCAGAGGATCGGGATTTTCAGGCGTGTGAGCGCGTGCCCAAGTGATTTTTTGCCTCGCTCGTTTCGACCTTTCTCGGCCCTTCCACCCCGGCAATATATATGCGAATCTCTATAAGGAATTTCATGCCAAATTCAACCGGCTCACCTTCACTCCCTCGAATTCCATTGGTTTTTTTTTCTAACGTTGCTTTGAGACTGGTAAGAATTGTCAATTTTTTAATAGACTTTTTTCAACAGCCCAAAGTAAGAAAAAAAATTTTGTCCGCGAACTCAAATAAACAAATCTTGGAATCTGGAGCAATTTTAGGAAACCTGCAATTATGTGTATAAAATATTTCGATACACTTTTTCGATCCGGTAACATTGAAAAAAGCAAACAATAAGACAACAACTATAGTTATGTAAAATTCGAAAAAAATAGTCAGTTTTTTTTAAACATACTTTAATAATATTTTAATAATACTTTGAGTTATTTGATTAAGATTTTTGGATTCAATTGCTATTGGATTCGGTGAAAAATGATCAGAACCATCGGATTTAGTCAAATTTGGAAAATAGTTGCGAATTAAAAAGTCTCACATAAATTCCTCATTTACCTTCATCATTTTTCCAACTCCTTTTATGAGGGCCCATTGAATTTGTTAAACATTTTTGCTAATAGAGATGAATAGGCGATAAATGAAAAAAAATGGAGATATTTGCAAATTTGTAATTTGCACTTTTTCATAATTCTTTCAATGTTTGTTGTGTTCCACGGTTTTAGGCCCGAATTTCAAGATCTTCAAATCTATCTCAAGATCGATGTTAAGATTAAACTTAAGATCAAACTTTCGTTCGAAATCAAGCTGGAACTTAAGATTGAACTTAAGTTCGAATTTAAGATGAATCTTAAGTTCGAACTTGAGCGTCATTATAAGTTCATACTTAAGTTCAAACTTTAGTGCGAACTTTAGATCGATCTTAGGTTCAAACTTTAATTTGGTTTGAAGTTTGATCTTGAGATCCATCTTGAGCTTGAACTTAAGTTCGATCAAACTTCTTTCATCACATCCCTCGATCGTGTTTTTTTACATTAATTGTCGAAATAATTAAGTTCAATCGAACTTAATTTTAACCTCAAGATGGATCTTAAGTTCAAACTTCAAACCAAATTTAAGTTTGAACTCAATATCGATCTGAAGTTCGCTCTAAAGTTTGAACTTAGGTATGAAGTACTTAAGTGTTATGATAAGTTCCTACTTACGTTCAAACTTGAATTTGGTTTCAAGTTCCGACCGTGTTTTGTTTCTCCGCTCATAAATCCGAGTAATGTCATAAATTTGACCTTAATGTGAAAATAAGCCGGAAGCGTTACATTTCCTCGAAAAAAAAGTATTTTAAGACGTTTCAAAAAAATACAATCAAGTGATAGAGAGAAAAAATGACCGATGCCGCTAAAAATATTTTGAAAAATCCCGATATAGTCGAATAGCAACCGACTCAAAATTATTTTAACAACTAATGTCAAAACTTTACATCAATATGTGAGCGCAGAAACAAAACACGGTCGAGGGAGGTGATGAAACACGTTCGATCGATCTTAAGTACAAGCTCAAGATGGATCTTAAGATCAAACTTCTAATCAAGTTTAAGTTTGAACTTAAGTTGAAGCTCAAGATGGATCTTAAAAGATCAAACATCAAATCGAGTTTAAGTTTGAACTTAAGATCAATCAGAAGTTCGCCCTGAAGTTTAAACTTGAGTGTGAACTTATAATGACACTTACGTTCAAAGTCAAGATTCATCTTCAAATCAAACTCGAGTGCGATCTTAAGTTCCACCTTGAGTTCCATGAAAAGTTTGATCTCACGATCGATCTTTGGATAGAACTCATGACTTTACATTTGGGCCTCAATAAAAGTTTAATAATTTCGGGCCTTGAAAAAATTTTAATTTTCGGGCCTTAATAAAATTTTAATAATTCCGGGCCTTAATAAAATTTTCCTTTTCGAGCCTTAATATAAATTTTCATAGCAAATGCCAGATTCTGAAAATTTTGCACGACTCAAAGTACAATTATAGCAAAAAAATGTTCACCCACATCCGAGGGTATGTTGATCGGACGTTCGATTATCAGGCATTGAAAACCCCATATATAGAGCACTTGGGAATTTTACTCCGGACTTCTATGTGTACCACCTGTCTATCTCACTTTTTCACTCTTCTCATTCTTTTTCTACCCTCTTTTTCTTTTCTCTCTTTTTTTTTAACATCGCACAGAGTGAAGCACGCCACAGTCACGGCTCCGCCGGTAAAGCAGGGGCCTGGGACACATTATTAGCTTAATAACTCCGACGAGGGACCTTTTTTAATCCTCCGGTTGCCTAAGTCTCACCCTCCGGTTTATAACCCGGTTGGATTTCTCGGATCCGCAAGGGGATGCCCCCGTTGTAGAACGAGAGCACCGCGGGAGGAGGCTTGCTTAATTAAAAAATAAACAAGACCGGAGAGGCCTAGAGTGGATGAGTGGGAAAAAACGAATGAGAGGCATATGAGGGAGGAAACAGCGGGAGGAAGGTCCTGGTAAACGCGGGAAAGATTTAGAGAGGATGGTACCCAGAGTTTGTTATAGCTATGAACGTGGAAATTCAACGGTTCAGCGGCATTTGCATTTTGTTACGAGGATGCGATTTTTATCGTCGTACAGGATCGTTATAAGACTTCGTTACAATAATCTTTTCACTTGCCAATTAGCATTTTTTTCAATCTTCGACGATAATAATTTTACTATATGCCCCCACGGAAATTTATATATTTTTAATGTACGCAAAATATATGTGGATATATTTCGAATATATGTACATATATTTTTAATCCACACATATATGTTGCATATATATTAGCATATATTCTTAATATATGCTGATATATATTCTACATATATTCTTAATATATGCAACATATATGGTAGCATAACTAATTAACTAACATAATATTTATTTAATTATTTAAGATTATTGTATTCACACTTTTCATTATGATTTACATTATAATGTTTATCCCGCGATAACAAGCGATCGGGCGCCTGCCACATGTTCGTAACGTATAGGCAGCGTTGCGATAGTTTCTAGACTCGCCGCGAGATGTCGCAGAGCGGCAACCGCTGAACCCCCATACGGAGGATGCGACGAGTATGCTTATAAAGGCGGGCGCGAGAACGAAATATTAACAGAAGTCCGGCGTAAATGAAGCCATATAAGGAGTTCCTTCCGGCTTCTCATGAACTCGTACTTTTGTATTTGATTCTTCTAGAGAATTTCCGATTTTCGGAAATTTCTACACGGGTATCGCATATTCAACCCATATTCGGGATGTGTGCAGCCCATTTTTCAACTATATTTAGAATACATGCAACATATATTTAATCTATATTTCAGATGTATGCACCATATATATAAAATATATATATTGTATGTATGTGTCGTATATTTTACATATATTTAAAATATATTTTAAATACATTCATTGATATACGGTAATTATCTTTTGAATATATTTCGTACGCAATTTTGCATACATTTTAAATACATAAATTTCCGTGTGGGTGACGTGAGGGTTTCTACAATTATATTTTTCGAAATTAAAAAAATTCAATCAAGATTCGAATAATCATGCGAATTAGGGGAGACCGAGGTGGGTTGTGACAGAGGAGAGTTGTGACCGCTGCGACCGTCAAGAACTGGAAACTTTGCTGATTCATTAATTTTTCAACCCACCATTAAATGTAACTCGCGTGGTTGGTCCACGGAAATCGGTTGTGGTTTTATGACAGTAGCGTCAAAAAAATGGCCAAAAGTAAGTTTTTGACCAATTCTACGATATCCTGTTCCTCGATAGGTATTACGTTAGAATTATTGCGATATTTTTTCTCATATGCATACACTTTTCAAGTTTCATTGCATGTTTTTGTTTTTTTGGTTTCGTCACGTATTTGACGGTTGAGAATTATTATTCGGAACAAAGCACGATAGGAGAGTTGTGACAAGCTGTCACGACTCTTCTGTTTGATTTTTTCTTGCAATAATGTTTTGTAGTGTGACTTTACATATTGAGTTATTATTTATTTTTTCAGACTTCGCAAAATTTTTCAGAATTTTCCAGAATTTTCGGAATTTTTCAGAATTTTGGAGAATTTTTCAGAAAGGTTGATTAAAGCGATAAAATTTAAGTAATACGTATTATTAATATAAAAGTCATTTTTATCCACCAATAGTGGCGTATAACTGAATTTCTTTCGTTTTAACCATCAAATACGTGGCTGTCACAACTTACCTCAGTAGGTAGGAAAGTTGTGACATGGGGAGTTGTTTCAGTTTTCATCAATTTTCGCATGGACCCTCATTACTTTTATTTATTTCTACATCTGTTTCACATGGTGTATAAAACAGGCGGCTATATGAAGATGCAAAGTTCATAGATGTGAGACTTTTTTTGACTGAGATATGCTCGTTAAAGTAAAAATTGTCACAACCTGCCTTGGTCTCCCCTACAATGAGAAAAACGTTCAGTTAAAACAACTAAATCCATTTAGTTGAAAAAAATTTAGTTCATTCAATATTAATTTGTTTGAAAGAATGAAATTATAATTCATTCAACAAATCCCGTAGTAAAAAACTCCATTGAATCGCCAATGGTAACCAATGGTCCTCATACGACTTCATTGGACAATGAATGGGGACCCATTGAGATTTCCGCATTTGTCAATGGCGTACAGGGCTGACCATTGATCAGTGAATGGGTATCCATTGAACATCAAATGCGGATGAATCGAATGATCATCATTACTCAATGATGCTCATTGGAAAGCCAATGCGGATGAATCGAATGATCATCATTACTCAATGATGCTCATTGGAAAGCCAATGCGGATGTATCGAGCGATCAGCATTGCCCAATGGTGTCCATGGGAAGGTAAATGCTGATGAACGAAATGATCCGCTTTACCCAATGATGTCCATTGGAAAGTCAATGCGGATGAACTGAAAGATCAGCATTTCCCACAGATGTTCATTGGAACCCAAATGCGGCTAACGATGAAATGATCAGCATTTACCAAGGATACCCATTGAATAATAAGTAACTACGAATTATACAATGATCAACATTTATCAATAATGTCACTTCATTGACGACTGATCGAATGATGAGCAGCATTCGTTAACGATGTTGCAATCCATATTCGAGGTTCAATGCAGAACAATTGAACCCATCGATCGATGAGAATTTTTCCGAATGCGATATTTCTCAAACGGCGGTGAATTAATAAAATTAAGTAAGAGTAGATGTCGCTGATTCTCATATATGAAGCAAATATTTTCTTCAATTGTAATAAATGCTGATGATGATATCGATGGTCAATCAGTTTAAAATATAATATAATAGTTTAAAATAAAATATAATATAATATATTTAAAAAATATATATTATATACTGCTCATCAAGTGCACGTACGTTTGGGATAAATGATTTTTTAAACCGTTTATTTTTAACATATACACATAATTTTATCAGTCCCTCTCAACTCGATTTGTGAGAGGAGAAACGTATATATTTTCATTATCAATCGTCATCTGAATACACTTACAATCTATTTTCTCAATTCTGAGCTTCAATAATTTCTATCAAATGTAATATATATATATATATATATATATATATATATATATATATATATATATATATATACATATATATATATATATATATATATATATATATATATATATACATATATATATGATTGCTATATGATTGCTATATATGATATATGATATAATTATTGGTCGTTATGCTAATATTAGCATTATGATTAACCTTACTTACTGATTATTTAATGCGTAATTCCATGTATATATAGCAATCATATGGAAGAATCTCCATTGATGATCCCATTTATTCCCCATTGCCAAAATAACCGATGGGGATGAATGCCGAATTGCCTAAGGGGATTGTCTCCATTGAATCCCCATTAGATAATGCCCATTCCGTTTCAAATGGGGAATTTAATGGCGAAAATCCCCTTAGGCAATTCGGCATTCATCTCCATTGGTTATTTTGGCAATGGGGAATGGATGGGGATTTTTCAATGGCGACGAATGGAGTTTTTTACTACGGGATGGATTTGGTTAACCATAAGATATGAGGTCAACAAAATTATCTGATCAATTTTCAGATACAGTTTAGTCCAATTTACACGTTACTGAGTTGCTGTACAGAAATATTTCGTTGATTTCTAGTATATTTTAAGTAAACAAAATTTAGCTGTAACAAAAAAAAACAATTCGTATTTTCAATCACACAATTTATTTGGTACAAAGATATTTATTTGATTGAACTGAAACTTTGCCTATTCAAGCAACGATTTAATCGATTTAACTACAACTTTCACTGTATCTTTATTGAATTATCAAAATGATCTTGTTGAACGTCCGGAAACAAATATTTGGTTGAGTCAAACAAATTTTTGCATTTTCAACAAACATTTTTTTTCAGTGTAGATATGGCTTCCTTTTCTTCAATCGTTCGCCAATTTTCTTCTATGAGAAGTTCATTGAATTTCTGTACGATTGGTAGTTCAATTGTGACTTCCTTGAGGGGGAACACAATTAACAATTAAAAAAAAAATCGAAACACTTTGTGCAAATGTCTGATTTGCATGAATTCTTCATTATGTTTTGGAAATTTACAAATTTTTATATTTACAAAAATTTATAAAAGTCTACAAAATGATTCATTCCATTTCCATTTTCAAAAATTACATGAATATGGATTGCCACTTGCCAATTAGCATTTTGTTCAATCTTTGACGATAATCGTTTTACTATATGACGATACGGTTTATAAAATTTTTTGAAATTAACAAAATTGAGTCTAAATATGAAAAATCATGCGAATTAGAAATTTGCCTATGACTTTTTCCTTTTCTATCGTTCGCCAGTTTTTTATTTGAGAAGTTTATTGAGTTTCTGTATGTTCGGTAGATGATCGTTGTAGAGAAAACATAATTAACGACATAAAAAAATTGAGAAACTTTGTGCAAATTTCTTATTTGCATGAATTCTTTATTATTTTTTGGAAATTTACAAAATTTGATATTTTCAAAATCCTCCGAAGTAGTTAATTCCAAATTGAATCTACTATATTTGTAGATAGAATTTAGTGTTAAAAATCATTTTCTTTTAATATAAAAATTATTTTGAAACTGAGCCTCTCCAAATGATTTTTTCACATTTCGATACCGATAATTATTATCACATCGTGCACTTGTGAATTAGCATTGAGTTTGTTACAAACATTTCCTGAAAATTTTCAAATTTTTTCAATATCCACCGCTCAAAGAGATTATTCAAAAATTCTCTCCTGTCCGCTCCTATCATTGAATAAATCAGCAGAAAATATTGAGCTCGATGTCTGCAACAATACGAAAATTAGCGTAGTTACAGATATTTTGAGAAACTCAAAAATCTTCACCAATTGACGATATTGTCTTAAAATTACAATTGACCTAACTTTTTTTAATTTTGTAAATTTCACACTTTTTTTCTCAATGTCCTTTGTCAATGTTTTGAACCATTCTAAACATACGGAAATGAAAACCAAAAAAAAAATGTTTCCACAAAAACAAAAACTTTTTCAATGGAGTCACGAAATTAATAAAAATTGAAAATATTAAAATTTCGTTTAGAAATGTCCCAATAAATTTGGTTGAATTTTCATCGGAGAATAATAATAAATAAATTGTAAATAAAATGAATAATAAAAATAATAATAAATAAAATGAAATAAATAAATAATAATAAATAAACTTTTTTTCGGACTTCAGAACACCCAAAAAATTTAAGATCAATTTAAACGTAAAATCCGTCAAGTCAGATGAGAAAAAAATTTATGAATGGCGATAATCAAGGATTATTATCAGAGCTGGAGTAATGCCCGAAGGTAATGTGAGAGTCGACTGTTATAATTGATCTTATTATTCCAGACATCTTTGACTCCATGTATGATTCATCAAGGTTTCCCATCTTCGTGAACTTTAAGTTCATCGTACCGGAGTTTCGAAGGACTACGGCACTGAAATCCTTATTACGAAGTGATCTTGATTTTTTATTTAAAAAAAAAGATTGAACGCATTTTTGGTGTAATAATTATTAATGTTTCGCGCGAATGAAGCAAAGCACGTTATTCCAGACGTCTTTTCGCTTCACGTATGATTCATCAAAGTTTGCCGTCTTCGTAAACTTTAAATTCATTAGCCTTACTTTAGCTCAGGGATGGGCATAAAGAACTTAAAAAAAAAATAAGTGATAAATCATTTTTGACTCGTGATTTAAACGGGCTCGGAGTATCAAGTACTTTCGGACTTGTGATTTAAACGGGCTTGGAGTATCAAGCCTTTTTTGACTTGGGATTTAAACGGGCTCGGAGTATCAAGTCTTTTTTGATTGGTGATTTGAACGGGCTCGAAGTATCAAGTACTTTTGGACTTGTGATTTAAACGGGCTTGGAGTATCAAGCCTTTTTTGACTTGGGATTTAAACGGGCTCGGAGTATCAAGTCTTTTTTGATTCGTGATTTGAACGGGCTCGGAGTATCAAGTACTTTTGGACCTGTGATTTAAACGGGCTTGGAGTATCAAGCCTTTTTTGATGTGGGATTTAAACGGGCTCGGAGTATCAAGTCTTTTTTGATTCGTGATTTGAACGGGCTCGGAGTATCAAGTACTTTTTTACTCGTCACTCCTTTCGATTAAGAGTGACAAATTCTTTTTAATTCTGAGTATATTTAAGCTTTAAATTCATTTTAATTCCTTTTTTAATCGAATTAAACGACGAAATTCATATTAATTCCTGAATATTTTTTAATTGTACCATGGTCAAATCGATCCCGGTACAACAAATTATAACTCCGCATACGGAGAATAATAATTAGTGACAAATAAATAAATAAATAAATAAATAAATAAATAAATAAATAAATAAATAAATAAATAATTAAATAATTTTTTTTTTTTTTTTTTTTTTTTTATTTTTTTTTATTTATTTTTTTTTATTTTTTTTTTTTTTTCTAAATACGGGCCAGTATCGACCAAATCCGGATTTGGTTTGGTTGAGTCTACGCGCGAGCATACTGGCCCGTATTTAAAAAAAAAAAAAAAAAAAAAAAAAAAAAAAAAAAAAAAAAAAAAAATTATTTATTTATTTATTTATTTATTTATTTATTTATTTATTTATTTATTTATTTATTTATTTATTTATTTATTTATTTATTTATTTATTTATTTATTTATTTATTTATTTATTTATTTATTTGTCACTAATTATTATTCTCCGTATGCGGAGTTATAATTTGTTGTACCGGGATCGATTTGACCATGGTACAATTAAAAAATATTCAGGAATTAATATGAATTTCGTCGTTTAATTCGATTAAAAAAGGAATTAAAATGAATTTAAAGCTTAAATATACTCAGAATTAAAAAGAATTTGTCACTCTTAATCGAAAGGAGTGACGAGTAAAAAAGTACTTGATACTCCGAGCCCGTTCAAATCACGAATCAAAAAAGACTTGATACTCCGAGCCCGTTTAAATCCCACATCAAAAAAGGCTTGATACTCCAAGCCCGTTTAAATCACAGGTCCAAAAGTACTTGATACTCCGAGCCCGTTCAAATCACGAATAAAAAAAGACTTGATACTCCGAGCCCGTTTAAATCCCAAGTCAAAAAAGGCTTGATACTCCAAGCCCGTTTAAATCACAAGTCCAAAAGTACTTGATACTCCGAGCCCGTTCAAATCACCAATCAAAAAAGACTTGATACTCCAAGCCCGTTTAAATCCCAAGTCAAAAAAGGCTTGATACTCCAAGCCCGTTTAAATCACAAGTCCGAAAGTACTTGATACTCCGAGCCCGTTTAAATCACGAGTCAAAAATGATTTATCATTTAAAGCATGTATTTAAATACTTTTTGATTCGAGTCCGCCCATCCCTGCTTTAGCTCTACAGAACGAGATTGCACTCAAATCCCAATTATAAAATTACCTCTGTTTCCATTATAAAAAAATCATTAAACCAATTTTACGATGGTATAATAATCAAGATGCTTCTTCTACCCGTGAAGAGAGTATTCTAAATATTAAGGCATCATTCTGGTTTAGTATCATCAAAAAATCGTTTTTTGCTTCCTCATAAAGGAAGCTTTGTTTTCGTGAAAAAAATTTTTTTGCGATTTTTATGCCAATATGTTCAAAATGTCCTAAAACATCGAGAAATCAAATTTAGAAAAAATGTCCGGATGAATGTGTGTGTGTGTCCTGAGTTTCAGATGTAAATAATTAATAACTCGAAAACGCTTTGAGATATGAAGCTAAAATTTGGCACACTTGTCAAGCACGAATTGCTCTACATTATGAAAAAAAATTTGTTTTAATCATAACGGGTGTTCAGATTTTATCGACGATTTTCGTTTTTGCAAAAATGGCGTAAACGCTCTAACCTCTGCAATTTTCAAGATATTACACTCAAACTTTGTACAGAATTAGTATAACTATTAAGGTTGTTTGGTATTGAATTTGGCGAAAATCTATCGAGGAATTAAAATTGTATGAAATTTTGAATTTTTTGAAAAATAGCCTAAACGCTCTAACTTGTGCAATTTTTAAGATATTGTACTGAAACTTTGCACAGAGCTAATGTAGCTATTAAGGTTGTTCGCTATTAAATTTGGCAAAAATCCATCGAGGAATTAAAATTTTATGAAATTTTGAATTTTTTGAAAATTTTGTTTTAATTATAACGGGTGTTCTGATTTTATCGACGATTTTCGTTTTTGCAAGAATGGCGTGAACGCTCTAACCTCTGCTCTTTTCAAGATATTGCACTCAAACTTTGCACAGAATAAGTATAGCTATTAAGGTTGTTTGGTATTGAATTTGGCGAAAATCTATCGAGGGATTAAAATTTTATGAAATTTTGAATTCTTTGAAAAATAGCCTAAACGCTCTAACTTGTGCAATTTTTAAGATATTGTACTGAAACTTTGCACAGAGCTAATGCAGCTATCAAGGTTGTTCGCTATTAAATTTTGCAAAAATCCATTGAGGGATTAAAATTTTATGAAATTTTTAATTTTTTGAAAACTAGCGCATGCGCTCTAACTTGCACAATTTTCAATATATATTTAACTGAAACTTTGTACAGAACTTGTATAGGTATCAAGATTTGTTCGCTATCAAATTTGGTGAAAATTGATTGAATTAGCACATTGATTACTAATATTTTTCAATAGTTAACAAAGCTTCCTTTATGAGGAAGCCAAATTTGATCGCCATACCGTGTGTTAAAGGAAGCTATGTGAACTATGGATAAAGATGAGGAAGCAATATGCAAATTTCAATTTGCAGGGTTTTTAAACATATTCTGAAAGTATATGGGTCATTCCATGTCAAATCGACCAATCGTTGGAATCGACAATTTCGATGACATTTGGTCAGAAGTTTTCTCTTATCATAAAACGAAACTCTACATAAGGAAAAAAATTTAAAGATATATTTTTTTTTTAATTCAAAATTTCACCATTTTTTCAATTTATGAAGTTTATTTCTTAAATATTTTGAAAACTATTGTAGATATGAAAAAATCGTTATGGGTTAGTTAAAGAGTATACTTGGGGCTACGAAAAAAAATATTCCGAAAAAAGTGTTGAAAAATGATGTTTTTAGAGAATTTTCAATTTTTCAAACTCTCGAAAGACCACGATAGACATCAAATTTTTGTTTCATTTTATTTTTTATAACACCTTGTACTGATCTTAAAAGATTCTGACATTTTCAAAAGGGCATTTTTTCTAAAATATGAATATTTGAATTTTAGTAAAAAAATTATTTTGTTTACCTCTAAGTTAAAAAAAGTTGAGCAATCATGTCATCTTGCAATTTTAAGCAGTAAAAAGTACATGATCGCTCAACTTTACTCAACTTAGAAGTGAAAAAAAGAATTTTATTCAGCAAAATTCAAAAATTTATATTTATAAAAAAAACACCTTTCTGAAAAATTGAGGATCTTTTAAGATCAGTATACATGGTATTATATAAAAAAAAATGAACAAAAAATTTAATGTTGATCGTAGATTGTCACGATTTTTAAAAATGAATCTAAAACGATTTTTTTATAACTTTAATAGCTTTTGCGATATTTGAAAATAAACTTAAAAAATTGAAAAAATTGTGAAATTTTGAATTTTGTAAAAATAAATTTTAATTTTTTTGCCGTTGGTAGATTTCGTTTTATGATAAAAGAAAAATTCTGACCAAATTTGATCGAAATTAAAAGGGGTCGATTCCAACTATTTTGGTCGATTTGACATGGATGACCTATATGTATCTGAAAGTATTGTGCAAAAATTTAAAAACGATTGGAGCAGTCCAACTATGCTATTCTGTGACTTTTACGTTGGTACTTTTACTACTTGAGTGCGCTCGGGTAAACTTTAAACGCGTTTTTCTAAAAACAACGTTTTTTCGGTCGGCGGCGGTCATTTCTCCGGAACCACTCAACCGATCCTTATGAAATTTTAACCACATATTCTACACATGAATAGGTTCAGCGCATTCTATAACCGTAGTGAAATTATACTTTTTACAATTTTTTTCGTCGAAAACGGTGAAAAAAACCTCATGTTTCGTTTTTTTTGTAAAATCTCCGCCATTTTATTATTTATCAATAAATATTAATATCCATGGAAGGCGCGAGGGCCACAGTCATACTGAATATCAATATTTTTTGGTTTTTCATTTTTTATGAGCCGTTATCTAGATATCAACGCCGCCAGCGACATATCTACTATACGTTTGCCTGTTATTGTATGTATAAAAAATGTTTGAAATAAAAAAATAAAAATCATTTTACGTATTTCGAGAGTGTATTTATTAAGCTCAACGAATTGTATATCAATATCTATGATAATACGTTCTTAAAAAATTTACAAAAATAGCCCTTTTTTGAACATCTAAACCAGAATGATACCTTAATAACAAAGATTGACAAATGATAGCAGTGTTCGTTTTTTGTTTACATTGTTTTCCACACCGTCCATCTTGTGTCTCAATGATTATCAAATAATATCTGACACAACGTGACACAATCGTTAACTCCAAAAATAAGGGTGCACATATGAGAAAACATGGTACGTTGTAACATGAGGATTGACCTACCCCTGTACAAAAAAAGACGCGACGATACTGCATAAAAAATCCGCGTCCCCTCAAACGAATCGCTAATAAAGTATCTTTTGGTGAGGCTCGTGCACCTTAAAAAAAAACTACCCTTCCGCACGCTTTAGAGCTCAAGGGGTGACCCCTTTCTTTCTAGGCCTCCGCCCAGCTTTATGCCACCTATTCACCTTTTTATTAGTCGTTTTGTGCAGGTCTCGTGGCAGGGTGTCACGTTGTCCCCTCAATGACAAGCCCACACTTGTCACCCCACAATTTTTTCATGCTTGTATCAGGGTAAACATTTTTTTTCAACCCCTGCACTTGTGGGTATATAAGGGGTGCAAAAAGAGCATGGGGCGTTCCACCGGCTTAAACGGAAGGCAGGGGTAATATGCAAAAAAGTGTTTTATTGTTTTTTTTTTTAACTTGGGACATGATTATTGTCAGATGTCAGATTAGGTTTGTTAATTTTTTTGCATCAACTCGCTATTGCCAAAGGTAAAACAGCTTAAATTTTCGAATCTACTATCAGACATCACAGTTCGATGCTGTCATCTGTTGGACAAATTTCGACCTGATCAGTTGCTGCCCTATCGGACGGCGACGGCAGCTCAATTGACCGTCGGTAAGGAAGATTGTCGTCGTTATCGTCGCTGCGCAACTTCGTTTAAAAGCGCGTCTCGGGTACGAAGCAATGCTTTGGCCTCGTGCCGGACGTTCATCGAACGGTTTAAACACTCTGCAATTCCACTACACGCGCGGCCACCCACGATGTACATCCGCGTCTATCGCCCCGTGACATTGTGCGAATGAGAGACAACAAAAAAAAACTACCCTTAGCGCTTTGAACGCGACATTGCGTTCATTTGAGTCACCGATGGATCTGTGAACGCGGAATTTTTTCAGAATGACCAAAAAAAGTAAAATCTGACTGGTTAATTAATACTTTTTTCGGAAAAAAAAGTAAGAAAAACAGTTGATCATTTTTTTTGGAAATCGCTTCTCGAAGAAGTCTTTTCCAATGAGCGATTTGAGGTTAGATGAGGTTCAAAAATCAGAAAGTGAAATTCATTGCGTTAGTATATTAGTTTGTCTGCCGCTTGATCGAAGAAATTTCCGAAATATGACAAATTAAAACTTAATGGCGGGTGTTTAAGACCCATACAGACCCATCCAAAAATTGTATCTGATTGAAATTTCCGAACTTCGTGATAGAATAAAAATCTGAAAAAATTCAGCAACATTTGACATGAAATAAACAACGATTGTTAATAATAAAATTGCCCAAAACTTAGTAATAAATTGTTTGAACACAGAATTATTCAACAATTTTTCAGTAAGTTGTTTTTTTTTTAAACAAATCGAATGCGGTAATTTTTCTGAACGCATATAGATTTTTCCGAATTTTCACTCTGTTTTGAAATATTATGAAAACCTTCTGAAATATAAACAAGACATTGCCAATTTTGTATACATTTTTGCATACACGTTTATCGTCAGCTTTGAAAAGTTTCAGAGGCACTAGTCCAAAAAATACATAAATACAGTCATTCTAAAAATTTCAAAACGAGAATTTCAGGATAAGCAGAAAATTCTGAAAAAATTCATATGTATTCTCCGAAATTATAGCATTTGATTTGTTTAGGAAAAAAAAGGGCATACCGAAAAATTGTTGAATAATTATTAGTTTACACAATTTATTAATAACTTTTGGGCAATATTATTATTGATAATTGATGCTTATGGCGAGCCAAATATTACTGAATTTATTCAGATTTTTATTGCATCATGAAGTACGGAAGTTTCAATCAAATACAATTTTTGGCCTGGAATGTATAGGTAACACATCCTTGAGGTTGTTTAGAAGCAAATCACGTTTAATGAGAAAATTCTGAAAATTTGGTACGTTTTTCAATGAAGTATTTAAGATGTCGTGCAAAAGTTTCACGACGATTTGGAAGCTCGTTATCGAATAATTAAGATTAACAAATTAAATAAAATTAAATATAGTCTTATGGAAACTAATATAACTTTGCGATAAGTTTTTTTTTGACCTCTCAATTTTTTAATATGCACAATATACTGAAAGCAAAGGAAAGAAAACGAAGTTTATTGATAATTTTTTTTTTAATTTATTAAAAAAATTGTTTTTAACAAAACGTTAATTTCTTAATAACGAGCTTCTTAAACCTCATACAAAAACATGCCAAATTTTCAGAATTTTCTCATTATTTTTTATTTCAACCCTTAAGGAGGTTGAAGTAATGATGATAGAATTCTGAAAATTTGGTATGTTCTTACATGAAGTATTCAGGAGGTCGTGTACAAATTTCACTACGATTAACAAGCTATTTATTGAATAATTAACATTCAAAGGTTTCATAGCTTCTAAACAACCTTAAATTGAGAATCTTGATCCTGGGGAGGAAATTGGAATTTGTTATTTGTTGCTACGAAATTGTGCTGAGGCGAAAGAAATCTTTTCACGAAATACTACATTTTTACTTCAAGACAAATGTTCAAAAATTTCAGATAGTTCGACTCCGTAGTTTCCGCTGCGAAAAAAGCGCTTTTGAATTAATTAAGTGCAATCTGCAATATCGGATTGCACTCAATCAATAGGCGTCCTCATATAACTTTGTGAATTTCAATCTGATTGCCTTAAAATTGTCGGGGATCATTTATAAGACGGTATACAGTCGAAAAATGTCCTTTGACAAAAAAAAAAGTGATTTTTCCACGTTTGAGTGAATTTACATTTTTTAAATAAAATTGTACATATAAAATTTGAAATAATTTTTGAAATTATTTCAAAATTGGAATTGATTCAAAATTGACGGTATACAGTCGAAAAATGTCCTTTGACAAAAAAAAATGATGATTTTTCCACGTTTGAGTGAATTTACATTTTTTAAATAAATTTGTAAATATAAAATTTGAAATAATTTTTGAAATTATTTCAAAATTGGAATTGATTCCATATTGACGGTATACAGTCGAAAAATGTCCTTTGACAAAAAAAAGGTGATTTTTCCACGTTTGAGTGAATTGACATTTTTTAAATAAAATTGTAAATATAAAATTTGAAATAATTTTTGAAATTATTTCAAAATTGAAATTGATTCAAAATTGACGGTATACAGTCGAAAAATGTCCTTTGACAAAAAAAAAGATGATTTTTCCACGTTTGAGTGAATTTACATTTTTTAAATAAAATTGTAAATATAAAATTGAAATAATTTTTGATTCCAAAAAATTGAACTTATCCATACAACTTTCATTATTGCCATCCACCCTTCTCAATGTAAATTACGAGTTAATTACGACAATTTTGGAACCCTTATTCATTCTTGCAGTGCCGAAACTAACATTGGGAAACGTCAAATTGGGGAAAAATGAAAAATCTCGCTCATCGAAGGGTAAAAATTGTTCTTCGATTGTCGGACGATTGAAATTTTTCCGTCCGAAAGTGTTGGGCTATGGTCAGCGGGCTTGAGTTATTCTCATCAAGGCCATCAAGCCCTCTCTTTTCAATTCTCTTATCTCCCTCTTTCTCGTTTCTTTTCACCGCTTACGTTCGCCAACTTGCTTTGGCATTCCTTTTTTTTTTCTCTTTTCAAGCGTCATTTTATATTTTAAGCTTATTTTAAGGTTTATTACGACCAAATGGCCATGCTTTTTCGCAATAAGGACAAGATAATTATCGATTTTTCGTATGACGATATTGCATCACCCACGCTTTTGCTTTCTCACAAAAGAAACTTTGTTTCGTGAAAAACTCTTTTCCCGAGATTTTTGTGCCACAGTGTTTAAATTGTCCCAAAACGTCGATAATTTGATAATAAAAGTGATTGTCATCGGCCATCTCCGATGCTTGTGGATATTTACAATAAAAAATCAATAATATTCATGGAGTGTGTGTGTGTGTGTGTGTGCGCGCGCGCGCGGGCGTGCGTGTGCTTATCCGTGCGCGTGTGCGT
The DNA here is from genome assembly GCA_946863875.1 of Alloplasta piceator. Taxonomy (NCBI): domain Eukaryota; kingdom Metazoa; phylum Arthropoda; class Insecta; order Hymenoptera; family Ichneumonidae; genus Alloplasta; species Alloplasta piceator. The sequence continues at coordinate 18,552,471 of OX333075.1, forward strand.
GCGTGTGTGTGTGTGTGTGTGTAGGTTCAGATGTAAATAATTAACAACTCGAGAACGGTTCGAGATATTGAGCTAAAATTTGGCACACTTGTCGAACACAAATTGCCTTTCATTATGAAAATTTTTGTGTTTCAATTCTAACGGGTGTTCAAATTTTATCGATTTTTGTCGTTTTTGCGAAATTGGCGTTAATGCTCAAACTTCTGCAATTTTTAAGATATTGCAGTAAAAAATTGTACAATATTAGTATATCTATTAAGATTGTTCAGTATTGAATTTGGCAAAAATCGATTGAAAGATTAAGATTTTATGAAATTTTGAACTTTTTGAAAAATAGCGCAAACGCTATAATTTGTGCAATTTTTAGGACATTGCACTGAAACTTTGCCCAGAGCTAGTATAGCTATCAATGTTATTCGCTATTGAATTTGGCAAAAATCCATCGAGGGATTAAAATGTTGTGAAAATTTTAATTTTTTGAAAAATAGCGTAAACGCTCTAACCTGTACAATTTTTGAGATATTGCACTGATTTCTTGTACAGAGCTAATAAAGCTCACAAGGCTCTTTGCTATTAAATTTGGCAAAAATCGATCGAATGATTAAAATTTCATAAAATTTTGATTTCTTTGAAAAATAGCGTAAATACTCTAATTACGTCTATTTGCGAGATATTGTACTGAAATTTTGTACACACTCAAAATAGTGATCAAGGTTGCTATTGAATCTGGCAAGAAGTAAATTTGAAGGAATTTGGCAAATGTGCACATTAATAACTCATGTTTTTCGATAATTAACAAAGCTTCCTTTATGAAGCAGCCATATTTGGTGGCCATACTTTGGGTAAAGATGAGGAAGCAATGTGCAAATGTATGATTTGCAGGGTTTTTCCAAAATGACTGAGTAATCATTATTTTTAAAATTCCACACCTCCTAAACGAAGAAGGAAAACATGAATTTCCACAGTAATCTGCAAATCGTTTTTTTTTGTTATTACAATATTTTGGATTTTATAATATTTTGTTTCTGGTGAGAAAATTGAAAAAAATAGATTGTGAGTCTAAAAATTCTTTGAATCGTTATTTACGACCGCCACCATTTTTTTTCTTCCGCCATTTACATTTTTGGTATTTCAAGCTTCTTTCTTCATAATCTATTTTTTTCCACTCACCAGCCTTATATATTTTCCCACTGGCTGAACGGATCGCTTTTGCCTACCCACCTCTGCCCCCAGTTCTATCGGTCTAGGGGCGTTCCTGCCAATTTTAGACGCTTTTCGTTCGCTTCTGCCCGTTCGTTTTTTTTTCTCTCTTTCGATTTATACATTTTTTTTCTATCCGGTCGCTCGAAAAGCGTCTCGGTAGCGTGCTCTAGTCGCTGCCATTTTATTTCGTTGACGAGAAACAGTGGGGTTTAACTGTGGCGAGAGAGGAGAACAGGGATAGAGAAACGAAATGCACGAGCGCACATATATCCGCACACATACGGAAAAATCTTATTTTTAGGCTCGTTCTAGAAATTCAACGTCTCTTCCGTACACCGAACGATATGTGCGAAAGTGTATAAGATTCGTATGTCTATTGGGCCTTTTTGACCCTTACCGTCAAACCAAATGCGCTCTCTGTATGTCTTTTTTCCCCGGACTTTTGGCAGTACTTCCAAAACATTCTTCACAAATGCCGGTGAACGATTTTTCGCGTATTTGTCGCCGTCTCTGGCCAGTCTATTTCCCGAACGAATTCAGGCGTTTTATCCCATGAAAACCATCATCATCATCATCATCATCATCGTGGAATCAAGTTCTACGAATTTAGAATCCGGGTTATTTTCATGAAAAAAAAAACTGTACATGAAAAATTATTTCACGGAAAGAGCAAAATATCCGTTCGTCAAACTATACCATTCCACGAATGAGTAAAAAAAAAAAAGGTTTCAAAAAATAATATAAATTTGGGACTTGTATATGAGGGATTCTCCGTCAATTCAGCCACTTTTTTTTTCGACCATTTCAGATCTGCCCCATAATTGGTTATATCAAAGTACTACTAAAAGGCATTCTATGTGAATTTTTTAAGATTTTTTAGTTCAACATTTTAGAAAATACTATTTTTTTCCAAATGAATGTATCTCGGAAACTTGAAGTAACTGAAAAAAAATGTCTCTCCATAAAAGTTGTAGTTTTGTATTATCTTTCGAGCGGATGACTTGAAATAATTTTTACGTTCCGGTAACGCTGATTTTTTACCAAAAAAGTGGATAAATATTTTTTTATTTAAAAAAGGTCATTTTTTGTTGCTGAAAAAACTACAGAGTCTTTCAGTGTATCTGACGATATCGCAAAAAAATCGCCAGAGTGGCACGGATCGAGGTTCTAGGGTAAAAAAATGAAACCACACAAATTAATTTTTTTTCTACCGGAACCTTGCTAACATTTCTCGGAAACTTGAAGTTACTGAAAAAAAATGTCTGTACATAAAAATTGTAGTTTTGTGTTAGCTTTCGAGCGGAATATTTGAAATAATTTTTACGTTCCGGTAACACTGATTTTTTACCAAAAAAGGGGGAAATTAATTTTTTATTCAAAAAAAGCCCTTTTTATTTGGCTGAAAAAATTACAGAGTCTTTCTGTATATTTGACGATATCGCTAAAAAATCGCCAGAGTGGCACGGATCGAGGTTCTAGGGTAAAAAAAATGAAACCACACAAATTATTTTTTTTTCTACCGGAACCTCGATACGTGCCACTTTGACAATTTTTTTGTGATATCGTCAGATTTACTGGAAGACTCTGTAATTTTTCAGCCAAAAAAAAATTGCCTTTTTTGAATAAAAACCTAATTATCCCCTTTTTTGGTAAAAGATCAGCGTTACCGGAACGTAAACATTATTTCAAATATTCCGCTTGAATGCTAACACAAAACTACAACTTTTATGTGTAGACATTTTTTTTCAGTCACTTCAAGTTTCCGAGATATATTCATTTGGAAAAAAACGGCGATTTCTAAAATTTTGAATTGAAAACTTCGAAAAAAATCACATAGAATGCCTTTTAGTAGCACTTGAATATACCCAATTATGGGGCACATCTGAGATGGTCGAAAAAAAGGGGCTGAATTGACAGAGAATCCCTCATATAGGGAAATACCGTTTTCGTCCATCGAGAACAATTTTCCACAATTTATATAGTTAAATAAGGGGATAATTGAGGGATAATTAATTAAGAGGGCATTTCTAAATTAGGGGAGGCTCAGGCACGAAGGCCCTCCTCTAAAAAATAATTACAAAAATTTTTTTGGAAAGATGAAAATAATGATTGCCATTGTCTTTTTTCGATGGACTTTACTCGGAATAACAAGGAATCATCGATTCAGTGTTAAAATTTTAAGGGATGGATTTAAGTGATGGGACGTAGATTATTTCGACGAATTTACTTGTGATTATTGTGAAAAGTAATTTATTACATTCTTCACGTAGTTCAATGTTTCATCTAAAATTTATATTTTTCTCACGTTATTAAATAATTATCGTGAATCATAATTATTGTTATTGTTCATTTGTTCAACATGAAAAAATATATGGGGCATTCCATGTCAAATCGACCACTTTTGAACCCGACCCCTTTTGATTTGGCTGAACGTTTTTGTCTTTTTTTCTACCCCATTAAGTACATTTTTCAGGAAATTTTCAAATTTTTTTACCCAAACCAAAAAAAGTTATGAATTATTCAAAAAAAAGGCTTTCGTTTTTTCAAATAGCTATAACTTTTGCAAAAATTGACTAATCGGGACGTTTGGCAATATGGCCTACATGGCAATTTTTTTCATTCTTCTTGTTTTTGGATGTAGTTTTTGAAAAAAATACAAAAAAATTATATATAGGTGTCTTCTATTTCTCCTTTACGCTTTTTGAAAAAAATCAAAATTTTTTCGCGGATTACCACTTTCGATTTTTTTTTCTTCTCAATTTTTTTAACTCTGAGGTCCTTCATAAATCCTCAAAAAGTTACAGAGTGGTGTGTTTTGTGAAATAAGCCAAGTTGCGAAAAAAAAAATTCCAATCGATAAAAAAAAATTGAAGGAAAATTCCACCTACTCCAGTTTGGGCGGTATTCTTTTCGGAATTGAACGAAGTTTTTTTTTAGTAAAAAAAAAAAAAATTAAAAAAAAATCTGCTTCCGAGAAAACGAAGATTTTTCTCGAAAAAGTAAAAAATTTCATAGACTTTAATATTTTTAATTTTTTTGTATTTTTTTTTCGAAAAGTACATTTAAAGATGAAAATTTTCGAAAAAAACGTCCTGATTAGTCACTGTTTGAAGAAGTTATAGCTATTTGAAAAAACAAAAGCCTTTTTTTCGAATAATTCATAACTTTTTTGGGTTGGGTAAAAAAATTTGAAAATTTCTTGAAAAATGTTTTTAATGGGGTAGAAAAAAGACAAAAAATTTCAGCCAAATCGAAAGGCGTCGGGTTCAAAAGTGGTCGATTTGACATGGAATGACCCATATGTATTAATTAAAAATTCGTTAAATATTAAATATCTTATATATTTTTTACCTATTTTTTTTTCAACAAAAACGATTTTTTTTTCTTCAACGTTTTAGATAATAGATTATTTTGTTTTATTTTGGAAGTTTTTTAATTTTGTTAAAAATATTTTTTTTCAAATTTTGTTTGATGGTAAATTTTACCCCGGTGTAGGGCATCAGCCTAAGAATGGATTAATACATACAATTCATCACAATTTGAAGAAAAATTAGAAAAAATCTGATCTTATATTTTAGGGTGATCCATTATGCCCCAGGTTTCGCGGATTGGCCGAAAAATGAGTCAATACATCAAATTTAAAATAATTTGACAAAAAAGCAAAAAAAAATTGATCACCAAATTTATTAGGGGGGCCGTTGTGCCCCACGAGGGTCGTCTCCTATTGTTTACCACATAAAAATGTTACAAGAACTGTAAATATATTGTCATCACTTTTTTGCGTCAATTTTTTTCGGCATATCATATTTGCACCTTCTCGTGCACCTAGGAATGGAAACATGACCACGAACATGCAAGCGCCAAAGCTGGGAAAAGTTATAATATAATTTTGAAATTATAGTTACTTGGGATAATCATAATTTTTTAAAATAAATTACGATTGCTGAATAATTTTAATAATGCCCAAAAAATTATTATTACCACGTGTACTTGCAATTAGGGCAAGAAAATTGGAAGTATTTTAGGGAACTGTACTTTTTTGCAAGCATTATAATTATTCAGAGTAATTATAATGAACAGAATTACAACTACTGAAATTTATGATAAATTTATCGGTCATCAATTTTATGAATAATTTTTTCACTCAACTAAAAAAACATTCGGTGTAATTTTAATTTTTGCAGATAAGGATTCATATCTGAAAGTAAGTGTAATTGAAACAAAACTTCGAATACTCAGAATGATCTTAATTTAATCATAATTAATTGCATGACTATTTTCCCGGCTGAGTCAAAAATAACATTAAATGTTAACATTTTAATGAACATAAACATAAAAAGAATTGCGAATAATTATAATTTTTTTGAAAACATTACAATTTTTCAAAGTAATAGTTTTTCTCGAAAACATTTATATCCCACAGTAGTTGTAATTTTTTAAAATTACATTTACACGGAATTATTGTAATTTGATTGGCAATCAGTTGCATCAGTAATTTCTTGGGTTGATCCAATCGTTAAAAGTGTTCCAGATAATTATAATTTTTTTTGGTAACATTGTAATTATTCAAAGTAATTGTAACCTTTTCTCAAAAAAATTAATTTCCTCACGTTAATTGTAATATTTTAAAATTACATTAATTCTGAACGATGGTAATTTGAATGGGGATCAGTGGCATGAATAATTTTTGTCCCCAACTTTGATGCGCACTCACATCAACAGTCGCATAAACACGCGGGCGCGCATGAATATGCCAATGTGACGAGAGTGCAAGATTCAACCGTTCATATGATGTAAAGCGTGCTCACACGCGTACATTCATGCAGAGAATGTGTTAAAACGAGTGAAAATGAGAAGAACAGAATGTAAAATGCGAGGAAACGAGATTTACAATGATGAACGATTTACAGGGAAAATTGAGAGAGTGACAGAGAATAAGAAACGAATGGGTAACATGAGGGGAGGGTCCACAGTAGGGTGACAGTTATTTGGGCTTCGGCAAAATAAGTTCGGTACCACCCCAAAAACATAATCATAAGCGATTAAAATTTTAAATGTAAAATACATGTATTTATCCCACGCATCAATGATTTTTTTTCTGATTATAATATTAATGAGAAAAATTTGAAACTTGGTAAACTTATTGTGCATAGTATGGTCTACAAAACAAAATTTTTTCAATTTTTTTCGTTCATAATTTTGTTATTGACCAGCTCTGTAGAGATGCCCATAAAACGAAATAGGGCATCTCTACAGAGCTTGTCATTCACGAAATTATGAATGAAAAAAATTGAAAAAATTTGGTTTTGTACACCATACTATGCACAATAAGTGTACCAAGTTTCAAATTTTTCTCATTAATATTATACTCCGAGTGATTGAAATTTTAAATGTAAAACATACACTGAGAAAAAAAAATGGTCGAATATGCAAAATCGTTTAGTTGAATACGTGCAACTAAATATTTAGTTGTACAATCCGAATTTTTGTTGCCTAAAGAATATTTTGGTCGACCGAAGCACGGATATATTCAAGAAACTAATTATTTAGTTAGACCAAATAAATATTTAGTTAGACCAAATAAATATTTAGTTGCCCGTATTCAACTAATGATTTTGCCTTTTCAACCATTTTTTTCTCAGTGTACATGTATTTATCCCTCGAATCAATGATTTTTTTTTCCGAGTATAATATTAATGAGAAAAATTTGAAACTTGGTACATTATTGTGCATAGTATGGTGTACAAAACCAAATTTTTTCAATTTTTTTCGTTTACACTTTTGTTAATGACAAGCTCTCTAGAGACGCCCAAAAAACATTTAAAATTTCAATCGCCCGGTCGCGCGTTTTCCAATTTTCCGAGCGCTTCCAAACTTCACACAGATTTTTTTTGATACACCTTGATTACGTTTCTGGGGTGGCACCGAAATAATTTCGCCAAAGCCCAAATAATTGTCACCCTAGTCCATAGGTACACTTTTAGCCCATGAATATTGCACATAGACGCGTCGCCTCTTCGTCTAGCTCTCGCCGTTCATTTCCCATGTTTCGTTCTCTCACACATCAAATTCCGTCCATTCACTCTAGGCTTCCTTGTCTGTTGCATCCCCAATCCATGCCTCCTCCTATATCTTTCCCCATTCCCTTCTTCTCGCTCACTGTCCAAGCCTGTCGGTATAGTAGGGATCTATATATAATATATGTGGGGCATTCCATCCCAAATAGGACAGTTTGAATTTATGTCCTTATTTTTGTCCTCAAATTTTTTATATTCTTTAGTACCCATTAAAAGACCCTTCCTGGTAAATTTTGAGATTTTTTTGATTACTCGTTCAACAGACGAAAAAACCGCTCTTTTTCGGTATTTTGCTCATAACTTCTTTAATAATTGTCCAGATCAAAAGTTTTTTTTATATCTTTGTTTTTTTGTGACCTTTTCAGAAAAAAATACAACAAAAATATTCGTTGTGTTTTCAAATGAGTTTTTTCAGTTTTGAACTTTCAATCGCGTCCTTAAAAGTGAGTGTATATTTTGATTTTTCGTTTAATTTTTTGTTTTAAACATCTATCTATTCAACAACTTTTAAGACTGGTCCGATCGTAGGATTTCCATAACTACTATTTTTGTTCGATTTTTGAAAATTACAGTTTTTTTTTCTATAAATTATTATGAACACCAATTTTCGTTACTGTATAGTATTTTTTTTCATTATTGAGAATTTATTTTGACAATTTTTCATATAACTTGTCATTTTCAAAAAAAAAAAAAAAAAAAAGTAGTTATGGAAATCCGACGATCGGACTAGTCTTAAAAGTTGTCGAATAGATAGTTGTTTGAAACAAAAAATTAAAAAAAAAATATGTATATATATATATATATCCTCACTTTTAAAAACGCGATTCAAAGTTTAAAACTCAGAAAACTCATATAGAAACAACGCTAATATTTTTGTCGTATTTTTTCTGAAAAGGCCATAAAAAAACAAAAAAAATTGAAAAAAAAACTTTTAATTTGGACCATTATCAAAGATGTTATGACCAAAATACCGAAAAAAGAGCGGTTTTTTTGTTAATTCAATATCTTTTGAACGGGTAATCGAAAAATCTCAAAATTTACAAGCAAGGGTCTTTTCATGGATACTAAAAAATATAAAAAATTTAAGGAAATAAGAAAAAAAAAGTTTTCCAAACCGTCCGATTTGGGATAGAATGCCCCATATATATATATTAGGGTGAATCGAAAAAATTAAAAATTGTTGGCCACCCTCAAAAGTCAAAGATATCGTTGAAATAAAGGTATCTGTGAGTAGCTAAGCAAGGGGGTTTCTAATTCACTTTGGGGGCAATATGGCCCAGACGCGAGAAATTGAGGGAGGTCGATGGGGCAATATGGCCTAGGTGGGAGGAAATGGACTCACCCAATGTCCCCACCTGGCTCATATCACTCCATGGGACCCACCCAATGCCCCAGCTAGATCATATCACTTAATCGGGCCCTCCCAATGCCTCCCTCACCTAGACCATATTACTCCTTTCGGCCCACCCACCTAAGCCATATTGCCCCATTGACCCCTCTTATGCCCCCGACCTAGGCCATATTCCCCCATTGGGCCCGACCATTTCCTCCCACCTAGGCCATGTTGCCCCATCGACCGCCCTCAATTTCTCGCGTCTAGGCCATATTGCCCCCAAAGTGAATTAGAAATCCCCTTGCTTAGCTACTTCTGCGCAACAGTTCGATTTTTTGGATTTTTTTAGAGGGCGCGCGGGACGTTCGAAAACGCCCTTTTTAGCGTTAAATTTACTATATGACTGATAAACGGAAACAGGTCATTCAAAAAATTCTAAATTTTGTATGTAAGGTGCCCGATATGTACTCTTTCAAATCCATATTTACTGAACGTTAACGAATGGTTCATATATTCGAAAAAAAATCTCTGAAAATCAATATTTTCAATATTTTTCAAATCATTATATCATTAAATATTGATTTTTGGCTTCTAAATTTTTTTTGTATTTCTTTCCTCTCAGTATCAAATTTCTTTCATCTTGTATCGAAACTCAGTATCAGTATCGCTTACAATGCGAAAATTGCTGAAAAATAAATCTTTTTGAATATGAAAATTTCCAAAATAAATATTTATTTTTTGGCAATTTTCGCATTGTAAGCAATACTGATACCAAGTTTTACAAGAAAAAAGATGGTAGAAATACAAAAATGTGTTAGAAGACAAAAATCAATATGTAATGATATAATTAATTGAAAAATAGTGAAAATATTGATTTTCCAGAGATTTTTTTTCGAATATATGAACCATTTATTATGGTTCAGTAAATATGGATTTGAAAGAGTACATATCTGGGCACCTTATATAAAAAATTCAGAATTTTTTGAATGATCTGTTTTCATTTATCAGTGATACAGTAAATTTAACGCTATGTAAAAATGGCGTTTTTGAACGTCTCGCGCGCCCTCTTAAGAAAATTCAAGAAGTCGAACCATTGCACAGAGACCTTTATTTCAACGAAATCTTTGATTTTTGAGGGTAGCCAACAGTTTTTAATTTTTTCGATTCACCCTAATATATATATGAAGGATTTCACGCCATCTCGCCATCCAAAAAATTATTAAAATTTTTTCGATAATTAAATAATGCAAGTGCCCTGTATAAACCCCCATGGGACCTTATTCGCTGAATCAGCATTCGCATCATCATTTCTTTCCAACAAAAATACCTCAGGGCCAGGAATTTGCAGTAGAAATTCTAAAAAATTTGCACATTGCTTCCTCATCTTTATCCATAGTTCACATAGCTTCCTTTAACACACGGTATGTCGATCAAATTTGGCTTCCTCATAAAGGAAGCTTTGTTAACTATTGATGAAAAATATTAGTAATCAATGTGCAAATTCGATCAATTTTCGCCAAATTTGATCGCGAACAAACTTTGATAGCTATACAAGTATTGTACAAAGTTTCTGTGAAATATATTGAAAATTGTGCATATTAGAGTGCTTGCGCTATTTTTCAAAAAATTCAAAATTTTATAAAATTTCAATCCCTCGATGGATTTTTTCCAAATTTAATAGCGAACAACCTTGATAGCTATACAAGTTCTGTACAATGTTTCAGTGAAATATATTGAAAATTGTGCAAGTTAGAGCGCTTGCGCTATTTTTCAAAAAAATCAAAATTTCATTAAATTTTAATCCCTCGATAGATTTTTGCCAAATTTAATAGCGAACAACCTTCACAGCTGTATTACCTCTGTGCAAAGTTTCAGTACAATATCTTAAAAATTGCGCAAGTTAGAGCGTTTAGGCGATTTTTCAAAAAATTCAAAATTTTATAAAATTTTAATCCCTCGATGGATTTTCGCCAAATTCAATACCAAACAACCTTAATAGCTATACTAATTCTGTACAAAGTTTGAGTGCAATATCTTGAAAATTGCAGAGGCTAGAGCGTTTACGCCATTCTGGCAAAAACGAAAAAAGTCGATAAAATCTGAACACCCGTTATAATTAAAAAAAAAAAATTACATAACGAAGAGCAATTCGTGCTCGACAAGTGTGCCAAATTTTAGCTTGATACCTCGAAGCGTTTTCGAGTTATTAATCATTTACATCTGAAACTCAGGATACATACATACACACACACACACACACACACACACATCCATCCGGACATTTTTTATAAATATGATTTCTCGATGTTTTAGGACATTTTGAACATATTGGCATAAAAATCGCGAAAATTTTTTTTTTCACGAAAACAAAGTTTCCTTTATGAGGAAGCAAAAATGGAAAAAAGCATCCAATTTCCCAGATCTACAATATGAACATTTTTTCAATTTTTCAGCAAGTCCGATTTTTCAGAAAAATGCGAATCATAGCGGCAGCAGTGGTGATATTTCTGTATAATATAGGGAGATATAAAGAAATGTGGTGTACTGTGATGATGTCGTAAGAATATACAATATATAGATGTTACACCGGATGCCAAAAAAAAATAGTTTAAAAAATTAATTCTGTGGTTTTCGAGCAGAACGAGTAAAGTCCACAAACAAGAGTTTTTGCGACGTTGCTGTTTCTACTTCGGCAGATCGATTTTCTATAACACATAAAATACTCTGTAAAAGAAGAAGGCCTGATTAGTCAAAATTTTATCATAAATGACATGTCAATTGTTTGTATTAATATTTTCAGCAATAAAGAACTTAAATGTTTATTTGGTACAGTTTGACACTTCAGACTTTAGTTACAACTCTTTTAAGGCTATCGAAATCGACATCGAATTCTAGCAAATGACCCTCTACATTTTTTGATGTCCAGATGGACTGCTTCATAATGTTTGTTGTCCAAGAGTCACTTCATAGTTTTTGGTCACTTAGTAACGGTTCCATAGATTGTGACTTCTAAATCAAATTCAGATCATTCGCTTTATAGTTTTAGACATTTCAAGTTTTCTACTGCTTCAAGTTTTTTGTTCTATTTCAACCGCTTCATAGTTTCGCGTCCAAGTTTGACCGTTTGACATAAATAGTTTATGGAGTGATCGACCCGGACACCAAAACCTACGTAGTCAGCAACCTGGACACCGTATTTATGACGAATTATCATCATTTGACTGACTGAATCATACTTTTTTTAGAGGTTCTTAAAAATGTTGTGTATCAATGAAAAATGTCTGTATCGAGGTCTGAAAAAAAGCATTTTGAAGCTTAAAGTTTCTAGTTTCAAGATCTTTCAGCGAAAAAAAATCGAAGCTACAGGTTCCACGCAATGCTAAGAAATGGTCTGAAAAAAGAATGTTGCAAATTTTATGTACTCGTTTTTTTTGGCTGCGGTTATTTGGAAATTTCTTTCCAGCAAAACCAATACATGAACAGGATAGCTTGTTCATTCAGCTTTAATTTTCTTTTTTTTTAGACCTCGATACCACCGTTTTTCGCTGAGATTTCGGACTTTCAATAAAAAAGGATACTTTGGTCTTTGGCCATTGATATCTCAGCAATCGATAATCGCACAGAAAATGAAAGGGGAGTTTCAGAAACTTAAATTAATTCTCTGCAAGGATTGACAATGTCGTTTTGAAAAAAAAAATCCATCCGTGACAAGAATTTAAAAAATCAGGAGAAAAAGGGCTATCTATGATTTTTTAGAAAATCAACGGCTGAATAAAAAATATTGACAAAACGACTAACGTTAAGCGTGATTTTCACAGCTCAATATACTCACAATACCCTGTGTAAAGTTTCAATTTGATCTATCGAATGGCTTCTTTGTCTCAAAAAATCAAATTTTTGAAAAAAAAATTAAAGAATCATGTTTATTGCTCCTCAACACTTCATAATCATAAAATTTAAAATTACAATTTTTTTTCGCTGAAAACTCTTGAAACTAGAGACTTGAAGCTTCAAAATGCTTTTTTTTAGACCTCGATACGACTATTTTTCATTGAGATACAGCATTTTTAAAAACCTCTAAAAATTTAGGAAATTTTTTTGATCCCTTAATTGTTTCCAGTAGTAATCTTTTAGCAACTTAAGATAACCTGACTACAAAAATTTTGCGACGAAAATCGACCAACTTTCGTTAACTCATTTCTAAAAAAAAGGCACTTGACTCGTATCGGGAAGCCACAGAATGATAAACGTCATTGTTCCACAAAAAAATACGTTTCTGTATTTGACAGTTGGTGTCAGTAAAATATACTTTGACACGGTTGACGTCCGAACAGAATAAATTTTATCGGGTACAACGGATTCGTTTTGCCTCCATATTTCCCATATGGGTCAATTGATGAATTTTGAGAATTTTGAATTTTCAAAAATCGTAAAAATCCGGATTCCATACTTTATTTTTGGTTTAATTTTTTTTATATAATACCTTGTACTGATCTTAAAAGATCATGAAATTTTCAGAGTTGTTTTGTTTTGTTGCAAAAATGTAAATTTATTAATTTTAAAAAATCGTTGCAAATTCACGATAAACATTAAATTTTTTGATTAATTTTTTTTATATAATACCTTGTACTGATCTCAAAAGATCCTGAAATTTTCAGGATGGTGTGGTTTTGTTGCAAAAATAAAATTTTTTGAATTTTAGTAAAAAAAAAAAATTCGTTTTTCCTCTAAGTCAACTAAAGTTGAGCAATCATGTAATTCTGTAATTTTGAGCAGTGATTATTTCAATTAATGGCAATTTAAAAACAAATTTTTTTTACCAAAATTCAAAAAAGTTTATTTTTGAAACAAAAACACACCATCCTGAAAATTTTAGGATCTTTTAAGATCAGAACAAGGTATTGTGTAAAAAAAATTAAGCCAAAAATCAAATATTTTCACGATTTTTGAAAATTCAAAATTCTCTAAATTCATCATTTTTCAAAATTATTTTTCGTAATATTTTTTTTTTTCGTAGCCCCAAGTATACTCTTTGAAATGAATTCAGAACGATTTTTCGTAACGATAATAGTTTTCAAGATATTTAAAAAATAAACTTGAAAGATTTGAAAAATTGTGAAATTTTGAATTTTGCATAACTTTAGAAAAAAAAATTATTTTTTTTCCTCTTGTAGAATTTCGTTTTATGGAAAACGAAAACTTCTGACTAAATTTCATCGAAATTGAAGAAGGGGTCGATTCCAGCTCTTGGTCGATTTGACATGGAATGACCCAAATACATATTTCAACGGACGTACCACCCTCTGGTCCTCGTTGTGTACTCTTTTCGCTGACTTTTTTTGCCTCTGATTCATACACTTTACGTTTTAATTTTTTTTAAATTTTTTTTTTTTTTTACTTTTTTTATACATTTATATCCCACTTCTGCAGCCGTGTTGAACCTCGTCGGTATGGGGCCGAGTGATTTTTATAATCTGCTACTTGTTGCTCTCGTAGCAGGACTAAACCGGACGGATGGAGGGACGTAACCGGTGGATTCTCTCTGCTGAGCACTCGGTAACCTCGGGTTTTGCTGTCGGGGTGTAGGGTATATAAAAACCGGAAAATAGAGAAAAACAAGAGACGCGTCGCGAGCCGTGAGCGAGCCCGGGGTGAGAGTTTAAAATGGGTTGGTTCGAGCTTCGAACAAGCCCCATCCTCCCTCTATGACCATGATGAAGCTCGTGTGTATACGGTCAACACGAAGGAGAAACAGGGGTTGTGGATACACTATTCGTGTGATGGTCGATGCTGATGTTGGTGGCGTAGGGAAAAAAACAGAAAAAAGCATCACGGGACCCTCCCGAATGGATTAATTCCTCTTACCATTCCCATCTGTTATATATATGTGTATATGTATTTTTTTTCCTCATTCATTTCCCCGTATCCCTTGAATTGATTAACACTTTTTTCATGCCACTCGTGTTCCTACCGCATTCATTTATGGTGAGACCACGAGAAGTACCTTCGCTAACAACCGAATCAATTAAGAGTCTCCAACTTCCGATTGAAACACGTGTGTTTGTGTTTCGTTGAAAATTTTCATCGCATCAAGTGTCAAGCATCCTAATCTGCGAACACGTTTTATCCGCTATTTTTTACCCTTTTTTGGTGGGGTGGCGGTGAGATTAATCGCTTTGAGGATTGAGAGCTAAATCTCTAAAATGATGATTAATACACTAGTGGAAAAAATTAAAGGATCAAAAAATGTTCCCAAATTTTTAGTGGTTTTTAACAATGCTGTATCTCAGTTAAAAATGGTCGTATCGAGGTCTTGAAAGAAGCATTTCGAAGCTTGAAGTTTCTAGTATTCAGATCTTTTAGCAAAAAAAAAATCGAAGCTACAGGTTCCACGCAATTGTGAGAAGTACCAAGAAAAAAAAATTGGCAAATTTGCATCGCTTTTGTTTTGGCTGTAATTTTTGGGAAAAAATTCTTCTAGCTAAAATATTATAAGGATCGGATAGCTTGTTGATTTAGCTTCAATTTCCTTTTTTTAAGATCTCGCTGCGATCATTTTTCGCTGAGATATCGAGCTTTTACGAAAAAAGACACTTTTCTGTTTGACCATTGATATCTCAGCAACCAATGATCGCACAGAAATCAGAAGGGGCGTTTCACAAATTTGAATCAATGCTCTACAAGAATTGTCAATGGTTTTTTGAATAAAAAAATGTTTTCCATCCTTGCCATGAATTTGGAAAAACAGGAGAAAAATGGCTATTTATGGTTTTTTAGAAAATCAACGGCCAAATTAAAAATATTGACAAAACGACTAATGTTGAGCGTGACTTTTACAGCTCAATATACCCACAAAATCCCTGTAAAGTTTTAATTTGATCTATCGAACGGTTTTTTTTGTTTCAAGCAATCAAATTTTTGAAAAAAATTAAAGGATCATGTTTATTGCCCCTTTACACTTCAAAATCATTATGAAAATAAAAAAAGAATTTTTTTCGTGTATTTCCGCCATTTTTATCGCAAACAGTGTTTAAATTCAATTGTACGAACGAATTTTATTGTTCAAAATTCAAAGTTCAAGATTTTATGTTTTTTTATGGAAAGTCTCGATCACAAATTGATCTAATGATTTTTCGAAAAAATGTTGATGTTTAATCATGCTCATGGATACTTTTGTTAGACAATTATCCAAAGTTAAAAGTATGTCGATGAATTGATTAGCTGTCTAATGAGAATGATAGATCATGTGGTCAAAGATTGGTAAAGTCACTTTCAATCAGTAAAATTTATACTTAAAGGAGAATTCTGGTCTAGAATTTTGGGAAAATCATTTTTTTTTGCGTATTCTTAGGGTTTGAACCGTTGAGAATATATCCTCGAAAGGAAATTTTTGAATTCCAATAATTTGCGGAGTTATAGTTATTTTAGTGACGCAACAACTATATGCCCGTCACGTCGAAGCTTAACTTTAAGGGAGTATTTTGGTCTAGAATCATGAAAAAATCAATTTGTTTTGTGCACATTTTTAAAGTTCAGACTTCCCAGAATATATTGTTGGAAGGAAATTTTCAAATTCCAATAATGTACGGACTTACAGCTATTTTAGTGGCTCAGCAACTATACCCATCACGTTGGAGCGTAACTTTGAAGGAGTATTCTGGTCCAGAATCTTGAAAAAATAAATTTGTTTTTTGCATACTCCTCAGTTTTAGACTTTCGAGAATATATCCTCGAAAGGAAATTTTCGAATTTCAATAAATTACGAAGTTAAATTTTAGTGACGACGCAACTATATGCACGTCACGTCTGTAACTTTAAGGGGATATTCTGGTCTAGAATTTTGAAAAAAATCATTTTGTTCTTTGGATATTCTTAAAGTTTAGACCTTTGAGAATATATTCTCGAATGTAAATTTTTCAATTCAGATAATTTATGGAAGTTACAGCGATTTTAGTGACGCATCAACTATGCCTGTTACGTCGAAGCAAAATCTGACTATAGACGTTTTCCTCAAAACTACTTTCCTCAACATGGCTGACATGATATCTCAAGTTCCACTCAAGTTCCACTATCAAAACGATTTTTTTTTCTATTGTACAAAAATTAAAAACTCTGAAAAAGGGCAGAAAAACGTCTTTTTTGTTCAGACAGCCGCCATTTTGTGAATTTTTTTACCCGTTTCCGCTGAGGTAGGGGCTGTAACGACACTCTTACCAATTAAGAATCTTCTTTTAAGTTTTGGATCGGATGACTAGAAATTATATTATCACAAAAAAATTGCAAATTTTTTGCAAAAAAAATTGTTTCGCTAAATTTTCATTACAAATTTGCTTGTAATATGTTTCACACCAAGAAATGTTTCGCATAATTTTTTACAAAAAAAATATTACTCAAAATTGTTTGCAAAAAAATTGTTTTGCTAAATTTTGTTTACAAAATGGTTTTAAGCAATTGATTCACAACATTTCTTTACGAAAATTTTGCGCAACAGTCTTTTTCCAAAAAGACATAAATTTAGCAAAAAATGTTGCAAATTAATTGTGTGAAATAATTTTGTCTAACAAATTTTGCAAAATAATTTTTGTGCAAAAAATTTTGCGAAACATTTTTTTTTCAAAAATTATGCGAAACTAGATATACATTACTAAACTAGTTATTTAACATCATAAATACTAAAAAGTAAAAAATAAACAAACAAAATTTTTTTTTAAAACAAGCTTTCATTAGTTGTTAGTAAGAAATAACTAAATAGTTAAAAATAAAGCTATTCCGATTGGGAATAAGTTTTCAAATAAGAGCGTGTTGCATTTTAACAGCAAGAGAAAAAAAAGGGTGTAACACGCTTTCATTTGAAAACTTATTCCCAATCGGAATAGCTTTATTTTTAACTATTTAGTTATTTTTTATTAACTAATAAAAGCTTGAAAAAAAAAAAATCGTTCGTTTTTTGTTTTTCAGCCCCAACTGTAGCAGCTTAGAACTTATTTAATTTTTATTATATTTCTCGAACTTTTTTCTGGTTATTATCGAAATATTAATAAATATATGTTGTAAAAAAAAGAATGGTAAAAATATGTTCTTTTTTATTGCGAACGATAAAACGCACAAAATGTGTTTCCGGACCAGAACACCGCCATAATTAAATATTGATCACAAACGAGATCTTCAAACTTCAATTTCGTCTAATTCCTTAAGGTCCTTCGGGAAGTGGCGGAAAGTTGGTGGAAAAAACGAATGATAGAGGAGCAAGAAGCGGAAAAAGGTTCCGGACGCTTCGAGCGTGGTGGGGGGCATAAGTTGCGAGGAAGAAGGTGCGGAAGATGAAGGAAAAAAATAAAAGGAGAAGAAGAAGAAGAAGAAGAAGGTACTCCACGCTCCTGGACGCGGGGTCGAGAGCGCGGGATACTAGAGTGCACCAAGCTGCAACTCACATTGCAGTGAGATGAAAAGATGAAAAAGGGGGCTCCCCTCTTCGACTTTTCTCTCTTTCTCTCTTCCTCTCTTCCTCTCTCTCTCTCTCTCTCTCTCTGCCCCTTTCTCTGTCCCATTCAACTATCTCGCTCGCTCCTCCCGCGTCCAAAAGTTTAAAATAGAATATTCTCCGCGAGTTACTTTCATCGTCAGTGAAAAAAAAAAAACCATTGCAGTGACGTACGAAGTGGGGGACCACGAAAGAACTGAGTTATCATTCGCCGTTTGAGAAGGGGGCACCTGAATTAGAACACAATAAAAGTCTTATTTTTGCGACCTTTTTTCGGCTTGAGTGAAACGAATCTTTTCCAAAATTTCGGGCCATTTTTTTACATCTTTCGAGATTGCAAAAAATTTTTTTTTTGCAAAAATATGTTTTTTTTGTGGAAAAATTGTTAAACATTTAAAATGTACCGAAGATGATGTTGCAGCGTGAATCATTATTGTCTGGAATAAAAACTCAAAAAAGTTGTTAATTTTTAGATAATTTCTAGTCATGTGTAACAAAAAATAAATTCGAATATCATTAATTGAGCTTATTGTGAGTTTTTGAATAAAAAGTTAAAATTTTGGCGAAATCTTTTCGAGTTAACCGTTAAATAACGTTATTGTATTCGATTTTATGAATACACTTTCTAGATTCACATATGAGGTAACAACATACAAAATTACAAATTCCCTGAATTGTTTCTTTATTTTTTCTTTATTTAACAAAAAATTCTACACGTTTTTATTCTACGCATGACATTTTTTACACAAAAGTTTCTAGGCTAATTATTATACATAAAAAAAGTGGCAAGGAATGTTATTCTACACAAAAGAAGTTGCAAGAAATATTATTCTACACAAAATTATCCTACACCGGTTTCTACACACCATTATTCTGCATAAGAGAAGTGGCGAAGAATATAATTCTACATAAAATTATTCTACATCATTTTTTACATACATTATTCTACACAAGCGAAGTGGCAAAGAATATTATTCTACACAAAATTATTCTACGCTGATTTCTACACACATTATTCTGCACAAGAGAAATTGCAAGGGATATTATTCCACACCAAATATTTTCTACACATGACACTTTCTACACAAAAGTTTCTACACACATCATTCTACACAAGAAAAGGTGGCAGGAAATAATGTTCTATTCCACACATTATTATCCTACTCATTTTTTTCTTACACATTACAACCTTTAGGAAAATTGACTATGGGAATGGATAATCACGTTGCAGAGTCTCTGTCGTTTTTTTCGCGTTGGATAAAGTATGTCACATGCAGAGTTTTGCTACAGGCTGTAATGTGTAGAAAAATAATGTGCAGAATGGAATATTATTTCCTGCTACATTTTCTTGTGTAGAATGATGCTTGTAGAAACTTTTGTGTAGAATAATAATGTGTAGAATAGAGGCCTTCGGAGAACTACCCGCCCGTGTAGAATAATATGCTTTGCCACTTTTCTTGTGTAGAATAATGTGTGTAAAAACCGGTGTAGAATAATATTCCTTGCCACTTCTCTTGCGTAGAATAATTTTCTGTAGAATAACATTACTTGCTACTTTTACTTACACTTTACTTACACGTTACTGTAACATTACTTACACTTTCTTGTGTAGAATAATTTATGTAGAAACTTTTGTGTAGAATAAAAATGTGTAAAACAGAGGTCTTCCCAAAAATTCGCTCGTAATGTTGAAATATGTAAAGAGATGTACTCGGAACTTTAAAACAGTCCCAATGGAACTGAGACAAATAATTGCAGAAATCATATTTTTTGAGTGTTTACATTCAGATTTCCCTCTTAAGAATGTTAAAATGATTTCCATTCTAGCTATGATGGGAGAGACGGATAGACAATTTTTATCAAAGATTGCCTAGTATTTTTTTATGACGGATCTATTTTCTGTAACGGAGAATAAATAATACCCTTTTGCCATCTTGCTTTTCATCACAGTTGCCATAGCATTTTGTCACGTTGACGCATTTGTGGCGACGCCATTTTTGTTGTTGTTGTTGTTGTTTACGAAAATCAAATAATTTTGTATTAACCGCAACCGAATGACAATCGTGGGTTGAAAATAAAAAACTTTGCAAAAACCGGAAGCACCTGATTCGTTTTTCTCCTTGTGAATGACGCCGGACCGATGATGTTACGCCGGTCCGGTTATCACTGATCCTTGACTCTATCTATTCTGCTGCAACCGACTCTAATAGTCGGACCGAGTGTTGCACTTGAGGCTATAATGCATAACCCTCTTCGGGTCGAGTACGCGCATGTGTGTACGTGCGTGTTACTTCGCCGCGTTAAATTCCCGCCTGGAACATAGCACACTCGAAAATTTCACGAGCCAACAAC
Organism: Alloplasta piceator; assembly: GCA_946863875.1. Lineage (NCBI taxonomy): Eukaryota > Metazoa > Arthropoda > Insecta > Hymenoptera > Ichneumonidae > Alloplasta > Alloplasta piceator. The sequence continues at coordinate 18,572,917 of OX333075.1, forward strand.
AGACCGAGCGGGAAAAGAGACAATCGCGTGATAAAAAACGAAATTTCTCTTATGCAATGTACAACATGTGAACATTTCCACGTGTGCTCTAATTAGCTATAAATTGTGCTCTATTGACTATCTTAATAGAAATTTCCAAATCTAAATGTAACATGTTCGCGCTTAGCATTATTATTTTTTTTTTTTTCCATTTCTCATGAAGGAATCTTTGTGTTGGAAAAAGATTTTTCTAAGAAATTTTTATTCCAGTAAGTTCCAAATGTCTCAGAAAGCGAAAAATTTCTTTTTTTATTTTTGATTTCCGCATGTATGTTTGTGCTGGCTTTTTGAGAAAATCGTTGAATCGGTTGAATTTAAAAAAATGTTGAAATTTAATTCATTTTTTGTACCGATACACTCCACGATAAGGACGGTTGGAACAGAATTTTATGGACCGTTGCTTCTTGGATTGGAACTGAACAAAAATTTGTAAATTTTGTAAATTTTGTAAGTTTTGAAAATTTCGAAAATTTTGTAAATTTTGAAAATCTTGTAAATTTGGTAGATTTGGTACATTTTTTCGATATTATAAATTTTATGAATTTCGTAAGTTTCTATAATTTTGTAGATTTTGTAAATTTTGTAAATTGTGTCAATTTTATAAATATTCTTAATTTTGTGAGTTTTGTACATTTTTGAAATTTTTAAAATTTTGTAAACTTTGCAAACTTTATGAATTTTGTAAATTTTGTAAATTTTGTAAATCCTTTCAATTTTGTATAATTTGTAAATTTTGTAAATTTCGTAAATTTTAATAATTTTGAAAATTTTGTAAATTTCGTAAATTTTGGTAAATTTTGTAAATTCGATAAATTCGGTACATTTCGTAAATTTCGTAAATTTTGTAGATTCGGTAAATTTTATCAATATGTACATTTTACGAATTTCGTAAATTTTTAAAATTTTGTAAATTTTTAAAATTTTGTAAATTTTTCAAATTTGTAAATTTTGTAAATTTTGTAAATTTTGTAAATTTTGTAAATTTTGTAAATTTTGTAAATTTTGTAAATTTTGTAAATTTTGTAAATTTTGTAAATTTTGTAAATTTTGTAAATTTTGTAAATTTTGTACATTTTGTCAATTTTGTAAATTTTGCAAATTTTCTAAATTTTATGACCTTTGTAAATTTCGTAAATTCTGTGAATTTTGTAAATTTCATAAATTTGGTAAGTTTTGTAAATGATTTTACTTTTGTTATTCTGCAACTATCGATCTAAATCTCATTGCACTAAACAACAAGAAATTTCACAAAATCGCTTAAGAAGTTCGGTTAAAAAAATATTTAAAAAATCAAGACCTGCTTGTAAGACTCGTGGTAGACTCTCTTCAGACTTCTTAACTATAAAAATCAATTTTCTTTGGAGAACTCTACGACATGACAAGTACAGTTTGCATCGAATTTGGAAAAAGCCAGTTGGGGCTCCGGGGTCCCCAAAATTCTTCAATTTTCGAAAAGTGAGAAAAAAAAATCGTGCAAATTTAAAATTCGCACAAATATTGCTGTTTTCGTTGTGCCTCGCGTTACTCTGCTCCATCATGAGCCACAATTGGACTACCCATCATCAATGAAAGAGCTCAAAGAACTCCTCACAAAGAACGATCTCGGAGAACGATGAAGAAAAAGTAAGCGATGGTGCAATTTTCTAATGTGTAAATTTTTGTTCGTATCATTGATAACAGATTTTTTCTGTAATCACGGTGGATATCAAAGTTCCTGGCATTTCCACGCCAATGAGTGACGCAGAGTGTGAGAGTACCGAGAGTAGAGAGCCTCAGAAGCTAACACACACACACACACAAACACACACTTACACTTGACCATGCATAAACATGCAAAACCACACATACACACACATATTAAAGAGCGCATGCGCTTCGTGAAATTGCCCCCCTCTCTCTGACCCTTCAAACTACTGCCATCTTATTCACTCTCGCGTTTTCCTCCTCCCCCTCCTACTTTCTCGACTGGGCTCACTCCACCTCCAACTTCCTTCCCTTCCCCCCTTCCATAAACGCGCCACCCCCTCCTCGTGGCACCTCTCGCCGCCGACGTCGTGGTCGTCTTCGTCGTCGTCGTCGTCGTCGTCGCCGTCGTCGTCGTCGTCGTCGTTGACGTCGTTGCCGCTGGCCTCCACCGCCAACGCCGCCACCACCACCAACACCACCACCACCACCACCACCACCACCACCACCATCACCACCTCCACCGCCGCCGCTAAGGTGCATGCATTCTATGCAGCGTGCATCGCATTAGATGCATTTCTAAGTCGCGCCCGACAATAAATCGCATAAATATCGCCATTGGAGATAGTGCGTCCTGAACCGACCGTGAACAATCGAGAAAACGCTGAAATCACGCAACGCGCGTGATCATAATGAAAGTCAAATTATAATTACAAAAATTTGAAAGAAAAAACAATCAATCAAGGAGAACTATGTTGATGTTTATGTTCTCCAAAAGTTGTCGTTCGAGATTCTGCAAATTGAAAGAATGATGCAAAATATGAAATTCGGTAGTTGGAAAAGTGTCGTCGGGTCCAGTGTCAAGAATAACGGGCTGTCAGTGAATAATGTTTCTAACGTAAATTGTTGATAATTTCTTTTTTTTTTTTCTTGCATTATTGTGACACGTGGGTTTCGCGATATTTTCTAGTGTAATGGAGTAAAGAGATATACGCGCGAGTTTCGAAGGCAGAACGCGAAAGTGGGAGGGAGGTGACGAGCGATAAGGAGGAATCTGACGGATCCGTGGAAAACCGGAAGTCATCGGCAGCGGCGGTGCGCAAGAAGATTTTCAGTAGTGGGGAAGCTTGATGAGGGCCGATATCGAAGCGGCGGGAGCAGCGAGCGATAGGCGTCGCTGGCGTCCCCCATCCCGCGGAATAACGTTTGTCGTACTTTTTCAGGGACAGGAACGCTTATCAATGAATATCGATCTTCGAGCCTCGTCGTTGATTTCAATGTTTATATACGAATTGCTTGATCGCTGAGAGAGGAAAAAATTGCCTCAAATTTTTTGGTACTCTTCCCTGTCATCCTTCTCCGATCGATCGATCTTGAAGGTCATCGGGGTGGCGACCCTTGAAGGGATGAGTGAAGAAAGCCATTGAAGGTCAAAAGACAAACATTGACAGAAACAACAACAGCAAAGGTGACAACAACAAACAAATGCTTGGGTGATCGTCAAGGTCATCTCAAGGACTGTCAGGACGACATTGTCGTGTACTTACCAAACGTCAAAAAGGAGCAGTGGGGGAAGGAAGGGGTGGAGGTGGCAGCGAGTTTGGCCCATGGGGTCGTGAAATCCGAGTATCGGTGTTCGAGAATCGTCAAGTGCCGTTTAGCCAAAATCACCTCGCTATCTTGTGTATTCTTTTTTTTTTTATTGACTGTTGAAAAAAAAAACATAAATTTCCCGACCCTCGTGCTTCCGGTTTGTCGAGACTATGTCTAGGATTCTCGCAATTGGACTGTAAACGTCGAGGTAAGGGAGTTATTTCGACTATGTTGAAAAAAAATCGAGGCTGATGCTTAAACATAACGCTTTGTAAACTGTGCGATTGATTGTTACGGTTGTCATAATTATTAATATAAATAATAATAATTATAATAATGTGAAAATGTAATGCTCTATTTATCGCTGAATTTCACCATAAACTGCTTATATTGGCTGGCACTAATGAAGATAATAAATAATGTTTAATCATTGAAAATATCAAGCTTTGTTTTCTACCTTATCTGGCAAATTCAACTTCTTCGTCCTGCTTATGATCCTGCCACATCGATAATTCACTTTGTTCACGGTTTGGTGAGTTGAAAATTTAATTGGTCAACACAAAAATTCAACCCTTATCAATAATGGTCGGTGAAAATATAATTTTGTTTATTATTGGGTATTGTCAATCGTGCTGATCAATCACAATCGGTAAATTGGTATAAATCCGTTTTTTTTCTTTTATGAGATTTTTCATATCCAACCATGAAATTGGTACCCCATTTGGTATTTGGATTATTGTGTAAAAATGTCACTATAAGTGACGAAAGTACAAATAAAACCACCCTGTTTCTCGTACGGTCAATTCGATTGGCGCAATGCCGGCCAATTCTCTTCGGATTATCGGCGTTCGGCCGATGCCCACAGCTCGGGGTGGGCTCTTTTCGGCCCTCTCCATCATTGAGCAGAGAGAGAGAGAGAGAAAGAGAGGGGGGGGGAGAGGGTGCAATATACTCGTGCGTAACGATCGATAAAATAAAGTGAACATACACGCCATGAAAGAGCCAATGGCGAGGCTGCATCTCTCGACGCACCAGGGTTGAAACTGCGTCGCCGTCCACTATATATACAGCCATTTTTATATTCTCTCGCATACTCGAAATTTCACAAAAAAAAAGACAGAAACGTTGCTCGCTCGCTTTATTGCATTCCAACGCTCAAAATGTTGGGCACTTCACTCGGGATATAGATTTTCCTCCTGATAAACAAAACGTAATCGGTTCGTTGTCATTTAAATTCTGACGGCAAGGAAATGACGCTCCTTTGCACGTCAATTCGGGCTTGCAATGAAAATAATAAATGTCACGGATGAACCTTGTACCTAAAAATGATTTTGCCGAATTAGCTCAAAAATGGTGTTTTATTCGAAAAATGGCACACTACAATTTAGTGAGGAATATTCGGCTTATTGGTGATTCTAAAAATGCAGTATTTGATAAGATGAAACGAAGATTGAATGTATTCGGCAACATGAGAATACGTAAAAGTAACGGTTCATAAAATTAATGACCAATACATTGAAAAAATTACTCGTGATGAAACAATTCGGCTCGCCGAAACGTCAGAATCCTTGCGAAAATATAATGTAAGGTCAAATTACATTTCGGCAGAATAACATTCGACTAAATGACATTTCAGCAGGCGATGTTCCTTTCTATGAAATTTTATCAAAATTATGTTCGGTCAAATAACATATCATCAAATTTTAGTTCTTACGGCAAGGAAATAACGCTCCTTTCCACGTCAATTCGGGCTTCCAATAAAAATAATAAATGTCACGGATGACATAAAATTCATTTAGCCGAATTGCAAAGTACGCTAAAAAATGGTCTTTTATTCGGAAAACTGTTCACAACAATTTATTGAAGAATATACGGCTAATTGGTGATTCTAAAAATACAATATTTAATCGAATGAAACAAAGATTGAATGTATTCGGCAACATGAGGACTTGTAATAAATACGTTCCGTAAAAGTAATGACCAATGCATTGGAAAATTACTCGCGATGAAACAATACGGCTCGCAGATACGTCAATTATCGTTTCGAGAAAATAACGTACGGTCAAATTACATTTCGGCAGAATGACGTTCGATTAAATGACATTTCGGCACGACGATGTTTCTTACAATGAAATTTTATCAAAATAACGTTCGATATCGGAATAACATATTGTCCAATTGACGTTGCCGTCAACCACATTTCGGCAGAAATGGACGTTCGTCTAATGACACCTTGTTAAAATGACATTTGGCAAAATAATATATCAGTAAAAGGACTGTCAATTATATTTTGTTACAAAAAAAAACGTTCAATCAAATGCCACTAGAGACAAATTACGGCACGCTGGTTTTCGGCCAAACAACGTTGCAACGGATTTTCAGCTATACAGATTGTTCAGTAACTCGTTGTTGCGCCGTATTCCACACAGTTTCCATCTGCCAAGACGTTTCATGGGAACTTTGTACGGCGTTTTTCCTCATCCGTATCTCTACGGTTACGGCAACTTTCCAGTCTTTGCAAGGTTGCCTTGCTAGAAGGAAAAAATCGGCAGCTACAAAAAAAATGGCACTTTGAAGATGCGCAGTTGGGCCTTAGTTACGTTGTAACTATTTTTTTTTTCGGTCACGTCAAGAGGAGCCTTCGAAGAGGGACCCTCGAGGGAAAGACGTGTTTTTGACCCCTTCTTCTTGGCTTTCAATGTCGGCCAATTCGGCGAGACAAATATCAATCCCCTCGCTGGTGTTCATCTCTTGAATAAGCTCACATATATCGGTCCCCTCGTCACTCGTTTCGGTCCCCGTATAAAGGGGGCCTTGTATCTTCCGCTCGGGCGCTCTGGTACTTCAGGGCCGAAATGAAGCTGGATTGTCGAAAAAAATCAAAAAAATCACAGAGAGATAAAAATTCCAATGTGAATTAAAGATCCGTACGGCGTACGGCAGAGCATGTAACGTTTCAGGCCCTGTTCTCGGGGCCCCTTCATATCCATGATGCTAAGAAGCGCACAGCTATACAGAGTTCACCCCACTCTCTTCGTCCATTGAAGAGGGGGCCCCCCTTTTCACCGGCGTATATATATAAACACGTGAGGGCCCCGCGAGCTCGTGGCACTATACACACGGGGGCCCCGAGCTGCACGGACACGGGTCAGTTTTCGACGGGCACGCGGCGTACTAAGATGCTACGCATTAAATTCCATGCGTAAGATTTAGACAACAAAAAGGCGGGCATACGTAAATGCGAGGGTGGAATTTTTTATTATATGACAGGGGCCCGAATCGCGTTTTTGGAACAGTGATTCAAGTTTTGCAGTGACAATGGCCGCGTAATGGATAATTTATGGACGATCGGTAGGAAATATCATATCCCCTATTTTTTAGCCTTTTTAGATTTTTCAATTTTTATTACAAAAAATTTGTTTTCGCGTATTTTTTGTTTTCGAACAATCTCAGTCCCAAAGTTATTTTTCCACTGTTGGTAGATTGTGAAAATTAGGTTAAATGAAACAGAGCATTGTACAATGAATTGATTTAAAAAAAAATAGAATTAATCATTTTCTGATGTTCGAGGATTGTTTTTTTTTATTTATGATCGTCGATCGTCAATGTCATTTATATTCCATACTTCATTTTTAGTTTTCGCGGAAATAAAACACCGACGAGGCTTTTACGCGCTGTTTATGAATATATGCATTATACTATGATCAATGTTTGATGCAAACACGATTGGTCGGTTCGAGGATTCTCTCGTTTCCTCGCTCACTCCTGCTTCGGGTCCGGTAACCACCCTCCCACTTTTTTTTTATTCGCCTCCTGTTCAAGCTCCCGCCATCGGCAACTACCCCCTCCCCACGAGCTTTTCCGCTTGTTTCGTCCCCCACTATGGATACGAATAATTAATCACGAGCCGGCATTCGCTCGGCTCGTTGGTCAGAGTACCGCTGAATTTTGGAACCTTCGGTATTAACATTTAACGAATGAAAAATCGATTTTTCTCGATTTCACCGTATTTCGAAATCTTTCTTTTTTTTTTTTGCTTTGATGAGAAATTTTTATTTTTGCGTGAACCACGGCTTTTTAGAGATTTTCTGTTAGTCTACTTTACACTGAGAAAACAATGTACCAAGATTTGTTAACTGTTAACAAATGTAAAGTTGAATATTGCAACATTAATTATTTATTAGCAGTTAATAAATTAAATAAATACACTGAGAGAAAAAATTACTAGAACCAATGAAATAAAGTGTTGAAGGCAAAAAATCATTTTTTCCATTATTTGCCAAAACATATTAGAATGGTTCCCTTACATATTTACTTGGTTCATTTTTTTCAGTCAATTCCATGAATTTTTGTTTCAATAAACGAATTTATTTGAATCTAACAATAAACCCAAATAAACCCAAACATGTTATCAATTATATGTAATATGTTGTTTGAATCAAGAACACATTTTATCATTCAAAACATGCACGTCTGTTAATACAGGAAGCACTGAGAAAAAAAATTTGTTGAATCAACAAATTAATTAGTCTACCAACAGGAAAAATGATTGATTCAATCAAATTCGTGTTTATCAAATGTTGCTAAACATTTTGTAAAAAATATATAGCCCTTGCAAAATAATTTAATATGCATAGTTTAGTGACCCTAAAAAGAGATAAATAGAAAAAAAAGACAAATCTGCGGCAATTCTCCGATCTAATTTCTCTGTCCGACCGAGATTCGAACCCTCGACCCTACCTACCATCATACCTATCCTAACTAACTACCTAACACGCTATCTATTACGCATCGACTACTACTATGCACTTGAAAAAAATTAGGAGTTATAAAGATTCGAATATAAGAAAACATTTTAAAAACCAGTTTTTTAATTTTCAACAACTTATGTATACTATTAAAGTATACTATAAAAATGATAGTTCTTTGTTTGAAGGAAATAAAAATTTCATCATTCCAAACAAATATTCTATTGGAATAAAATAATGTGTTATTTATCTTACTACAGCTTTTTTTCAAATAATCACAATCAATTTTATAGCTAATAAATATTGAAAATACTACAGAAATATTTTTAGAAGTAAAATAATGATGAATTGATTGCAAAGAAATAATTTTGTTCGAAAAAAATAATTTAATATTGATGTCGTTTTTCAGATTCAAATAATCTCATGTTTATGATGCCATAAATAATTTTCTTCAAAAAAAAAATAATTTTGTATCGAATTCGTTTTTTAGATTCAAATAATCTCATGTTCATGATGCGATCAATGTAATTAATCCAATGAATACAAATTTTATCAAATCTATCATGCATTTAATTGTTACTATTAAATAAGAGTTTAATATAATGGAGTCATAGATTCGTGAAAATATTTTTTTGAATGAAGTGTGATTTTCTTGGTTCAACAAATAAATGATCGAATTAATACTTTAATTTAATAAATAAATTCATGTTCTCAAATTCAGTAACTTTTTCTCGCAGTGTATCTTTTAACAGTTAATCAATTATTTTAACACAATTAAAATATTTCTTAACGACTAAAATTTTTTGTAACAGTTAAGGAATATTTAAGTAAAAGTGCCAACTAAATATATTTCGTACGTTACTACAAATAAACTGTTTTCTCAGTGTAGAAGAAAAAAAAAGAAAATTAAAAACAAAAATTCCTCAAATCCTTTATCGGATGTGTCTTTAAAACCGTTTTTACAACATTGTTTCATCTATCGAAAAAAACAAAAAAAAATATTTTTTATTTTGAATCTTCGAATAATTTATAGAAAGCGGCATAGTCGAGTCTTCGAAATGTTTCTGCCGATAGTTAATTTCAGGATTGGCAAGTCTGAAACAAAAAAATACAAAAGCAATTTAAAGAGGAAGGTTTTTTACACAACAATTTACCACTGTTTATGAAAAATCGATACAAAAAATGGAAGATGTTTGAAATGAAAATGAAAAATTGAATTTTTCACTATTTATTTCAAACATCCGTCATTTTTTTAAAATCGATTTTTCATAAACGGTGGTAAATTGTTGTGTAAAATACCTCCCTCTTTAAAATGCTTTTTTTATTTTTTTGTTTCAGACACGCCAATCCTGAGATTAACTGTCAGCCATGAGACAAGACATTTTCAACTATGGCGCCTTTTATAAATTGTTTAAAGAATCAAAATAAAAATATTTTTGTTGTATGTTAGAAGGATAAAACAACGTTGTAAAAACAGTTTGATAGCCATATTTGATAAAGAGCTGAGAAAAAAAATTGAATATGCTTTTTTGGCCTTTTAAAGTAGTCTACACTGTAAAAAATGTTATTAAATTTGATATACAAAAGTATATTAAATTTCAAAAACAAGTATATGAAACCGAAATTAATATACAAGGTATCGGTAAATTAACAATTAACATCTTAAATTTAATATTTGTATATTAAAATTAAAAGAGTGAGCATTGAAAATTAAAATACCCGTATATGAAAATAGTTTTTGTATACTTTTTCGCAATTTTCAAATACATTATTGAAAATTGAAACACTTATTTCTTAAAATTGCAATCAACCATTGAAATTCGTTTTCAATATTGTAATGAAATTTAATATACAGTATAGGGAATTTCAATAACAAGTATACGAACTTGAAATTAATATACATGGAATAGGAAAATTAACAATTTCATCTTAAATTTATGATTTGGATATTAAAATTAAAAAATGAACGTTGAAAATTCAAATCCCCGTATATTAAAATGGTTTCTATATGCTTTTTCGCATTTTTAAGATACGTTATTGGAAATTAAAAAAATTTATTTTCCAAAATTACAATCAATGTCAGCGGCCCTGCTAGTTGACGCATCCACCACTATGCGTCGCATGCGCTCGGACCTCTGTGCCCAACTGAAATAGGCGTATGACGGTGTTATATACCGGACGGCCAGCGTGCCCAACATACTTACCTGGCGCAGAGGTTATACCGTGATGATTAAGGCGGTTCCTCCAGGGCGAATCTCTTCCATTGCACTTTTCGGTTGAGCTGACCCTTGCGAATATCCCTAATGTGGATATCTCGGGCGTACAATTTTAGTTGCACTGTAAGAAATTTTTGTGTTAAATTTAATAAAAAAAATATGAAGTTTTTATGCATATACAGGATACTAAATTTCATATACAATGTGTACAGTAATATCCCAATATAAGTATATGAAAAATCAAATAACTTCTTTTAATTTTAATTTACAAAAGAATATTAATTTTCATATCTTTTTTCATGATTCTGCTTTAAAAATCATACTGTGTATTGGAATTTTAATATACGAACGTATATTAAAATTAATAGATTGTATATGCATAAAAACTTCATATTTTTTTAATTAAATTTAATACAAAAATTTTTTACAGTGTAGTACCTCAAGGAAAATTTGCGATTCACTGAAAATCTTGTACATGTATTTATTATCATTTTGGTATGTGCAAAAAAAGAATTCCCGTCGTTGAAAAATTAACAACAAAAATTAAATGGAGTTGAAAAGTTAAAAGAAAAGAACGAAAAAATTAAAAACTTGAGTAAATTTAACCAATTTTACTAAATATAAACTTAACTAAATATACTTAGTACTCACATTATTTTTTTTAGTGTCAGGGTTCATTGCCAATTATCGAGAACATTAATTGATTAGTGAGAATATTAAGTATACTTAGTTAAGTTGATATTTAGTAAAATTTGTAAAATTTACTTAAATTTTTTTATCCAACAAAATTGATAATTTTCAGATGTTCCTAATCAGTAAAATGGAATAAAAATTCTCATTTGGCCAATTTCTCGGCCCTGCGATTTTTTTAAGACATTCCAGCATTGGAATGAGGGTGAAAACGAAGGAGAGAGGGTTGGAAGTAAGGATTTGTTTACGAAATAATGGTGCATCCGCTCGAATTGAGTCTCGCCTCGAGAGACCTCAGAAGTTGCTCAGAACGTGACTCGAAATATCGAAAGGGTCTCAATTTTTTTTCAACCCCCACCCCTCTTTGTCCCTCTTTCTTTTTGTTGAGAAACCTTCAACCCCCGTCAGAATCTCCTGTCGCTTCTTCTCTCCTTTCTTTATACATCTTCGGGCGAAGGGAGCGCCGAAATTTGACGGAAGAAGAGGAAGGGTTGGACTCCACAAGGCACAACTTTCATCGGGGCGACCCCAAATTCGAAATGGAAAGGGGTTGAAAGACGAGACTCCTCGGGGGTTGATCCTACTTTTTATTTTGCTTTTCTCTATATCTCACGAGGAGAAACACAAGGACGTTAAGAATCTTCGCACCGACCTTTTTATCTCACGAAAAAAAAAACAGAACTGCCAAGGGGGGAACGCGAGAAGAGTGGTTGGAAAAGGGGTTGAAATAGTACCGCGGAGAACCCAGTAAAATAATTACTCTCGAGACCACAAAACGTCATGATCTTTGAAATACTCAATACTCATTTAAATATTGCAAAATCGAAAAAATCAAAATTATCATTAAGAATTCGAGATGAATTGAGAGGGTTATTTTTTTCTCATCCCCCTCCGATGGTCCTAAGACCGATATAGAGATTCCGATTGAATAAGGAGACGGCAGCCCGACCGGAAGTCAATTCCCGGAAATTCAGTCTACGATTTTTTTTCCCTTTTCACTCGTTTTGCCGGCACTTCTTTTCTCCGCGATTTCACCGTCAATCAAAATTCTAGATTAGCCGTTAATTTAGGAGCACTAAAAGAAATGGTAATTAAGGGGACTGCAAAATGAATCGACGATATTCGGTCAATTTCAATGAAACAAATATTTAAAAATTGATTAAATTTATGTTATTCATTAAATTATTCGATTATTATTATTATTATTATTATTATTATTATTATTATTATTATTATTATTATTATATATGGGTAATTCCATGTCAAATCGACCACTTTTGAACCCGACCCCTTTCGATTTGGCTGAAAATTTTTGTCTTTTTTCTACCCCATTATAAACATTTTTCAGGAAATTTTCAAATTTTTTCACCCAACCCCAAAAAAGTTGTGAATTATTAAAAAAAATAAGACTTTTGTTTTTTCAGATAGCTATAACTTCTTCAAAAATTGACTAATCGGAACGTTTTTTTCGAAAATTTTCGTCTTTAAATGTACTTTAATATGCATAGTTTAGTATACAAAAAAAATATGCATAGTTTATGCATACAAAAAAAAAATTAATATAAAGTCCATGAAATTTTTCACTTTTTTGAGAAAAATCATCGTTTTCTCGGAAGCGCATTTTTTATTTTATATTTTTTTTACTAAAAAAAAACTTCGTTCAATTCCGGAAAGAATGCCGCCCAAACTGGAGTGGGTGGAATTTTCCTTCTATTTTTTTTATCGATTGGAATTTTTTTTTTTTTCGCAACTGGGCTTATTTCACTAAACACACCACTCTGTAAATTTTTGAGGATTCATAAAGAACCTGAGTTTGTAAAATTGAGAAGAAAAAAAAATCGGTAGTGGTAATCCGCGAAAAAATTTTGATTTTTTTCAAAAAGGTTAAAGAAGAAATAGAAGACACCTATTTATAATTTTTTTGTATTTTTTTCGAAAACTACATCTAAAAACAAAAAGAATGAAAAAAATTGCCATCTGGGCCCATTTTTGACCAAGCAACAGGCTTTTGAAAAAGACATCCAACGCATATCGTTTTGAATCCACCATTTTTTAATTTTGGCCGCTCTTTGCTTTTTATATTTCTTTGATTGAAAAAAAATTCTTATCATTTATATTATATTTTTTACGTTTTCTGATGATTTTTAAAACATTCTAAATTAAATCTGAGAAAATGTTTTACCGGTGCTTACGTCGAAACTTATAATCTAGCTTAATGGTTTCTACTAAGGACTTCCTGGTTATATAATACGATTAGTAAACATTTATTTAATACTAATTCAAAAACTTGTTTATTCTCCTTTGGCGTTTAAATATTTTACATGTTTTATATTCTTCAGAATTTAATCCAATACTTGAATTCTCCATATTTCAAAAGCCTGTGGCTTGGTCAAAAATGGGCCTATATGGCAATTTTTTCATTCTTCTTGTTTTTGGATGTGGTTTTTGAAAAATATATAAAAAAATTATACATAGGTGTCTTCTATTTCTTCTTTAACCTTTTTGAAAAGAATCAAATTTTTTTCGCAGATTACCACTTTCGATTTTTTTTCTCCTCAATTTTTCAAACTCTGAGGTCCTTTATAAATCCTCAAAAATTTACAGAGTGGTGTGTTTTGTGAAATAAGCCCAGTTGCGAAAAAAAAAAATTTCCAATCGATAAAAAAAATAGAAGGAAAATTCCACCCACTCCAGTTTGGGCGGCATTCTTTCCGGAATTAAACGAAGTTTTTTTTTAGTAAAAAAAAATTTTTTAAAATGCTCTCCCGAGAAAACGATGATTTTTCTCGAAAAAGTGAAAAATTTCATAGACTTTAATATATTAAATTTTTTTTGTACTTTTTTTCGAAAAGTACATCTAAAAAAGAAAATTTTCGAAAAAAAAACGTCCCGATTAGTCAATTTTTAAAGAAGTTATAGCCTTTTTTTTCAATAATTCATAACTTTTTTTGGGTTGGGTAAAGAAAATTTAAAATTTCTTGAAAAATGTTTTTAATGAAGTAGAAAAAAGACAAAAATTTTCAGCCAAATCGAAAGGGATCGGGTTCAAAAGTGGTCGATTTGACATGGAATTACCCATACACATAAACCATTTACATGAGTTCTACACTGTACAAATTAATAATTAAATTTTGTCAAAAGCGCAAAATGGATTTCAGGGTTGAAAAAGAACTGACAATATTTGACGAAGATCGTGAATAAAAATTGTCCGGAGTACGAAGAGGGGGTGAAAAAAATAATAAAAGCCTTTACGAACGACCAGCGCAATCTATTTATTGATCAAAACGATCGAATCACTCGTGCAGAGTGTGAGTCGCGGTAGATTCGAAGGGTGGTTTCTCGATGTACGTGGGCAGGTCGTGGGTCGGGGGTGTGCTGCAGGCTGACGTTACAGATAGCGTAAAAATGGAGGGTGAAAAATGTGGCATTCGCGTAGCCAGTTGGACGAGAAAAAAGGGTTGAAACCTTCTCTCCAGGCCTTTTTTCTCGCACCACGAAAAATCGTGGTGGAAAGAAAAAGCAAAGGGGTTGTAGAAACAACCCCTCTGCTTTTTCTTCGCTTCTTGTCTCTTCTGTCAGTACACTTTCGGACTTTTTCCACTGTTTCATGCCTCTCCTTGATTCCACCACTTCCCCATGGGACAATTTTTGAGATTTCACTTTTCTTTAACTCCCTGCGGGTTTTTCCAGCCGGTTAATCTTTTACAACGTCCATTAGGCATCCCAATGACTCGTGAAGGATCCTCTGAGAACTTGAAAATGGCTGATTTTATATCGCATTTCCTAAAATGCTAATTTTCGTTTTTTTGGTTTCTCATAATGGAAGCTTTCTTTGTAGAAAATTTCTTATTCTTAGATTATCGTGCCAGGGAATTAAAAATCTCGGAAAGAGGTCGAAAAATCAGATTTAAGGTACTTCGCTTCACTGCGCGTGCGTAAAGTGGGCACTTTACGCACTCGTGCAATAAAATGTTGTACGAAACTCGTGAGTTTCATCGCACTCGTATCGTAATGTACTATTTTCTCAGCTCCTTCATCAGATATGGCTGTAAAATTGTTTTTACAATATTGTTTTTTCCTCCGAAAACACAAAAAAAAATTTTTGTTTCTATTTTGATTCTTTGAATAATTTATAGGAGGCGTCAAAGTCAAAAATGTTTTGTCCCATGGCCGAACGTTAATCTCAGGATTGGCAAGTCTGAAACACAAAAACAACAAAGCATTTTACAGAGGAAGGTTTCTTACATAACAATTTACCACCGTTACTGAAAAATCTGTTAAATAAAAATCGCGGATGTTTGAAATCAAAATGAAAAATTGAAATTTTCACAATTTATTTCAAACATCCGCCATTTTTTTCAATCGATTTTCCAATGAAAGTAGTGAATTGTTGTGTAAGAAACCTTCCTCCTTATATAAATTATTCAAAGAATCGCAAAAAAAAATTTTTTTTTTGTATTTTCGAAGGATGAAACAATGTTGTGAAAATAGTTTTATAGCCATATCTGATAAAGGAGTGGAGAAAAAAATCTTAAAAATTTACTTTTTTTTTAGTCTACTAAAGTAGACTAGTACCTTAAAGGAAATGTGCAAATGTAAAAAACAATATATTCTTACTCGAAAAATGCATATCTTTGTATCCTGGAGAATACGTGAGCTTTCGAGTCAAAATCTAATTGCAAGGATATCATTTTCTTTTCTTTCCACTCGGTTGCAAACTCTATTGATATTTCAAGACAATTATCAATAAGGCAGAATTTAATTTTTTTCGCAAAATGTTTCCTTTCATAATTTTGTTGCTATCAAGTTCCATTTTTTTAATTCAGATACTGTCGATGATAAGGGCGTATTAAACTTGGGAAATAGCTTAAGAAATTTATTGCCAAGAATCGTGGACTAAAAAAAAATGCTTCTGAACATTCTGCAATAATGACAATTGAAATTGAGTTTGGAAAAAAATTGCTTGCGGAGTTTGGTGTCAATGGGATTTTAAAAAGAAAAAAAAAAGAATTTCCAACGGATCTAACATTTGTAAGAATACGTAATTTTGTAAAAATCCCTCAACGCTAGTTTTTTAGGATTTTTGGATTTTTTTTAACGGCATAAAAAATCCATGCAAATTGGAAGTAGCTTTACATCGATTAAGCTTCTTTTACAAGGAAGCCACAATGAAAATGTATATAAAGAAGTTTTGGCGTGCAATACAAAAAAAAAGTGGCACTGAATTTTTGTATTTTTAAAAAACTTTTGTGCTTAATGATGATGATGATGATGATGATGATGATGACGATGATGATGATGATGATTCATGTTTAAAATGTCGCCAAATGCAACACTAAAAGTAATTATGATTAATCCCAAAATATTATTCAAATCATCCATAAGCTTCTAACTTTTTACAATTTTTCTTTTCCAATTCCATTATGGCTTATAAAGTTTTATATACAATTTTGGGACTTTCAAATTTTCTTCAGATTTTTATTTTTTGTGTTTATTTCACACGAAAAGTAATTAAAGAGACTAAAAACTGCCAGAATTTTTTTTCTATCGGAATTGCTTTTTGGCTTCAGTACAATCGCAAATAATATATTATAAACCGAATTTAAGTTGATTAACGTCCAAGATTTGTTGAATTCAGTTCGAATAGCCTATATCTATTTTTGTGGAGAGAACATTTTAATTTACATTTCGAAGCATAAATAAAAATTTCAATTTTCAAATGAAATTTCACTCACTGTTTAAAAATAGTGTGAATTAATCTCTCGAGTGGTTCAAAAATATCACAAATTCGTGGCGAAAATGTTTTTAAAATTTTTTGAATAAATTCAATTGATTAATTAATTTAAATTCAAATAATTCACAAAATTCAGTTTAAAAAATTCAAATTAATTGTACAAAAATTAAATATCAATCTGATGCAATTACTGTGGTGAAAAATGTATTTTTCACTAAACGAAACCTTGTTTCCTTCATTTCATTCTAATTTGCGATGCCAAAAAAATACCTCATTTTAATTTTGAATCGTCACGAATGGTATTAAAAAAATAAAAACACCACAAAATAGAGTGCAAAAAATTGAAACGCCACGAAAGTGCAAAAGAGTCTCTAGTGCAAAAAAGTCTAAATTTATAAATTGCAACATTCCGAATAATTCAAGGCTGGATAGAAGAGAAATGGTCGGCAGAGAGGCAGAATGAGGAAGGGAGGGGAGGAGTTAACTTCGCCGTGTTAAAACAAACATTTTTGCGCTTCGATTTCTCCGTATATATACGACGGGGTGGGATACACTTTAACGGTGGCCAAATGCACAAATGCAGTGGCCGGCAAGCGAGATAGGTTGCGTAATACTCGAGAATAGATTCTAGAACGGTGAAACTTTTCTGCAGTATTAAAAGAACCGGCGTCTTAAACTCACGACCAAAAATAGACGCGAACCTTGATTCGCTAGTGCAAAAAAAACGCCACTATAGAAATCGTCCAATAATCTGCTAGAAAATAACTTTGCTATTTTTTCGAAAATGAAAAAAAATTATTTTAAAAAGTTGTTATATCAAAATCAATAACAAAAAAAAAAATTTCTTTGCAAACTTGCGGTAGAAAAGGGCGCGAGGCATAGTTTGCCGTCCAAGCCAAATATAAATTCGTGTGTCCCGTTGCTTGCGCAACGCTCTAGCAATAGCATTACAAAATGGTGGATTTTTTGGATCGGCCGCTAAACACTCAACGGAGGAATTAATACGTTCTCATTTCAAGCCAAAGACAATGACTTTTCGTTCCAGGATTTTTTAAATATTTTTCTTTCGCCATTTATTGTGAATTACTTTCACTCCAAACGGGAATCATCTTTTTCGATGTGTCAACAAATATATTATCGATTATTAATAATCGATTGAATAAGAATAACAAGCATAAAATAACGTTGCAAAATATTTTATTAACGTTGCAAAATATTTCATCGATTATTAATTGTCGATTTTCGAATAAGGAATTATTAAACTAATATTGCGAAAAAACAAATTAAAATTATTTTCGGCTTGCCATGGAATGTGAAAATTAATAAACTTAATAAATTTAAAAAAATTAATGAAATTAATCAAATTAATCAAATATGAAAAAATAAAATGACACTGCAAATTTTTTGCCTCGATTTCGTTGGCATCCATCTTAAAGAAGAACCCGAGACAAAGAGGCTAAAAATACGAGGCAAAGAAAAATATTCGAACATGAAATCAATTAGAAAAATAAGCGTGGAAGCTCGGCAGAAGGAGTGTATTTATATGGAAATTGAATGAGCGAATGAAAATGAGAAGGGTTTGAACAAAAAAAGCCCCTTAACGATGGCCGCGGATCCGATTAAAATCTATTTTTTTTCACGGATACACTCTTAATTAAAACATTAAATTGATTGCGGGGTCGACAGGGGCTTCTTCTTCAGGTTTCGTTGTAAGGAGGGAGTATCGCGAGGCGAGGAGCACCAACCGAGAGAGAGAGAGAGAGAGAGAGAGAGAGAGAGAGAGAGAGAGAGAGAGAGAGAGAGAGAGAGAGAGAGAGAGAGAGAGGGAGAGGGAGAGAGAGAGGCGCGTCGAGGCGAGAGTTAAAATAAATGAAAATGAAATCAATTATAAAACTGTTTGAGGAGACTGAGTAGGCGGTGAGCGAGCAAGCGGGGTAAAAAGGATGGCACAATTTCTCTTCGATAGATGGACGTACCAAAATGCGGACCGAGCAATGAGCGAGACGACGACGACGACGACGACGACGACGACGACGAAGGAAAAACGGGGGTCGCGATCTTGAATTTTCCTTAATTAAAAATCCACAGACTTTGCTTTCAATTAAATAGGAACTAGACGGTTAACGAGATCGTCTTCATCCCCTTCAATTTGTTTCTCCTACCCTTAAATTTCGATATTTTCATTCGGCTATTGAAACAAAAAAATTACCAAACATAAAGCAAAAGGGCTTGATTTTTTGTTTAATTTTTTATTTATAACGAAAAAAAGATACGACAGAGATCCTTGAGATGGCCGAAAAATCTTGGGATTTATTATACTCCTAAATCTTCCGCGCGTAAAACATTTTCAACCCCCTTCTTTTTTCATCCCTCTGTTAGACTCTGCGAGTCTCGCGGGACCATCGCGAGAAATCTTTTGTTCCCCGTTTCTCGTGTCTACTTTCGCACTTTTAAAACTTTTCACCGTCGAGCCTCCGCTTGTGGAAAAGTCGTGAAATTTCATTATGAAGCAGAAACGCTCGGGCACGATGCAACCACAGGGGATGGAGGGTAAGACGCAAAAGATAAGACATCTTTCTCAAGCCTCCTTGGAGTTTTCTTACGAAAATCCGATAGCCACGAAAAATGTAGCACATGATGCATGACCAACGTGACCATTTTTTTTAACAAGGAAATTTTTTATTAAGGGTTGATCTCCTGGGATTAACTCCCATCCCCTTGGGATTCATTAAATCCATGAGGATAAAATATAAGACATAAGATAATATGTCATCAACGCTTATTGAATATATTTTGTTCGACAAAATAATTTATTTCGTACATTTTTTAGAATTTATACGAATCCCCTTAATTTTCTTACCCTCCATGATTATCTAAATTTACCCCCCATGTGAATTTACACTATTATATATATTATATAATAATTATATATTATACATTATTATACATTATTATATATTATTATACATTATTATACATTATTATATATATTTTATTAAGTATATGGCTCATTCCATGTCAAATTGACCAATAGTTGGAATCGACCCCTTTCAATTTCGATGAAATTTCGGTCAGAAGTTTTTTCGTTTTCATAAAACAAAGTTCTACCAGAGGAAAAAATTTTAAAAAATTTCCCGGAAGTTATGCGAAATTCAAAATTTCACAATTTTTTCAATTTTTAAAGTTTATTTTTTACTTATCTCGAAAACTGTTATAGTTACGAAAGAATCGATCTAGATTCGTCTCAAAGAGTATATACTTGGGGCTACGAAAAAAAAATATAAAAAAAAAAATTTGAAAAATGATGAATTTTGAGAATTTTGCATTTTTAAAAGTCGTGAAAATCCACCATCAACATTAAATTATTGGTTCAATTTTTTTTATAGTACCTTGTGCCGATCCTAAATGATCCTGAAATTTTCAGAATGGTGTTTTTTTTTAAATATACATTTTTTAATTTTGGCGAAAATTGTTTTTTTTACCTTCAAGTTAAATAAAGTTGACCAATCATGTAATTTGTACTGCTCAAAATTACTAAATTACATAATTGCTCAACTTTACTTAACTTAGAGGTAAACAAAAAAAAATTTCTTTCAAAAATTCAAATATTTACATTTAAAAAAAAACCATTCTGAAAATTTCAGGATATTTTAAGATCAGTACAAGGTACTATATAAAAAAAATTGAAGGAATAATGTAATGTCAATCGTGGAGCTTCACGACTTTTAAAAATTCAAAATTCTCTATATGCATCATTTTCAAAATTTTTTTTCGAAATATACTTTTTTTCGTAGCCCCAAGTATACTCTTTAAGACGAACCTAGAACGATTTTTTCGTAACTATAATAGTTTTCGAGATATTCAAAAAATAAACTGGAAAAATTAAAAAAATGGTGAAATTTTGAATTTTGCATAACTTGCGAAAAAAAAAATTCAATATTTTTCCTTTGGTAGAATTTCATTTTATGATAAAACAAAACTTCTGACCAAATTTCATCGAAATTGAAAGGGGTCGATTCCCACTGTTGGTCGATTTGACAAGAAATGACCCATATGTTATATTAAATTTAATATATGTATAACTAATATATATATTAAAAATACGGATTGATTGAATATTGGGGAAATAATTCTATCATAAATTGTACACTGAAACTTGAAGTTTAAACAAATATTTTCTTGTTATAAAGTATTTTGTAATTTTCGACCAAGAATTCTTTAAATAATTTTTTTTTAATCGCATCTGGATTGGCTACAATACCAAAGCTGGCACAAAGAATCTATCATGCCTTCCTCCATATCTATATATCAAGAGACTTGGCAGCGTCTCGAGGTCAATATAGTATTGCCCAGAGAGTCGAAATTCCCTTTTCTCTTCTCAAGCTTCTTTTATTCCATTGATCGTCATTTTTGCGAAAGTCCATTCAGCGTACTGTATCCTTTGAATCCTGCATCACAGGGTTCAACTTAAAATAACGATAATCACGAATACGACCTCGAACAGAAAGGGAAAACTGCGTGCGGGTAAATGTGAATTAGAATGAATGCAATATTAAGAAGCAAAAAAGTGAAATCCGAGTAAAAGAAATTTTCGTCGACCACGTGACGACCTCCAAATCCGCAGCTATTCATTTTATTTTTATACCATCTCGCAGCGTTGTACGTCATTGGATTGTGCAATCATTTTTCAACGAAAGGTCTTGTTTTTCAATGCTTTTTATTTGAAAGATTTTTGAAAAATAATAATAATAGGGCCCATGAAATTTCAAAAACGTTTTGACAATATTGAATTTTTTTTTTAAATAATGGATTAACCATTAATACTGACTCGAAACACATTTTTGATCATAACCATATTTCTATCAGAACTCGAATAATGCGACAATAAATTTGAACAAATTTAACATAAAAATCGTATGATATTTTTTTCAACAACATTTTTTACAGCTTAATTTCTGACACAATGTTGAATTTAATATTTGTTATCATGCTGTCCACCAAAAGGATTAAGAAAATCAAATTATCATCAACTTTTACCATTTTCACGTCAGATCAATTTACACATTTTCTTCGCAATTTTGAAGTTGAAAAAACAAAAATATTAACATTATATTGATTACTGAAAAATAATATCCAACCTACAAACGATGGATAATGAAAAAAAGCCCTAAAAAACCTCATCCAAAAGTCATGTCATCTGAAGATATGTATTTGAAGCATTCAACGATATTTCGAGCAAAATCTTGCCTTCATGATTGCGATTTTCCTCTAAATTGTTGATATAAAAAATACATTGAAGAAAAAATTCAGAACACTCTAATAAAATATATTTAAAAATTTGGGCTTTGTTGCAAAATGGAGATTTTAATACTTTATGAGTAAAGTTCAAAAAAATTTTTTTTTGTGCAATTTTTTTAATTTTACTCATAGAGTATCATAATCTCCATTTTGAAACAAAGCCCAAAAATTTTGTTATATTTTATCGGATTATTCTGATTTTTTTCAGATTCTACAAAATGGTCCCTTTTTTTCAAAAAAAAAAAAAAAAAAATTCTAAAACCGCGTGGCCAAAAAATTCTGAAAAAATTTGGGAAATTTTTTTTTAATGTGTTTTTTTCTATATATAATTTAGAGGAAAATCGAAATCATTAGGGCAAGATTTTGATCGAAATATCGTGGAATGCGTCATATACGTTATACCGACTCTGTCACTTTTTATAAAACGGAAATATATCTTTATCTGAAATATATTGTTCATAGATCTCAGATATATCTCTTATGTATGTCGAAACATATTTGATTATAATTAATTTATAATTTTTATAATTTTTTTTCCACGGAGGAAGCTCTCGAGGAATCATAGTGACCATCCATGATGTCAAAAGAGCGTATCAGAGCCATTGGGCTGTACAATCAAGATTCCGTTTCACGCTGCTGTTTCTTATATATACCACAAAAAATTATACATTATCGTGTAACATAAGAATCGTGAATCACCGTAATTTTCATGAGCCGCCGCTGAACGCGATATTCTGGTTGTACAGCAGCTGCTGCGATTTCGGATTCGAGTCTGCGTGGATACCTCCTGCTTTCTCCTTCTTCACTCCCTTTGGTCCCTTCATCTTCGAGGCTTACTAGGCTGGTCAGCCCGGGTCATGCTGGTACTCCATATGCCGAACGGATACCACATCACACACACACACACACACGCACACACGCAAACGCGCACACACGCACACCCACGCACGCACACACACACACACACACACACAAAGACACGTACCCACAAACACACATCCAAGTCCAGCGTGAATTCAAACTGTCCGCAAGGTAAAGAAGCTCCTCGGTGGTGGTTTTCTGGCGGGACATCTGGTTATGCGACGCCTTGATAAAACAACGTTGATGCTCGCCTCGTTGTCTCACCTTAAGCCTTGTCAGAGTTTGATTCGTGAATGCACCTCGTACAATTTGATGCTACAACACACGCGGTAAAGTCAGAGTGCCCAAATTGTTGGCCTTGGAAGTCACAAACACGCGAGAGCTACCTCGAACTACCTCAAGTGGCTCGATTCAACCATATCGTTTCCTTGGAATTTATGGTGCACGAGTGAAGCACAGATTCATGTGGAATCTCCAAAATCTGTGGCGACGTAACTTCCACGCTTGAATCAGTGCCGTGGTATCAGTATCAGCTTGATCGAACGAATTGCCTATTCCACTTGGCCACGAATAATCAGGATTGAACTTTGCCTTGAAGCGCAACATCTGGTTGGTAGCTCGTTATGAAATGTTTGCGAGTGACCCGAACATTAAAGACTCGGAAATGCTCGTGGGAGTTGCGTGAATGACGTTGAACTTGAATGAACGTGAATGACACGATTTGACTATATGTGACCTCACTATTGTGGGTTAGGTTATAACCAAAGTAGACCATCTGAATGAGAAATTCATTCGTAGTTCGATTACGAAACGATCACCTTCCCGTGCAGAAATTTGTTGGGATATCCCAGTAAAATCCCGATCACGATTCCTTAGGAATGTCCTAAAAGGGGATACCTGGCTAGATCCCTGGTGGGTCTCTAGTGGTGTCCTCATTAACGCTAATCGGTAATCTAAAAATTAATATTTCGATCGAATCTCGATCAGGATTTGTTGTAGCAACCCCCAAATGAATATTCCTGTGCAAAAATTTGCTAGGATCTTCTACACTGAGAAAAATGTATGGCGACGTCAACCGTATTTCAATTATAAAATATGTTTTGCTGACGCAACGTCTATAATGTATGGTTAACCTAATACGTAAAAACATTGTAAAATAAACTATATTTTCGTAATCACACCGATCATTTCATGGCAATTGCAACAATTTGTCTCCTTACCATGCATGAAGTGCTAGAAACTATTAAAAGCATTGCATTCTCAGTACTTGCATGGTTATACTTTCTATTATACATCAAATTCCGAATCGTTTTGCATATTAGCGACAGAAAGCAATTGTTTTCATTTAATTGAAAGCAATTATCAACAAATCAAATTTATCAACATTTATCTCGTGGTTTCGATTCCAAACTTACGTCGCGGTGTTCTCATTAAATAATGTCAAAGACGTATCGATATTCGTACTTTGTTGTTGGTTATGGAGCCCCACTCTTGGTTTTAGCCGAAATGCCGTAAAAATATTATAATGTAATATTTTCAATTACAGATTTTTGATGATAATCGGATCAGTAATTTTTTCTTTCGTTTTATGAAAAAATTTTAGTGGGGCTCCATTTGTGCCATAATTCTGATGATACTGTCAAAATTTTATTGATTTTCATCCATTCGTGCCAGAGCAAGTTTGGAATCCATTTTCGAGGTGCTAATGTCGGTATTTAGCCTCCCCTTAAGTTAAAAGATAAGTTGAACCAAAAAATGACCTTCGGGTAATAAAAATAAATTCTGAATACTATTTTGGTACGTATTTATTTCTCGGCCTGTGTTCTATAAATATGATATTTACGTCAGTATATCAAAAGTAGTCAGTGGTGTAGTGGTTAGCGTCTCAGTCTTAGGTCGTTAGTTAGGCTCGATAGGTAGGTAGGTTTCAAATCCCAGTCTGGTCTCGTGCACATTCTAGGGTCCGCGAATATGCAAGAAAACAAAATCAGTCGGAAAAATCCATAAACATTCAAATTATCTATTTTTGAAAAATTTAATTCATGTTGAATTTGAGGATATGCGTAAAAACGAGAGTCGCGGGTTCAAACCCCACTGAGAGCAAATTTTTTTTTTCTTTAAAATTTTTTTTTTGTTATTGACCCCTTAGAAACTATCAATTGGAACTGATTTCCATCGTAACAACTGATAAATAAATAATTCCGCACGTCTGCTCTCAAAATTATAAAAATGGCGCTGATATGATCATACATGGTCAGATTTAAGCATACATGATCTGTCATGACACTGCATGATCAAATGCGGTCAAATTTCTTGTCTGGTCATATCTGATTCTAGAGATATGATTCAGATACCTTTCAGATATATTCAGATATGAACTTTTTTTCTCGGGAAGTATTAAATATCCATACATAAGTAAGGATATCAAACATAGACGAACTTGGGGACCTTATAGACGTCGAGGGGAAAGTTCGTTTGTGCGAGAGGAAGCCACCTACCGGACTTTTGGGGAACTGCCAAATTTTACGGGTGAATAGGTACTTCAGTAACCTGAGTTCAGAATGTAGCCACTATCATAGTGTACCGGTAACCATTCACTGATTTTGTCATACACATCTCCTATGATCTTACTAATTTACCATAGCAATATGTTGGTTTAGTTCGTATAAACATGTTACATGTTTCTGTAACGCAACGTTTATATTTTATAGTGGAACGCATTCAAAAATAACAGTAGACAAAGAACTATAATTGTCCCTGCCAATTCAGGCCATGCCTGCATTTAACATACATTTCGGCGGCTAAATTTGTTGAACTCAACCTACCGCTGTGGTAGAGTTGAATGAGCAAGAATTAGAAGTTACTATAAGAATAGTAGCGTCACGAAACAAAATTCAGAAGGTTTGCACAAAACAAAAAAAAATAATAAATGCGACGACTGTTATATATTATTGACAATTAAATGAATGTGTTCAATGAATTATGTACTTATCTTTGCGAGTTTAACAATAATAATTGTAGCCTCGCGCATATTAGATATTTATAGACACCTTCGAAATTGCATGTTTGATGTTATTTCGCGCTTATAGTAAACTCAACAATATTATCGCTAATCTAACCATGAAATATGTTCTCTGTTATTATAATCGGTTTGACCATGGTCGATTGTTGTAATTACCACGGGTTTTTCTCTCAGTGCGGTTTCTTGTAATCTCGATTGGGATTTCTTAGGGATACCCTTATAAGGGAGTCCTTACTGGATCCCTCGTTGGTCCCAGGTTGATTCCTTATTATAACGCTAAAACAATTTATTTTTGATCTCATGGTGATGACATTAATTGTGTTAATTACATTAATTCCTTTAATTACCATAATTTTCGCACGGGTTGAATTGACTTATTTTATGGATAAATAAGAATAAAGATGAAGATGAACATAAATGTGAGGAGAAGTTTCGATGCTATATAGAATTCGATAAACACCCTCGAATAGCAAATGATATGTCACCCCCATGGGGAGGTTTGTGACAAAATAAACGTAAATATTGTTATTTTTATTTTTGAGAGAATTCCCTAATTGTTTATTTTCAATTCTCTTTCCTCATAGCTCACTTGTATCGGTAAAAAATTTATTGAAAGATTTTTATGCCAGTATGTTCAAAATGTCCCGAAACTTCAATGAACGTTCTTATAAATTTTCAAATTTATATGTGTATATGCTAGCCTGGAAAAATTAAAATGGACATAGGTGCAGAACGTTTCAAGCGATCCACACGAAATTTAGTACGATTATGTGTCTTCCCTGAGCCAGTGAAAATTTGATCGAAATTGTAAGTAATTCGGTAGGATTTCTAATTTTTTACAAAATGTATGTGCGGGGCTAATAATCGGAACTTTAGAGTTATCAATCTTATTTTTTTTTTCAACAGATGCACTCAATAATTTATAGTTAGGATGAAATTTGTCGCACTTCCGGAATTTGGTTTTGAAAAAAATCGAAAAATTTCTATAAATGAAAATATATATCTTAAATGAAATTCGCACATATCTTTCTGATTTCTTTCCATTATTTATTAAGCTTCTTTTCTGAGAGAGAGTCATAATTGGACGACTCATCATAGAAGGGCCCAAGTAGGGTTACCGTTTCGAATTTTGAAAAGTCCTGACAAAATGCCTGACTCGACAAAAAAAGTCCGGGAATTTAGTCAAGACAAGAAGTTAAGTGATAGATAAAAAAAATTATTATTTTATGTTTGAACTACAGTAAAGTTGATTGATACAAAAAATATTATTTTATGTCGAACTGATGAAGTTGATTGGTATAAAAAAAAGATTATTATTTTATGTTTGAACTGGTAAAGTTGATTGATGAAGAAAAGTTGATATTTTATGTTTGAACTAGTCAAGTTGATTGATAAAAATAGTACATTACATCACGAGGATGAGGACTCGTGTGATTGCAGGACGAGCCGAAGGCGAGTTACTCACACACTCGTCAGAAAATGTTTTTACGCCGAGTGATGTACGATATTTTATGTCACGAGGTGCAATATAGACGTTTTCACGTCCGCTTGCGGATGTAAAAGCGTCCATTATTGTACTGAGTGATATAATAGTATATTACGATACTAGTGCGATGAAACTTTTTCTGACGAGTGTGAGTTTGCAGCATGAGCTGAAGGCGAATGTTGCAATCACACTTGTTGAGAAAAAGTTTCTCGCACTAGTATCGTACGAAATTTTATTGTGCGAGTGTGCAAAGTGCCAGTTTGAGCACGCGCAGCGTGCGCCAAGTTGCACTTTGCGCACGGAGTGCAATAAAGATTATTAATTCATGTTTGAACTGGTAAAGCTGATTGGTGAAGAAAATTTATTATCTTATGTGTGAACTGTTCAAGTTGATTGATGAAGTAAAGTTATTATTTTATGTTTGAACTAGTAATGTCGATGGTCAAAAGAAGATTAATATTTTATGTTTGAACTCGAAGTTGATTGTTTTAATGTTGAAATGAGAATGATTGACTAGTTGAACTAGTTGTATGTAGTTGAATGAAGATTGAAGACTATTCTAATACCTGTGTTTTACTTTTAAGTAATTCAATGTAAAAATTAAATATTCATTCAAATTTTTTCATCCAAGTCAAAAATCCGGACAAACTAAAAAGCCGGACGACCTCCGGACAAATCCGCACCGATGGTAACCGTAACCCAAGGAACTACTTATGAAGAAGGCTTGTCGGATGTTTAAAAAAAAAAGGGAAACAATGGACAAATTGTGAATTCGGACAATTACTTTGCAAGTGAATCTCTGTTCTCCCCTGGTTAGCATAAAATTCTCGATTCCCACGGTTGAATCGACGGCAGATTGGTGGCTGAAAAAGAGTACAGATGAAGGAAAGAAAAATAATTCAACGGAGATGGAGGGTTAAACTTTCTTGGACTTGGACTTTTTGTGGGTGGCAGCGCCAAGTAGAATTTTTGTTATCATTCGATTAGCACAAGCTTTCGTGGGGCAAAACGATGAACGGTCTGCCGAGGCTTTTCGGTACACCGGTAATTTTAGTTTTTCTTTCTCTCTGATGTGAAGATATAGAAAATTGTCCAGATCGCGAAAACTACGTACAAGAGAGGAAGAGTGGAGAGAAAGGGTTGAAATAAAGAGAGAGGGATGATGAACGAATGAGTTATTTTGCCGTGTAACCAATCTCACGGTGAAAATCGATATTGGAACGGTGGAGAAGATGCACGGGATGGCAAAATCGCATTGTTCCAGGACCCTCCGGACGACAAGCTGATTGGGTTAGTAGTAGTCGGGTAGGACCAGGCGTTTGTGTTTTGTCGATGGTAATGGTAGTGGTGACGCTGCCACAGTAGTGCTCCTCCTGTTCCGTTTCATATACACTGCGAATCGAATCTATATAGCGAGGCACGAGGTGTAGCACCGTGTCACAGGATACGCTAAGTTGACTGCCGTTTCACTATCGTTTGCTTGTGAACCCTGGTCAAAGAGTCTTGACCACGGACAATGTTGTATCACATAGAATTCATAATGCATTTCGATGAAACATTTTTTTTACATCCTGCAACATATTGAGATAGTCGAGTCGTAATACCAAAATGATGTAAAAAACCCTAAGGACTATTATCAGGGAAAGACATTTGTTATTAAAATAACCAATAAATTTTTTTTTAATGGTTAAGAAGGTTATTATTGGAAAAAAATTTTAAGATAGCGTGCAGTTTTGTGGGAACATAAAGGGAATTTTATTGATCTGTCATCATTTGTTTCAATGGTAGAAAAATAAAGCATTGACAGATCAACGAATTACTTTCTGTCATAAAGCCTGAATTTTAAGTTATAATTTTTATTTTAAGATCGATCTTAAGATCAAACTTAAGATCAAACTTTCCATCGAACTCAAGCTGGAATTTAAGATTGAACTTAAGTTACAATTTGAGATGAATTCTAAATTTTAACTTAAGTGTCATTATAAGTTGATACTCAAGTACAAACTTTAGTGTAAACTTTAGATGGATCTTAAGTTTGAAGTTTAAACTTAAATTCGGTTTGAAGTTCGATCCTAAGATCCATTTTGAGCTTAAGCTTAAGTTCGATTGATCTTAAATATTTTGACGGCTAATGTCAAAACTTAATATCAGAATATTAGCGCAGATACAAAATACGGTCGAAGGAGGCGATGAAGGAAGCTCGATCGAAGATGGATCTTAAGATCAAACTATAAACCAAGCTTAAGTTTGAACTTAACATCGATCTGGAGTTCGCACTAAAGTTTGAACTTAAGTATGAACTTATAATGGTACTTGAGTTGAAGTTTAAGATTCATTTTAAATTGGAACTTAAGTTCGATCTTAAAATCCAACTCGAATTTCATGGAAATTTCGAACTTGAGTATAAACTTACAATGATTCTCAAGTTCGAACCTGAAATTCATCTTAAATTGGCACTTAAGTTCGATCTTAAATTCCAACTTGAGTTCGATGAAAAGTTTGATATTAAGATCGATCGTAAGATAGAACTTATGACTTAAAATTCGGGCCTAAGAGATTACCCATGCGTGAATTTGTTTGAGGCCCCGACTCGGCCCCGCTCGGTTTTCCCTAACTTACTTTGGGCCCTTGACTGGAAGCCCAATAGGGCCCCTGAATGGATGGTCGCGCTTTTTCGACAAGGGCCTTACAAGGTTGCCAAATGAGGGTCCTTACAACCACCTCACGTCTGCCATGTCGAATCCACGACAAGCCCATGGTCAAGCCCTATCAGGGCCCTAATACGTACGTAGTATCGCTATGCGTGTATATTGTAAAATTGAATTATTTTAAGATTATTGTTATTATTATTGTTATTAATAATTCTCCATGAGAATTTTTACGACAAAATAGTATAAAGCAGAGGATTTCAATGTAGAAATCTTGCGGGTATGACTACCCTCGAGGCATGATTTCCTGAGAGCCCTGACTCTGCGGTGTGGAATACAACCCGTGCTCCCACTTCGGCTATATAAGCATACTATTTGCATATTCCGTATGGGAGAGAGCGCAAGCCGTTTGCGACATCTCATGGCGAGTCTCGGAACTAACTCCCCGTGAAGCCCGATTAGGCTCTCAAAGGGTTGCCTCGTCAGTGCCATGTTTGAATTAATTAGGGCTCCGATACTCTCGCCCTATTTGGGCCCGATTTGGTTCGGTTGTAATTATACCGATTTCTTTAAATATGGGTTGCCCGATGAAGCCCGACAAGGTCCTCAACAGGTTGCCTTAGGTCAGCCATATTATAAGTAAGTCTGGCAACCTTGGCATTGCCCTGTCACGGCCCAACCTGGCGGTGTTATGGCAATTCATGACAGGGCATCCACATTTGAGCCCGACAAGGTCCTCAACGGGTCGCCTTAAATCAGCCATATTGTAAGTAAGCCTGGAAACCTTGGCACTGCCATTTCGAGGACCAACCTGGTGGTGTTATGGCAATTCATGACAGGGCATCCACGTTTAAGCACGACAAGGTCCTCAACGGGTTGTCTTAGCTCAGCCATATTGTAAGTAAGCCTGGAAACCTTGGCACTGCCCTGTCGGGGCCCAACCTGGCGGTGTGAGGGCAATTCCTGACAGGGCATCCACGTTCAAGCCCGACAAGGTCCCGACTAAAGTCAGGCCTTCCAGACCAGTTTCCGAATCCTCTTGAAAGTCTTGAAAGTTAGGTTCGTGACATCATTTTGGTACTATGACCCAATGATCTTAATATTTGTTAGAATTCGGATCGACAAAAAAAATGTTTATCTTGCACTGAAAGAAATTATGATCAATCATACTGGAATGAGATATTAATATATTGCAGTAATCTGAACTAAATGAATAAATTCACAACTATATAAATTATAATTTCAACTAAAAACATTATTACTGAATCATTATGTATAATTAAAAAATGTAATTTCTTCATCAGTCCTAGATATTCAGTAAAAAAGAGCCTTTACAAAAAAAAAACAAGAGTACAACATTAACCCGATACACGAATATCTTTTTACAAAAATATTCAAGCATCTAATATCCACTTACAAAGATATGTAAGTACAAAAATGACTGCATAAAAATATTCACTCAAAATGACTCATTAATTAATACCTTCGAATACTGAAAATACATGTAAATAGGAAAATGCTTCTAGAATTTTCTACCTTAAGGTATATTTTAACCTAAGGTAGAATGTAACCTAAGGCAGTCTTGTACAGCAAAACCCCCCAAAATCTCTACTTCTGTTTGTATCAATGTAGAGTTAGAGTAAGATCAAGTAATTAAGTAAATTCAAAATAAGTTCTATTCATTTCCAAAAATGGTACATGTTACATGTTCCTATATTAACATTACCTCATTGTAGCAATTTCATTAATTTTATTTTCATTTAATTCCCACAATTCAATTAATACTTATAAACATCATCAAATTTTCAATTTAGCAACATCAGCCATTAATACAATATTTTCATCATTAATATTAAATCAACGAATAACATAAAATAATCAGCAATTATTTATTAATCTTATCAGTTTAATTATCAAAAGTATAGAAAATTCAAATTGCTACAAAATGTGCCAGTCCAACTAAATACTCATCAATATTAGCAAAATAATGCTCATCAACAATTGCCTTAATTCTTTCATCGCAAAAATTTTGTAATTTTATGTGGCAGTTTTTCAAGAATGATTTTAAATAATTATCATTATTATTATTATTGAACATTGTCAATCAGATATTTATGTATCCCAACATTATTTGTAATATACATAATTTTGTATTTATATATTAAACACATAATTTTTTTTGCTCTGAGATTTTTTGGTCAGCTTATTTTTTTACATATGTGTCATTCCATATCAATTCAACGACGTTTTGACGGTGACCCCTTCGATTTTTTTTATTTTTCAATATGTTATTATACATGCAAAAAGAAGTATCCATGCCAATTTTTAGCTCTCTATCTTAAACCTGACCGAAGTTATTGATTTTTCAAGAATATACTTAAAATAATCATAACTTCTACATTAACCAAGATATTGTAATTTGTCAAGAGGTCATTTCTTTTCATTTTTCGAGGTACTTTTAAAAAAATATATAAAAAATTAAGAAAAACAAATTTTTAATGTGTTTTTAACTGTTTTAAGCTAAAAAATTGGATTTTCTTTCCATGGGACCCCTTCGATTTTTTTCAAAGGAAAATTATTAAATTCTCCGTAAAAAAACAAAATTTTTGAGATCTTACCGAAGAGGGGATTCAAATAACTACTTATCGAAAAAAACTTTTCTACATGCTCCTACATTCTACAAACTTCTATATTAACCAAGATATTGTCATTTGTCAAGAGGTCATCTTTTTTTGTTTTTCAATGTACTTTTTGAAAAAAAGACGAAGAATCAAGAAAAACAAATTTTTAATGTCTTTTCAACTATTTTAAGCTAAAAAATTGGATTTTCTTCTAATGGAACCCCTTCGATTTCTTTCAAAAAAAAATATAAAATTCTACGTAAAAAAACAAAATTTTTGAGATCTTACCGAAGAGGGAATTCAAATAACTTCTTAACGAAATATTTTTATTCGATTTTTTTTTCGTAATTTTGAACTTTTTTCCTTCTATGACTCTAATAGTTGATTTCAATGATGTTTAAATAAATAATCCAACTTGCCTCACATATTTCCATTGTAAATTACTATAATTAACATGAAGAATTACAATTCAAGTACGTTTTGCAAACTAAAGTGCAAAACGTACTTAAATTGTAATTCTTGATGTTATCTATTATAATTTACAATGAAAATATGTGAGGCAAGCTAGATTATTTATTTTAACATCATTGAAATCAACTAATGTAGTCATAGAAGGAAAAAAGATCAGAATTACGAAAAAAAAAAATCGAAGCTTTTTTTTTCAATAAGAAGTTATGTGAATTCCTCTTCGGTAAAATCTCAAAAAATTTATTTTTCTACGTAGAATTTTATAATTTTTTTAGAAAAAAATCGAAGGGATCCCATTAGGAGAAAATCCAATTTTTTAGCTTAAAACAGTTAAAAACACATTAAAAATAGGTTTCTCTTAATTTTTAATATTTTTTTCAAAAAGTACCTTGAAAAACAAAAAAAATGACTTCTTGACAAATTACAATATCTTGGTTAATGTAGAAGTTATGATTATTTCAAGTATAGTCTTGAAAAATCTATAACTTCGGTATGGTTTAAGATAGAGAGCTAAAAATTGGCATGGATACTTCTTTTTGCATGTATAATAACATATTAAAAAATAAACAAAATCGAAGGGGTCACCGTCAAAACGTCGTTGAATTGATATGGAATGACACATATATATATTAATAGTTTGAGCGGACACCATACATTTTCATAGTTGCACAATTCACTATATTTTTCGTTAGGATTATCATAAAATGAAGCTGTCTCTTGAACCACTATAGTCTCCTATTTTTTTCTTAATCGAGAAACATTGCATTTTTCAACCTCGAAATATTTATGAACCTTTATAAAGTTAAACTTTTGAATTGATTTTGTTGTTTTGTGGTCACAGTTCTTAACGCAGTTAGTTCTAATTGATTTTA
This sequence comes from Alloplasta piceator, assembly GCA_946863875.1. Classification (NCBI taxonomy): domain Eukaryota; kingdom Metazoa; phylum Arthropoda; class Insecta; order Hymenoptera; family Ichneumonidae; genus Alloplasta; species Alloplasta piceator. The sequence continues at coordinate 18,606,896 of OX333075.1, forward strand.
TGCTTGGCAGGTCCTACCCTTCCTTGAGTGTAATTTTTTTTGTCATGTGAAAATTCTCGATGAAAAGGATGCCGAGACCCCAATAATGAGTTTGCATGATATCAATTCGATTAAACAACGATACTCATTTTAGTGCTGTTAGCAAGCGGTTTTTTCAAGTTAGTTACGGCATGCTCGGAAAGCTTTTTAAAAATTATAACGATCACGGCCTTTTGCTGATATTCACGATACGAAGGGTGCGTACAGCGTCCATTCAGCAACCTTTTTTGACGTACAACGATGTAAAATGGGTCCGGGAAAAAAATTCGCAGTGAGCGACCGAAGTAGCGCCCTTGCCCTGATGCACTTTTCCCTTCAAAGCTCTTCACCCTACAACGTGACTCTGTCCACTCTGTTATTTATACTTCCATTTACGGCGCTCGTTTTTTTTTTTCGTCATGAGTGCACCTTGTTGAAAATGAATTACGACGAAATTGCGAGCCTTTCAATTCGAGACGAATTTTTGGACTAAGGGCGATATCCCATTATTTTAATGTTCTGATCACACTGAGAAAACAATATATCTCTATGTAACAGGCTTTGTTGACTGTTAACAAATGTTAAGTTGGATATGGCGAAATAAATATTTTTGAATAGTTGATACATTATTTTGACACATATGAAATTTTATTATGAAAACACGAATATTTCTTAACGACTAAGAACGTTGTAACAGTTAAGGAATATTGGAAGAAACGTGCCAGCTAAATATATTTCTTTACAATAAATAAATTGTTTTCTCAGTACAAATACCGACAACTCGTTAGGATTTCATTAACTATTGACATTTGGAATTTTTCATCTTATTGCAAAGTAAATTTGAGAAAAGTCTTCATTACAATAATTCTGTATATTCGGACTTTCGCTGAATGTAATAGGTTAGGGTTAAGTAGATCCTTGTAGAACTCTATTCGAGGAAAATAAAGTGAAAACAGATTTCTCAGACTTTTTTAAATGTTTCACCGGCGAATATTTGAAATCGAGAGAAATAAGTCCATATTTTATATTTCCTGATCAGTTTCCAATGTAACGAACTACTAATATTTTGGTGGAGTCGAAAAACAAAATTTGGGAAATTTTGGCAGACACCTCTTCCACTGATTTTCTGAAACTTTTAGTTCTCCAATGGAGACACTAAATAAGATATTAAGTGAATAGACCTTCTTTTTCCTCAACTTAAGAAAAAATAATAATAACACTTTTTTTAATAAACTTCATTTCTAATTTTCTTCAGGCCATGTCACTTTGGAGGATTATACGCAGTTAGGATTTTCAAAAAATGGATTTTTTTAAATTTCTTTTTCGTAATGTGGGGGAGACCGGGAACAAAAGTAACAGGGTACAGTTGTAACACAGCGAATATCTCCCAAACTATAGTAGGTACCACGGTGTCCCAGAGGCACATAATGCGTCTTGCAGTTCCTCACATTTGGTACTAGGCTAGGAGACATCCGCACTAAACAGACTTGACCAGAGAGGTGTATTGGTATTGTCAGGCCTAAAGTAAACTTTTGCGGCTTTTGATAAACACGAATATCTCGATTACTATGCTACATATAGTCATTATTTTGTTTTCACAAGCTTCCTTGGACATTTTTGTGTCAACTTTCGCGGTTTTTAAAGCCTCTAGCTTGAGAAAATTAATCAAATTCTAACTTTGAAGTAAAAAAAACCATCTGGGGACAATTGTAACAATTTTGCCGGGGACGGTTGTAACAGTTTGTCGGCTGTCAGTTGTCATGATAATTTCACATCTAAACATTGAATCTAACGTCAAACGGACCTTTTTTTAAAGTTTCTGCGTGCAAAAATGCCTCTGCAACGCGTAAGAATCACGCAACGAGCCTGTGCCAACATGTCAACGTACGAAGAAGCGTATGAAAAGATCAAAAATGGAAAATCTATACAAGCAACCACGGCACGTACACAGAGAGAAAAAATTACTAGAACCAATGACATAAAGTTTTGAAGGCAAAAAATCATTTTTTCCATTATTTGCCAAAACATATTAGTTTGGTTCCTTTATATATTTACTTGGCTCATTTTTTTCAGTCAATTCCGTAAATTTCTGTTTCAATAAACGAATTTACTTGAATCTAAAAATATGTTATCAATTATATCCCGTGTAGAAATTTTGGTAGGGAAAAACTTCTGCCCCTGACTTGCCCTCCCTAACTAATGTAGGGAAATGATCCGCTCATCCTAACAGGCCCTGTTATGCCATGTAACACCTGGCTGGCCATTTTCGGATCCGGCGGTCCTGATCAGGCCCCTATGACGATATGATCCAGCCCTAGCAGATCCTGATCAGGCCCCTAAGATTTTTAGAATCATGCCCTTAAAGGCCCTGATCACGGTCACGATCATACACCGAAGCGCTTTTTGAACAATTCGTTTTTACGAGGTACTCCTTTTTCAATGTATGCATCTTATTATTTATTTCGAGGCAACCCTTTCTTAGGGTACACTTTTCTTTTGGCAATCCTCGAAGAGAATATTAGGTTTCGAGTGAACGGAAATTCTCTACGAGAATTAAATAAATAAATACAATTACATAAGATGGCAGGAACTCCTTGTATGGATTCTTTCGACACCGACTTCTGCTAACATCCGTGCTCGCACCCGTCTATATAAGCATACTGAACACATTATCCATATGGGAGTTCAACGGTTGCTGTCCTGCGACATCTCGCGCCAAGTCTCGGAACTAACGCGATGTGGTTCGTGGTGATGATAATAATAATCCTCTGCCTACGTAACGAACTTGTGACAGGCGCACAATTGCTTGTTATTCTCGCGGGATTAAAGCGATAATGTAAATAATAATTAAATAATAATAATAATAATAATAATAATAATAATAATAATAGTAATAATAAACGAGGCAATGATTGTTAATTTATTATTATTGTTATTACTATTATTGTTATTTATTATTATTATTATTATTATTATTATTATTATTATTATTATTATTATTATTATTATTATTATTATTATTATACTGAAAGCCGATATACAAATAATTTTATTTTAATAAATACTCAGGGCAATCCAATAGTTTTCACATCAGAGCTCTGCCAGGGTAATAAAACAAAAATATGTTTTGCTTAAAAGTGTAAAAATAACATCGTCGGAAACTGTTCATATTCTGATCATGCAGGGCACTGGTAATAAGTGATTATTTCAATGTTATAACTAGGGACCAGGTCGTTAAGTTCCATGTCAGGGCCCTGCCAGGAAAATCGGATCAGGCAGGGTGGATCAGGGGCAAGAATCAACTAATGGTTGCCCTATCGCATTTCTACACGGGATGTAATATGTTGTTTGAATCGAGAACACATTTTATCATTCAAAACATGCATGTCTTTTAATACAGGAAGCACTGAGAAAAAAAATTTGTTGAATCAACAAATTAATTAGTCCAATCAACAGGAAAAATGATTGATTCAATCAAATGCGTGTTTATCAATTGTTGCTAAACATTTTATAAAAAATATATAGCCCTTGCAAAATAATTTAATATGCATAGTTTAGTGACCCCAAAAAAAGATAAATAGAAAGAAAAAGACAAATCTGCGCTAATTCTCCGATCTAATTTCTCTGTCCGACCGAGATTCGAACCCTCGACCCTACTTACCATCATACCTATCCTACCTAACTACCTGACACGCTACCTATCGTGCTATCGACTACTACACTATGCACTTGAAAAAAGTTAGGAGTTATGAAGAGACGAATATAAAAAAACATTTGAAAAACCTGTTTTTTAATTTTTAACAATTTATGTATACTATTAAAGTATACTATAGAAATGATAGTTCTTTGCTTGAAGGAAATGAAAATGTCATCATTCCAAACAAATATTCTATTGGAATAAAATAATGTGTTATTTATTTGGATACGGCTTCTTTTAAAATAATCACAATCAATTTTATATCTAATAAATATTGAAAATACTACAAAAATATTTTTAGAAGTAAAATAATTATGAATTTATTGCAATGAAATAATTTTGTTCGATAAAAATAATTTGATATTGATGTCGTTTCTCAGATTCAAATAATCTCATGTTTATGATGCAATAAATTTAATTTAATCAAATTAATGCAAATTTGTTGGAATCTATTTAAATAAAGATATTTTTAGAAGTAAAATAATGATGAATTTATTGCAAAGAAATTATTTTGATCGAAAAAAAAATTTCGTATTGAATTCGTTTTTTAGATTCAAATAATCTCATGTTTATGATGCGATTAATGTAATTAATCCAATGAATACAAATTTAATCAAATCTATCATGCATTCAATTGTTGCTATTAAATAAGAGTTTAATATAATGGAGTAATAGATCCGTGGAAATATTTTTTTAAATGAAGAGTGATTTTCTTGGTTCAACAAAGAAATAATCGGATTAATACTTTCATTTAATAAATACATTCATGTTCTCAAATTCAATAATTTTTTCTCTCAGTGTATCTTTGGGTTATATGTCATGTTTCGTTGACAAGTTTAGTGTGTCTGAGACTTTATTCAATTACTTCATAATTTTTATCAATTCGATACGACTATTTCCATGTGTTAAGATTTTATCATTGTGACCGTAATATATATCCCTATGATAATGTTTGATGTTGTAATATTGATTATGTAATATTGGTGACAATGAAAGATATAATTTTGTGTAAAAATCTTATGTTACAACTAGCCCCATCGACCGTTACAACTGTCCCCACACGGAACATTAGGGCCATGGGACGTCCAATATCCATACATGGTGGATGAATGCTCCATCCCAGGGACGTCTATGAGTATCCCTATCACTGCTAAAAGAAGTGCGAAACGGCACCTGTTCTATGTACTGGGAACATCCCTTATACGTACCTTGAGACGGTTTTTAGACGGACTAGACCCCAAAAAATGACGTCTGATTTACGTATTTAAGACGAATAAACCAGTGATCCGAAAGATGTCCAATGATCATCCATTATACGTCCCTTTATTTAAATAATTTAATCGTTATTAACTACACATTATTAATTAATTATAAACTTTGTTACTGATTATATAATATTCGGTGCCTACGAGATATCCATATTTTACAGAAAAAAAGAAAAAAAAATAGTTTTCGATTTTTCACACTGCGGTCACCCATCCAAGTATTGGATTCAAGGGGTGCTGCTTAACTTTTCTAATCTCCTACCTACCTACCTACCTACCTACACTAACTTGACTTATGAGAAACTTATGCATGTAAAAACCTTATACGATGTAGTTTGCTGATATACTTATATATCTTTGTCTCACAAACCTTGAATAATGTATAATCGTAATGAAATTTATAATTAATGGATAATGTGTAATCAATAGCGTTTAAATTAAGGGACGTATAATAGATGATCATTAGATATCTTTTGCAATATTGGCATTCGTCTTAAATACGTACATTAAATGTCACTTTATGTGGTCTATAGGTACCTCTAAAAAATATCTAAGGGTACGTATACGAAACGTTTTCAGCACATAGAATCGCTGTCGTTTCGCATCTCCGATAGTGGTTTAAGGAATGTCCCATGGACTTCCCCGGAATGAAATTTTCATCCAACTTAAATGATTATTGGACGTCCCCTGGCTGTTAAGTTACGCGCGGAATATATTTATAGCTCCAAAAATATGTGTCTTGGACGTCGAATAAACTTCCGCGTTATCCTTCGATAGACGTAATTTGTACGTACATACGACGGTCAATCGGCGTACCCATATCACAGCTGCCCGAAATACTTAAATGTACATCTAAAGGACAAATGCTTTTGATTGGACAACACGCGATGGATCACACAGGACGTATATTGTATGTTCACACACGTACTATTTCTTAAGCTACAAATATACACAACACGGCCATCTATGGTATGCCCATAGGTAGACATTCAATAGCTCTTAATTCAGTATAGTAATTGGACATCTATTGGACGTTCCAGGTTCACGTCTATGGGAAATCCTACATGGAACATCCGATAGACGTTCAATTGACGTCCTCCGAATGTGATTTTCGTTTATGAACCTGGAACGTCCAATGGATGTTCAATTACTATCCTGAATTAAAAGCTATTTAATGTCTACCTATGGACATACCATGGATGGCCGTGTTGTATATATTTGTAGCTCAAGAAATAGTACGTGTCGTGGACATACAATATACGTCCTGTGTGAACCATTGCGTTTTGTCCAATCAAAAGTATACCATGGATGTTCAATGGATGTCCGCATTACGTCCATCGTGGATGTAGACGTGTTAAGGATCTATGGATGATAGATGGACGTCCAATGGACACTCGGTTCCGTGTGGGTCCCCATCGACTGTTACAACTGCCCCGGGGTAGGGGATGGTTGTAACAATTTCTAACACTTTTTATAAAGGCCCATACTTTTTTTCAATTCTAGTTACAGACTTCAACATAGAACCATTTTGCAGACCATTAAATGCTTTATGCAGGGGTATACGTGTGATTTACGTAAGCATTATACTTTGAGCCCAGGAAAAGCCAAAATACAGATTGTTACAACTGTCCCTGGTCTCCCCTACATATATTTAAGTACATACACAGCAAATTTCGTGGCAATTCTACCAATATTTTCAAAGTTATAGGCATATTTGTAAACCTGTAATTAGTGTACGTAAAGTGCTTTTGAAACTTTGAACGCGTTTTTCTCAAAACGGTGTTTTTGAAGTCGGTAAGCAATATTTCTCAAAAAGGACATAGCCGTTTCGTCTCAAATTTTTACACAAGCTTTATAAATATATTTTTTGGTAATTAATCAAAGGTTTTATCTTACCGATAAATTTTTTCCATTTAATAAACAATTTAAGGCAAAAACTGACGATTTAGTTCATTCAAAAATATTTTTTCTTGTTGTATATATTCAAAAAAATTCATAAAGAAGAAAATGGAAAAGTAGTCGTGGAGTCGTTTTGACCCCGTGTGACCACGGAAGGTTAAAAGGATTCTTCAACTAAATACTGAAAAATACATATAGCTAACAGTAATGACTATTCTCGACAGCGTTCAAAATTACCTATACCCAAAAATTTCGACCTAGCCTAATTCAAAGTTGATACAAACAGGTTCATCGAGCTTCCGCGTGAACTTTTAGCATCCAAGAATGATTCAACAAAGTCTATCGACCATTTGAATTCATTCGAGTATTCTTGCCCACATGGAAATAAAATATATCGGCAAATATTACGGAAAATAAATTTTTGGATATATTAAGTATATTTTGTCCGAAAATGTATGTATTACAAATATGATTTTAGATATATTTTTAATCTATTTAAAAATATTACAATATAAATATAAAAAATGTATTGAAGATATATACTAAATGCATCAAACATATATATTGAGTATACGTTTTATATATTTTCGATATAATTTTAATATATGTTTACATATATACAATATATGTTTTTACATAGATCAAAAAATATATTTTTATGCACAATAATCATATATCTAAAATATATTTAATACATATTACAAAGAAATATTTTCTGCCGAAAAAGTACTTATCACGAATATATTTTTGAGTATATTTCTTATATGGAATATACATATTATATATTTAATATATATCTGACATATATTTTAGATACATCTAAAATGTATTTAGAATATATAATGTACACTTCAAATATATTTTAAATATATTTTTACGTATATTGAAAAATATATTTTCCGGTATATTATATTTCCGTGTGGGTGACCACAAGCAACTTGTGGAACTATCCACCATTTTACAACTGCCCATCTGTAGCCTCGTGGTCTCGTGCCAACTTTCATTAAAACCCTGATTTCTCGATTCCCAGAGAACGATTCTTATTACGAAAAATTGGTGAATCGCAGAAATTCACCGTTTTCGAAAGGCCCAAGAATTCGAAAGGAAAACAAAAAGAAGAGATAGAAAAAACGACAGATCCTTGCTCGCCCTCGATCTTGGTTAGTCTCTCGGAGAGTTGGAAAAGATTACTTTCCCATTTAGATTTTATCGTCCACGAGTCTAAGAGAGCAAGAGCCTCGCTGTTCCTTGCTTCCCCTTTCTCCTGAAAAAGAGAAAGAGAAATAGAGAGCCCCGGCCATTTCGTGATTCCTTCGGCCGCTTTGTTCAGCCCGAAAGGGAAAGGCGGGAAGGTCCTCGTTGAAGGTTCTTTGTTTTTACTAATTACCTTAGGACGTTCGTGGCGAGGCATACCACCCCCGTTCCTGCTCGCCCTTGCTTTAAACCACCCACCAAAAGCTCCATCTCTAGCCGAGCGAGTGAGCCTCCCGGTCATTAGGCGACCAGCCAAGAGGGTGTCACAAGGTGGGCGAGAGACACCACTTATTTTCTTAGGCCATTCGTCGGCACTGGCTCCACCGATCGTCCATTCATTCAGGATTATAAAGACTTTCCCAACGTCACAAGTGTTACGTCCCGATCCCTGATAACGAATTAGTAATAGTTCCTATAACACTGAAGCCACAGGACCCACGGATCCAGCGAATACCACAGGATAGACTGACGAGAGTGGAGAGAGCATAAGAATTTTTCTTACCAGCCTCCACCATCAAGTGACTGACTATTCACTCCAGGGAACAGCAATTATGACGATCAAACAGTTTAGCCTCAAATGGACATTTAAAAAACAGAGAAGATGAAGTAAATATTTCAATTTCTTAATCACACTTTTACCTCGTACCCGTGCGTAAATTTGATTGAGGGCCCGACTAGGCCTCGATCGGTTTCCCCTAACTTACTCCGGGCCCTTGGCTGGAAGCCCAATAAGGCCCCTGAATGGACGGTCACGCTTTTTTGACAAGGGCCTTAGAAGGCTGCCACATTAGGGCCTTTACAACCGCCTCACGTCTGCCATGTCGAATCCACGACAAGCCCATGATCAAGCCCTATCAGGGCCCTAGTACGTACGTAGTATCGCTATGTGTGTAGATTGTAAAATTGAGCTATTTTAATAATAATAATAATAATATTATTTTTATTAGTAATTAATTATTAATAATATATGATTAATAATATATTGTCAATAATTCTCCAAGAGAATTTTAACGAAAAAATAGTATAGAGCAGAGGATTTCGTAGAAATCTTGCAGGTATGACTTCTTGAGAGGCCTGACTCTGCGGTGTCGAATACACTTCGGCTATATAAGCAGACTATTTGCATATTTCGTATGGGAGAGAGCGCATGCCGTATGCGACATCTCATGGCGAGTCTCAGAACTAACTCCCCGTGACGCCCGATTAGTCCCTCAAAGGGTTGCCTCGCCAGTGCCATGTTTGAAATAATTAGGGCTCCGATACTTTCGCCCTATTTGGTTCTGTGGTAACTATACCGACTTCTTTAAATATGAGTTGCGCAATCGAAGCCCGACAAGGTCCTCAACGGGTTGCCTTAGGTCAGCCATATTTTAAGTAAGCCCGGATACCTTGGCACTGCCATGTCAGGGCCCAACCTGGCGGTGTTATGGCAATTCATGACGGGGCATCCACATTTAAGCCCGACAAGGTCCTCAACGGGTTGCCTTAAGTCAGCCATATTGTAAGTAAGCCTGGAAACCTCGGCACTGCCATGTCGGGGCTCAACCTGGCGGTGTTATGGGAATTCATGACCGGGCATCCACTTTTAAGCCCGACAAGGTCCTCAACGGGTTGCCTTAGGTCAGCCATATTGTAAATAGGCCTGGCGACCTTGGCATTGCCTTGTTGGGGCCCAACCTGGCGGTGTAAGCGCTATTCCTGACAGGGCATCCACGTTCAAGCCCGACAAGGTCCCGACTTGAGTCAGGGCTTCCCTAGAATTTTCACGCACGAGTAATTATAAAAATTTTGTAGGACACATTTTTTTCTACATCTGAATTTTTTCTGCATTTTTTCTAACGCTTTTTTTCCAATGAGTACCCCTAATATTACGAGCGATTTTTAATTATTGAGATTTTTCTATTATTCGAAAAATCATGAAGAATACTCAAATTTTTGTAATTTTGCGGTTAGTGCCCAAACATGAAAACAATTATAACTGAATTTTAAAAGGATCGCTTGAAGGGTCCGTTTTGAATTTGCTAATTCAAAATTTTGAATTTCATTAAATGTGAGTGCATAATTTGATGAGATTGGTTCATTTGTCTTTCAATGTTATCAAAAGATTGGTATCCCATTTTGAAAAAATTCTTGTATACTGTCTAAATTTCGCAATTTTTTAGCTACTCAGCTCAAGTTTTTGTGCACAATTGTACTGCATGGTTAGGGCAGTTTTTATTGAATTTGGAGAAATCCCCTTGTGGGATTTACAAAAGTGATAAAAAAGGATGTAAATTAAAATTCGCGCATAGCTTCATGATTTATTTCCGTGGTTCATGCTTTGCCCCTACCGCCCCAGCCAAGAATTTTATCGGATTAAGATTTCCGTACTTCGTGATACAATAAAAATGTGTAAAAATTCAGCAACATTTGGCATACCATAAACAACAATTATCAATAATGATATTGCCAAAAAGTTATTAAAAAGTTCTTTAAGCAAATAATTATTCAACAATTTTTCAGTAAGTTCTTTGTTTCTCAAACAAATCAAATTCGATAATTTTTCTAAACGCATATGAATTTTTTTAGAATTTTTTCTCCAGTTTGAAATATTATAAAAAACATTCTGAAATACAAACAAAAAATTACCAATTTTATATATATTTTTGCACTCAGATTTATCGTCAGCTTTAAAACGTTTCAAAGACACTAGCTAGGCAAAAAAATACATAAATACGGCCATTGTAAACATTTCTAAATACAGGGAAATTCCTGAAAAAATTGGTATGCGTTCGCAAAAAATTAATGCGTTCGATTTTTTTAAGAAAAAAATGACTTACTGAAAACCTGTTGAATAATTATTTGCTTAATCAATTTATTAATCACTTTCGGGCAATATTATTACTTATAATTGTTGTTTATGTCGAATATTGTTAAATTTTTTCAGAATGTATTGTATCACGAAGTACGGAAATTTCAATCAGACAAAATTTTTTACTGGGACGGGAGAGGCAAAGCATCCTTAAGCTTCTTCACTGAGGCAGCCATATTGAACTAATCGTCATAGAAGTCCAAATTTCTTGTTCAAAGAACGGCTCATGCAGGAAGATGAACAAAATTGGATGAGAAATGCAAATGATAAACAAAATTGGGAAACTATGTGCAAATTTCCAATTTGCATTATTTTTTTAAATTGATACCCTCAAGATTATCAGCTTTCTCAGAGAGAGGGAGAGAAACATCTTCCCTTTTTTCTCTCTCTCTCTCTTTTTCTCTCTGGCTATCTCTCTCTCTATTTCTTAATAGATCATTCATATATTTTTTAATTTTATTTTTTAACTTTGAGCAACGTAGACTCGTATCGCTACTTTTCACTGGAGACAAAGTGTCCCATTTTTCTAAAAGTTGCGTGTTTATCTAACCGTAATTAATTCCCAGCATCGTCCTCAGTTGAAACCGAATTTCCATATGAGATAGATGCATCTGCGAGCGCGAATGAAAAAAAAAACCATTTCCAAAAGGGTCTCGCGAGCGGTACGCGACCATGCGCACCTTTGCCCATTGTTCGTGCATGAGTCCGACGATCATCATAATCACAAGCACGATAATAACAATAATGACGAAGACCCAAATTTCCATCACCCCATGTCCATCGTTGGTCCGTAGACTCCCGACGAAACGTCCTCAGGATTCCGGCTCGCGCAGCTGCTCTGAAAAAAAAGGAACCATTCATCCCTCTATTGTTTTATTCTGTAGCACCCCAGAATTGGTCGTACCACCGGTGGAATGATGATCGCGTTGTGCGACGTGACGATACTCCAACGAGAATGGTCAATCTGACCTGATCCGATCCCTATGTGCATTAATATACAAGGAACCCCCCTCCCAGATACCCCTTTCATCCCCTTCCCTTTTCACGTCAAATGTTTTTTCGCATCGTCATCCAGCGTTCGAAGGATAAATCATACTTGCTTTCCGAGATTATCAAAATAAATCAAACATTGGGAATTCCAGCTAAAAAACCCCGAAAAATGTTTCTGCTGATAAGTTTATTTTAAAGCCTTTTCCTTCACGGCTTACCTACCTACTTTAGCAGCCTCCACTTTGGCATCTATTAAAAGTGTGTGATACTTGGAGGAAGTGGCAAAAAACATTACATAAGAATGGGTCATGATGTTCTGGCCTCGGTAATATGCAAATGAATCCCTTTAGGGGGTTTGGGACGGGAAAAAACTCCCCTCTTTCTCGACCAATGTCATATATGTTTCAAACTGGCGTAGAAAAAAAAACCAGGTCAAACTCTTATTTGAGGTATTTTTACTTTCATCTGAATCGGGCGCAAGGACATGGCACAGAAAAGTGCCCTACGGTGAAGAGGACAGACATAGATCCTAATGACAAAGGGACCACCCGTCGCGGTGACGGGTTTCGCGCAAGAACGATAGGCTGATACGCGTTGAGTTAAGGGAGCCGAGTCCAAAATTATACGGGATGAGGGGCCATGAAAACTCGCAGAGAGGAAGAGCGGGGAGGGTAACAAGGTAACAGAGGGTGTGAAGTTCATTCAGGATGCTGGGAGCCTGTAACGGTCAGGTGATGTTGCTAGTGACGAATCTCTGGTGCCACCACCCCAGGACAATCGATGCAATTATGACAGGATGGCGAGCCAATTCGTCCAGCTGAATAGGAGTAAGAATAGTGAGACCCACATTATTTGAAAGTTCCTTTTTGCCCTTGACAAAGCTTCCATCAAGAATCCGTTGTACCAGGACGTAACCTTTAGGCTACTGCTGACTTAGTTACCCCTAATAAGCGTCCACTGGACCAGGCTGACTTCATCCTGCGTCAGCTTTGTTTTCGGACGGCCCAACAAGGACCTTCCGCTAGAATGGAAATCTGCGTGGTTATCTCTTGGACAATAAGATTGGAATTAGATGACGTGACTCCGGACCCTATGAAGGTGGACAATTCTAATCCTGTTGGTAGTCTCCGTGGAGAAATTTGTTGGGGTATCCCAGTTTCTATTAAAATCTTGATCGGGGTTTTGTAGGGATGCCCTAAAAGGAGAGTCCTTGCTAGATTCCTGGTGGGTCCTCAGTGGTGTCCTTATTGACGCTAACTGGCAATCTAAAAAATCATATTTCGATTAAATCTTGATCAGCATTTGTTGGGGCAACCCCAAAATGAGTATTCCTGTGCAAAAATTTGCTGTATCTTCCAGTTTCCTGTAAAATCTCGATCGGGATTTATTAGAGATACCCTAATAGGGGAGTCCTTGCCAGATCCCTGGTTGGCCCCAAGTTGATTCCTTATTATGACGCCCTAGGGCAGATCTTATTTTACTGTAACTGTGTCTAAACATAGTCACGGATCCATTTAGAAGTCCCTGCTAGATTACATATTGGTCTGATGTCTAGAACCACCACAATTTTTTCACGGGTTGGGTTCAGTGTTCGTTACACCTCAAATTAAATGCTAGCCTAATCGGCTTTCGACTGGTAAAAGAAAATTTAAATGGAATACCAATCACCATCGATAGGACAGTTAAAATAACACGATTATTCTTCCATTTATATATCGAATGCATCTCTATCGCAGACGCATGTTGGAAATTCGAATTACCATAATCTGGAATTCAACAGAAATGAATATGGAAAAATGATGAACGATTCGTAATTTTATTTCCGGTATAATTGAGCATGTATGAGCGATTGAATAGTTGCGCTCGGTCTCCCCAGTGGAACGTTCCCGTATGGAGAATTTCCGATATTTCTGCCTCTCGTTCGATTCACCCCTCTCATCCCTCTTGAAAACGAGAACCGAACGGACGTGACGATGTAACAACGTAGGGCGTTCACGGCGTTTGTACCTTCTGGTATATAAATTCTATATCGTATCACGCAGTAATGTAGCGCAGTGAATGGCTCGGTATTGGCTCACGTGGATGTGCCAACGATGATATTGACGAGAATAGGCGAAGGAAAGGATTGCCCGCGGGGAAGGAGAGGGCGGAAGGAATCCAGGCGCAGAATTTCCCAGCAACGGCGCTATTTCCCAGCACGCCGCCCTTCTCGAACGATCTGGAGGCGCGACGCGCGTGTTGTGGTCGCCTCTACGATTCGAAATACGAGGGTGAGGACGCTCCGGTACGGCTGATACGGCAATCGAACCACCCCTGTATACAGACCGTTGTTTTCCTGGTCTTGCATGATCACCACTGTTCGAACTAATGCAGTTTATCCACTTTAACGTATACACGATGAACATCACTGAGACATTCAGTGTAAAAAGAGCTCGTACCTCTTCTCCCTATACCTCATCGCCTGCTCATAGTCTCTCTTAGGGGTTGTTCTATACGTGCCCTTATACCTGTATAGATGGCAATAGGTCTGGATGCATTTATTCATCGAAATGAATGTTTTTTATTTGTTTTGATAAAGTTTACGACGTACTGTCAGAACCTTGGCTCTAGGGAATTATTTCAAGAAATTGAAATCTTTTAGAAGTAAAGAAGAGGAGAAAAAAATTTGCCACCGAACAAAATAGTTTACTGCATTTATAATAGTTTGAGAAACGCCCACATTCAATGGTAACCAAAACTAAAAATATGGTAGCCTTAGACTACACTACTCGCAAAAATTAAAGGAGCAAGACAAATTTCCAAATTTTTCGGTGATTTTCAACAGGCTGTATTTCAATGAAAAATGGTCGTATCGAGGTCATAAAAAAAGCATTTTGAAGCTCCGGATTCTAGTTTCAGAAGAAAAATTAATTTACCCATTTTTAAGAAGATTACTCGATGTTTCGAAACAAAAACCTTGCTCCTTTCATTTTTTTGAAAATTTCAATCAAGAATTTGAAAAAAAAATTTGGAAAAAAAATTGGAAAATTTAAAAAAAAAAATTCAATTTTTTTTTGTTTTTTTTGTTGAAATTGAGTCGATAATGGATACAAAATTGTATAAAAAGTCGATAAGAAATCAATTTTTCCATTTTCAAGAAGATTCCCCGATCTTCAGAAACAAAAATCTTGCTCCTTCAATTTTTTTGGAAGTTTCGATCAATCGGTCCGGAAGAACCGTTCAATTGATCGATCTGCAAATTGACAGGGTTATTGGGGGTATATTCAGCTGTAAATTTTCCTTAAAACATTAGCCTTCCCATCAATATTAGCAAAGCTGCAGTCGATTTACCAAATCGAGGAAAAAAGTCACTTTTTTGTACTTTTTTCAGTTGAATGTTAAGCGTAAAAAAATTTTTTTTCCCCAACACTCTTAAAAGGATCTTGTAGGAAATTTATTCTAGTTTCTGAATCTGCCCGATTAATTTCTGTGCGCCGACTGGTTGCTGAGATATCACTGGTTAAAGACAAAAAGATCTTTTTTCATTCAAAGTCGGATATCTCTGCGAGAAATCAACGCAGAGAAAAAACTAAAAAAAGAAATTGAAGCTGGATAAACAGGCTACCTATTCCATATATTGGTGTAGCAGAAAAAAAATTCCAAGCCCGTGGAACAAAAATAAAAAGGTTAAATAAATTTAAAAATTTCCGTTTGCGCCATTCCTTAAAATTTCGTAAAAAGCGTAGATTCTAAAAATTTTTGACTAAAAGATTTGAAAACTAGAATGTCGGAGCTTCAAAATGCTTTTTTTATGACCTCGATACGACCATTTTTCACTGAAATACAGCCTGTTGAAAATCACCGAAAAATTTGAAAATTTTTCTTGCTCCTTTAATTTTTGCGAGTAGTGTATAAAAATTAGAACTTGAACTGAGTAATTATGCAGTTTCCTTTTTTAGGGGAGGTTTTCATTTCCATCAACGTGGTTACCATATTTTCTGTTTAGGTTACTGTAAAATATAGGGGTTTTAAGGTACCACTATTCATACTAAAACGTTACGTTTCATGATGATAGTGAATCTCTATGTTATTCACATCGATAAAAATTATAAGTCTGACTAAACAGTTATTGAGTACTCACTTTTTTTAGTTAAAGATTAACATCATTATTATTTTTTACTTTTGGTTACTATAAAAAGTAGGGGTCCCAAAGAACCACAACTTCTGCTAGAATGATATGTGTCTTTATTACAAATTTTTTATCCTGCACAGAAAAAAGTCTGTTTGTTTTGAATAAGTTTATCGAGAGTTCACCATAATCTCGACTTGGTGGAGTATTTTAAGGGGTTATACGCAGTCAGGAGGTAAAAAAAGCGATTTTTCAAGAATTCCTTCTGAAAAGACAATTTCAATCATTAACGTACAAATGTATATACATATTTTTGTAACTTTTATCTTTATTTTGAAATTTTTCTTTTTAAAAAATGATGATTCATGGCGCTGCTGTGGACGATCCTCCAAGAAAAGTGGACGAGAGGTCCTTTAAGAATAGACATCTTGTGGTGAGCACGATATCTCTAGATTGGATCATCAAAAATAAAAACATTAAAGAAATGTCGCTGATATAAGGTTTAATCTAGTATCAAATAGAAGGGATAAGCAAAATATTAATTTTTAACAAAATAGCGGCTTCTAAAAAAAAATCGATTTTTGATGAACATTAAATTGTTTATGAAATAGAAAATATTTATCGGTAAAACAAACCATCGGTCAATTGCTAAAAAATATATTTATAAAGCTTGTGGAAAAATTTGTGACTGATCGGTTATGCCGTTCCTGAAGAATGTTGCTCACCGACATTAAAAACACAGTTTTGAGAAAAACACGCTCAACGTTTCAAAAGCACTTTACACATAGTAATTATGGATTTACAAATATGCCTATAACTTTAAAAATATTTGTCGGATTGACATTAAATTTTTTTCGAGGCATGAAAAATGCATGAACTTTGAGAATTTTTTGTATACACTCAGTCAAAAAATTAAAGGAACAGCAAAATTTTCGAGATTTTCCAGCGATTTTCCAAAGCGATTGGTCGTAAAATTAGAAAAAAAAGCATTTTGAAGCTTGAACCTTCTAGTTTTGGAATTTCGAGTCAAAAAATTTTGTGGGCATCACCCTCGACGCAGTTGATATAAATATCACGGTAAAAATTTTCTCGAAATTTTGGCTTTTTTCAAAACAGTCGATGGGCTCCAATTTTTTTTTTCGAATTTAATCAATCTATGGATCGCTTAGCTGGATTCTTTGGCTTCGATTTGCTTTTTTTAATTTTTGTTCTACGACCATTTTTCGCTGAAATATCGGCGATTGAACGAAAATTCGCCTTTTTTTTTAATCTTCAATATCTCCAGAACTAATAATCGTACAGCGAGTAAACGGTGGGTTTCGGAAACTTTAATTTTTCCTGTATAAGTGCCTGTTACTGGCATAAACGAAAAAAAAATTTCGATGCTTAATTTTGACTGGAAAAAGTCGAAAAATAGCTTTTTTTTTATTTTTGAAAATGTACCACAACTTTGCAGATATTGCGAAAAATACCAATGTTTTCAGGTTTTTTTTGCTCAATACATACCTAAAAACCATGCCATCTTTCAAAACAATCGGTCGAGTTGTTTTTTGTGACCGAATTATCAAACTTTTAGAAAAACGAATAAACAAACAAACGAAACAAAAACAAGTTGAAAATTATTGAAGTAGGTTAAATTCGGGGCCTTATAGATTTTCGTTTTCGAAAAAAAACCTCTGAATAACGAAATAACAGCAGTTTGAAAAAAACGCAATATTTTTTGTCCTGTTTTTTTTTGCTGCCACAGACGAAAAAACTTCTAAATCAATTTTCGACAAAAAGTGCTTCCTGATGGCCCCTCAAATTGAATTTCCTTTCAATTACACAGAGATTTATGTGAAAAATGCATTGAAGTTTAACATTAGAAACGATCTTTGACAATTTACTTTAGATATGGAATATTCTTTTACCCACGTGTTCTAAGCACTTTAAGGATGCAAATTATGTTAAAAAAAATACCAAACCGAATTTTTCATCCTCATGAACTTGTCCTTAAGGGGCCATACCAGTGCGAACGCTTTAAATTTGGGTGATTTTCGGAAATTTTTTGCAAGAAAAGTACTCGAAGAAATCTTTTGGAAAATGAAGAATATATTTGGTCATATTCAACGCGTCTTTCATAATTTTTTCACTTAAAAATAACGATGCATAAGCGGTTTATACGCTGTCCGGAGGCGCAAAAAAAAACTCCTCCACTGTGGCCATAATTCCGGGGGATTGAGTAGGTGAAAAAAAATGTCCTTAAACTAGAAAGTATTTCCTGTACGCTGAACTAGGATTTTCGAAAAATATCAAAAACTAACAAAGTGGCAAAGTGTATATTATAACAATCCTCAACTCAAATAATGGTAACCACAACAATATAAATCATAACTTAAGTCATAACTAACTAAATAATTACTAAACAATCACCTTTTCACTCAAAAAAATTTTTTTTATAGTTGCCATTGCAATATTTAACTCAGGTTCATAGTATTGTTTTGTTAACCATCTTATTTACTCTTTAATACTTTAATCTTTATTCTCATTTGCTTATTCTTTATTGTTACGTAACTTATGGAATTATTATTTTTTGTTAATATTTCCATGTTGGCCTAAAGGTTTTTCCAAGGCTGAATAGAAACACACAATCAATCAATCAATCAATCATGCCTTTCACGGTGCGAATTTAAATTAGAACATTGCTTCCTTTACGGCGATTTAAAAATATTCCTCTCTCTTTCTCTCTCTTGGCTTTAAATTTAAATCATTGAAATCATCGCAACTGTAATGACTTTCCGACAAATATACAAAAACGACATTGGTCATTTAAATTTTCAGCCAGGTCTCTACAGCCACACTACGTGGCATTTATACATGTAAATACTCGGGTATGTATAAATATGATATATATAAACCCATAGCAATGTATGTGAGCACATTCCCACCAATATACTCGCACGTGTGCAATTGCATTAAAAAAAATCTTCAACTCCCCACACACTCGATTTCGGGTCTCTACATAAGAACGCATCGGTACATGCAATTGGTCGAATGTCGCACACCTACAAAATGCAATAGAGGTTCAGGGCAAAGTACATAAAGGTCGGGGATATTGCACATTGCCGAGGCAAACCGATTGTGCTAGTGTCCGAGACCCTCGTTTGTGTGCTGGGGGTGCTTTTCAATGCAATGGATATGTACCAACGCAGCATCAGGATATGTATGTGTGTGTGCACGAGTTCTGTAACACCGAGGCAGCAACCACTTGGAATGGAACGGTCGTTGCTGGACTCTGCTGGAGCGAGATAGATATTGGCAACGCCGTTGAGTGAGAGAAAATCCACACATTGAATGAAGGGACGATAGGGGATGAAACCAAGAGAAAGGGTGTGTGCGTGCGAGTGTGTGCGCGCGTGTGCGTGTGTGTGTGTTTGTGTATGTCAGGGTATGTGAGTGTGCGTATGTGAGGGTCAGTGCGTGTCCGTATGTGGGGGTGGGTGCGTGTTGGGGGTGGGTATGGGTGTGTACCCTGTTCGTATGTGTTTTTGGTGTGAGTTACCTGGGTATGTGAGTGTGTGTGTGTGCGTATGTGTTTTCCACATGTGCTCTTCATGTGTGTTCTCTTTCCTGTATATATGTAAGAGCAAGAGAGAGGGAGAGAGAGAGCGTGAGTGAGAGAAAGAGCAGCCAGGGGTAAACGTCGGCACCAGCACGACCGGCCCGCGCTGTCCGATGAGGGTTGGTACGGGTTTGGATGATTTTGGTGAGGTGGCCGCGAGGAGCGCGGTGTGCGGTGAGGCAAAGCGCTATGAGGTGAGGTGGGGACGCTCAGCACGGGGCCACGGCGCAGTTGCTACTCAGACACGGGGATGCTCGCAATGCCTCTATCTAAGGTTATTAAAAAAAAAAATACCGGATTAACTCGTGTTATCATTAACGGGATTAAAGAAGAAAAGCACCGTGGAACGATAAAAAAAAATTAAGACAAGCAATTGAATGCAAAAGAGTTCGCGCGTAGAAGGGGGTACAACCCCACGCGGGGAGTGTCCTCTGGTGTTAATGAGGATCTCACTGATTTCTGGAAGAAGCTGAAGGATCTCAAGGGATTTCGGGATTGAAGGCCTTTTTCTACATTTTCCGCGCGAATCCATGTTTCTACTGTTATTTGTTGCTATTTCGTGTAGGAAGTTCATGATTTTGCGTGACGCTTCGATTCGAGCAAATGCTTCGGCGGATGGTTTTCTTGGTCGGGATATTTCTGTGGGATTTAGTGAGTGAGAAGCGATTTGTGATTGATCGATCGAGTGATGTTCGGAGGGGAAACCTCCCTTAGGTTTAGTCTTCGGGGGCTGTTGAGGCGCGAAGGGCGGGAGATTTTCGCGTGGTAGTCTTGCGAAAAATTCGAAGGAGCACTTGGCTCCTTGTGCGCGCTGAGAACGAGACACGTGGCCCCTCCTCCCCCGGAATATAGAGGAGACGGAGGGAAACGTGTGGACGGAAAAGTTTGGGGCGAAGGGACGCGGATACGCGCGGTTTGAGCCACGAGGAAGGTACGACGCGGGGAAGGGTGGCAGTGTAAGGGATGTGCGAGGAGGGGTACGCAGTAAGCGTGGTTGCGTCTAAGCATCGTCGCGGACAAGGAAGCGAAAAGCGTCGCGAAGCGACGGCGCGGACGCGGAGAAAGGGAATAGGAAGAGACGTCGTGCAGGTTGCGGGGGTTGATGAGACTGTATAAGGAATTAGGGGTGGGGAGGCGAAGAGGAGAAGGTTAGGTACCTAAGGGTTTGAACATAGGAGACCGCTGACGCATGCAAAGACGCTCTATTCGTTCGTACGATCACGTGGATACCTTCTTGCCGGGCTTTTTCAACCGGCAAGCGCGGGCCATTCGAATTTTTAACTTTTGCAGATCCAAAGCACGTCTTCTTTTTCGAGAGACCCGCGCCGAAACTTCATGATATAACATCAACGCTTTACAGATGATTCTCTCAGATTATGATTCTTTTTTCATGGAATTAGGACAATGGATGGCGTCGGCGGTTTGAGGGTATTCAATGTAGGCCCGTAAAGGATCCGTCGTTCACAAAGGCATTTTTATCCATCAAAAAACTTTCTCTGGATTTTTCGTATTTTACTTTGGGTCTTGTGACGTTGCGCTTAGTTGATAATTTTTCGTTGGGCCTTTCTTTCAATCCTGAATGCTCGAGATTCTATCAGCTTCTTCAGAAATGCGTTGCATTACCTACGCTAAAACAACGAACTTCCTTCATCTGTTTCAGACGCGTCGCACTGTGTTGTTATGTGTTACAATAGTAATTATTTCATTGAAAAATTAATTTCCGCCGTTTGTAAAGAAACATTTAAAAGAAAACCAGTACCATACCATATAAACGAACACACACACGTAAATATCGAATTTTCATCGGTGTAACGAAAAAAACCAAAAAGTCTGATAATCAACTCAAATTTTTCCAAACATTTCGAAACTAAAAATTCTAAAATAAAAACAAAAACCGAAAAACAAAAATCGCGCGCCACGTATATTTATAATTGACCATCGTTGATTTGCCTGAACTTTTGTCTCATTTCGAATTTTTCAAAAATTAAAAAAAAAACTTAAAAAAAAACAAAAACGAAAAAAAAGAACGACAAGTAACAAGGAAAAAATTAAAAATACAAAAAAAAGAAAATCGAAAAAAAATCTATTTCCAAAAAGTGAGTGAAGGACGAGCGAGGACGAGCGAGAAAGGAAGAAACAAAATTCTACGCGAGAAAAAAAAGAAGAAAAGAAGAAAGCATTGCCTTAGAAGAAAAATACAAACCTACACGCACGATCAAGGAACAAAGGGAGGAACAACAAAGCTACAAACAAAAACCTAACTCTTTAGACGAATAAAATTGTAAAGATATGACTAAAGTATATTTTTAACAAGTTTTGAGACAAATCTTTAGATTTTAAAAGTGGGAGGTAAATTTTAAAGAAGAAAGAAAAATCGTCAGTTGAAGAAAAAAAAAATTAAGAGGAAACAGAAGAAAATCGAAAAAGGAAGAAAAAAAATAAGATGAAAAAATGATAAAATTCTTAATAACTAAAAATGTGATCTAAAAAAAAGTCGTTGCTACCAAGAGAGCCTTATGTCCTTGTTTCAGTTAGTTCGGTTGAAAACGTAAGTATAAAAATAATAATGCGAATTAATTAACGCAAAATTACATTCATATCAATGTGCATGTCATGTATACTTCTAAAAACCCTCGTAGAAATCTGTTTTACCATCGGATTCAAGTCAAATGGACGTCAAACGCAGCTTTTGGTAATCTCTTATCAGATCCAAAAGTCCTCGTGAGCTAAAAAATCGCGTTCCTGTATCCATCGGATTATTATTTCAACCCTCCGAGATAAATAAATCGATACGGTTACCCTATTGATCTGCGATCGACATAAATCGAACATTTTTCGATTTTATTATCTCCAGACTATTTCGATCAAATAGTCGATTCCAGCAGACGATAATTTCCCGTTCCGGAGTTTTCAATGCTTTTGATTCATCAGCCGCATTCGCAAAATTCATGATTTTGCAAACTCATCGAATTCTCAATCGGTTCGATAATTTTTTGCCAAACCCAGCTGCTGCTTTAAAATCATCAACTTTTCACCCCTTAACCAGCTCCCATCTTAATCTTTAAAAAACACAACAATGGCAATGTATACATCTCGTATTCGGTATCCTCATCGCTGTGATTTTTATAAAATACTCAAAGCTGGAAAATTTGATTGATAATTGTAGACCAGATCGTCATGAGTAAAGAAAGCGTTGGACGGAAATCATTACGAATTTTCATTGCATGGCGGCGAACGGTTGGCGGAACCGTAACGATGAAGAATTCAACGTGATGACGATGACGCTTCCACCATTTTGAAATTCGAGCTTTCCCCCCGGTATTGATCCCCTCGACACACCGGACTCACCGTCCACTCTCACTTCGCTGGCGCACACACATAGTCGTTTCGCAATCACCCAGGAAAACCTCTATATATTGAGAGACAAAATCATTCGTGCAACTCACCCTATGAGAAAGATGGAAGCGGTCGAATAATGGCGTTATTACATCCGCGTAATAAAAACAGAATGTAAAATGAACTCAACGAGATTAATTCATGTCTAAAAAAATTCACAGCAATAACTCTATGATTGTTGCAACTATAATTTCGGCCATACGAAAAATAAATCATTATTTGCATGCATAAGGTCAATCGATAAATTATAAGTCCGCGCTTTTTTAAGCATTGTGGACATTTTTCCCAAAGCAGTAGAATAGGACCAGTGATTTTTAGATGAGGGTTATGGTTCTAACTCGTTGACTTGATAAGAGAATGTTCGAAATGAAATAGAAGTCTCGATGTCTGGATCGGGTCATCGAAAATACTGATCCATCATCTGTCTAGGAAATCGTAACAGGGCATTCCTTTTAACATCGGGGCTAAACAGCAAGATTTTTGGGCTAGGGTCTGGCTTGTGCATATTTAGTTGGAAGACGGAATGCTCTAAGTCGAATCATAAGAACTAGTCCAGCATTCTTCTTCAAAGCAGCAGCAGCACAATTTTTCTGCATCTTAGCAATAGGTTTTCGTATTGGAAAACCGATTGTCAGGTTAGGGTCTAGATTGTGTCCGGTTACCTCAAATAAAAACTGCTTGACATCTAATAGAAGACACTTTGTCTTCTGGGTGAGGTCATCGGAAAGACCGGTCCATCATCTTTTCATAAAATGGTGACTGGGTATTTTTTTAACATTGGGGCTAAACAGAAAGAGAATTTTTTGGGTTAGGGTCAGGCTTGTGCATATTTAGTTGGAAGAGAGAATGCTCGAAGTCCGATAGACGGGGTGATGTTTGGGTCAGGTCATCATTGGAACTAGTCCACCATTGTTCTTCAAAACAGCAGCAGCACAATTTTTCTGCATCTTAGCAATAGGTTTTCCTATTGAAAAACCTATTGTTAGGTTAGGGTCTGACTTGTCTCCGGTTACGTCAAATAAAGACTGCTCGATATACCATAGAAGACACGGTGTCTTCTGGGTAGGGTCAGCAAAAGGCCTAGCCAATCTTTGTTGTGCACAATAACAACAGGGCTTTTGTAATATAGGACTATCAGAGACATCGCGGGTTATAAGGAGGACCCTGAGCAAAGCATTTTTGCATCACGATGACCCTACCCAACATTCTGAAACCCTAGCAAAAACTCTTGGGAAAGAAGACTCGATGGATACAGTCAGGAGATCACGATGCCGCTGATCTTGTTCAGGATGCACGGAAACTACCCCGCCTTATAGTCACAGAGAAATCCCCGGATTTGAGAGTACGGTAGGGCTTGGTATTTTCGAGCTCGAACCTTTTCGAAATCCAATAACGAAAAGGCAGGGTTGTGCGAGTTGATGACGATGAATGCGCGATATAGCATGGTCGATTTATCCCACCTCCCTGATAGCATTGGTAACGGAGAAATAGGAGTTCGAATATTCGCGTGGAACAAGGGTGCTTGGAGGGTTCGTGTGTGTGTGTGTGTATATGTATGAGAGGGGGTGCATCGAGGCAGGACGAAGGAGGTGAGGGCAAGGAAGCATCAGCAAGGGGGGTAGAGAAATTTCCAGGAGTACCGCGAGGGGGAAAAAGGGTGGAGGGGGGTGTGGGTCCGATATGGCGACTGCACTACACCGGGGCAACACAAGCGGCAACGCAAGGCTGCCCTGGCATTTTATTTTCCGCACACCACGCGTATTGATCCCGGAGTCATTCAAAATGGCGGCCATACCGAGTCAGCCAATGACTGCCTGAATCGATGACTGCAGAATGGAGGCTTCTCCACCACCACTTCCACCCCCATGCTGTGTGGCCGAGACCGGACGATGCGGATCAGCGGGACGGGGGCCAATGGGAGACCACCAGTTCCCTCCAAACTGTATAATGCTCCTACACATCCATCTCTCTCTCCCTCACTGTATAACCTTACACTGTAAGCTGTAGTGCAACTACCACGACTCGCAAAATTTTCAACACATAACCTACCCCCTATATATTTCCCAACGTGGGATGTGCATTCTGCACATGCACACATGGATTCGGGTACATATATCAAGGAGAAGGACGGAGATAGGCACAGACGCCTTACGGGCACAGAGAGAAATAGATAGTGAACGAAGCCTCCTAGACCATAATCATCATGACAACGGCCAGCACACGCATAAATACTTGCACAAAACCGATCCTGAAACACCCCATTTTGCGATCGAGGCTGGAACCCATGAATGTGTCTTCGTTTCTCATATACACGGCGATGTATATACCGCACCCTGTGGATGCATTTTCCAATGGTGCACCCTGCACCCCTACCGCTCTTGAATCGCTACGAGTCACCCCCTCCCCCAACCCCCACCGAAGATCCATATACCTCGTGGGCTTCTCGCATGTACAGAAGCGGTGTGAAGAGAGAGAATATTCAATAGGGTAGGTTGAAGAGAGGGAAGAACACGTCGATGACCCGGACGCCCGGATGATTCTGTATGGCTGGGAGAAATATATATATGGCTGAATCAGCGATAGTCGAAGGGTTGGAGGGGGGATGATGGTGGAGGACGGAACGCAGCAGCCATCGAAAAAAACAATAATAAAAATGAAAATACAACAAAATTCCAACGCTTTTTCGAAATCCACAGCTATGGAGGTGGCTCCCACCCTCAACCGATGCGGAAACTCTTAATATCCATACTTTCAGACCCCAACCACACCCCCCACCTCCTCTTTCGTTCTCGTATTGCTATGCCAAGTATTGCACACGCTAAAATTACCTCTCGTATTTCTGCTTCTATCTCTAGTTGCATCACTGCAGCAGCGAACTACCCTCTGCAAACCGCCTCATTGAACCCCCCCCCCTGCCTGGGACATTCCTTTTGATTCCCGATGGGGAAAGTGGAAAACCCCAGCCTCCGAAATGCGCACCCCCTTCCCTCACCCCTACAACAACCCCCTCACATGGAGCTCGATGATTAAACTCACGATGGAATTGCAAATTTGTCTCTGACCCACCATCGAATGATTGCTTTTTTTTTGTTTTTGTTGCGATATTTTTTTTTTTTAACGTTGAAAATCTCTCGAATATTCGCCGCTATGCGTTGGAACACCGAGCATTTGTTTTCCCTCTCTCAGCGAGGATTTCATGATTGCATTCTTTTTTGGTGAAGATTTTTTTCTGTTTTCGCTTACTGAGATTGCGAATCATCGTGTCTATGTTCTTTTCCTCTCAATGGTGCTCGTGCAATTCGTTTTTAGAATTGAGGTATTCGCAAATTGGGAGTCAGGCTATTACGCAGAAAAATTATCCGAAATTAGGATACCAAATTTGGGAACATATTTGAGAAAAAATTTTGATTGGCAGTTTTTTATTTATGTAAAAAAAACACAACATTTTGGTGAATAACCCCACAAAAAACGCGAATGGGAATATCAATATCAGGCGTCATGAATTTCATCATAAGACTTTTATAATAATTTGAACAGATTTTAATGTTTTTTTCGTCATGCATATAAAAATTCCGTTGTAGCGAAGTAGTTTGGTTAAGGAGTTAGGCCACTCTACAGACCAAAAAGAGGGCATATTTCGTGATTTTTTTAAGCGGAGGCATAAAAAAAATCGGATTTAAAACAAAGTTTATTATGATTCATTCAATTGGCAATACAAAATTATTTTTTCATGGCGATATATGTCAAAAGAGCGACTATGCAGCACTTTTCCGAGGACGCCTTTATTTCTGGAAGGTCGACGGCCGACCCAACAACTTCCATATTTTTTTAGTTACGATGAGGCACCAAAGCTTTTTCAATTATATATAAGACTAGCTATAGAAGTACGTAGGTTTTTTTTTTATTTGTTATTTTTTGTAAAAATGGCGCATTCCTAAATCAAAAAGTATAAAATACCGTGAGAAAATCGTCACGGAATTGTTTATAAAAAAAACCATGCAAAACCATGCAATACAATGAAAAAAACCTACGTGGTGCTTTAGACAACGTTATTTTGAATGTACAGTGGAAATTTCAAATGAATTCGTCGAAATTTGTTTGAGTTATGAGTTTGGCTGACTTGAAAAATGTAGTTTTGAGATAAACTTGTTTGAAGTTTGTAGAAAGCTCGCTGCGGATGAAAAGGGGTTGCACTAGAATACAAAAATCGAGTACTTCGGGATTATTCACGCACATAATCTTTTGGAATATAAACCCATAGATACTAAGGTACCTTTTTAACGAAAAAATCTCCATTTTTTGAAAATTCTAGAGTGGCCCGACCCCTCAAGAAAAATGTTTCAAAGCTTTTGGCCCACTCAACTTTTTATTCGGGCATTCAGGCAGAATAATCGGTAATACGGATTTAAAAAATTGGACTCATGTTTCTTAAACTCTATGCACTTTCGATTCCTCTTATTTACCCTGACAGCCATTTGCATTCACGTTTGCCAGACGTCATCACATTTGCTATTCCCTGTCGCGATACTTTTCCAACCACGAGCCAACGGTCCACGGATTTATCCAAAGGACTCTGTCATCGAAACGTTTCTACAAGTCACACTGTTGCATTTTAATTTGGATTTCGACGAAATCAAGTTCCCGGATAGTCATTCGTTTTTCATGATTACCCTTTCGTTTAATGATTACAGCTTTATCCCATTTTCATCAAGGATCCCTGAATAATTCAAATGCCATCATCAATTCCAATGGAATAAATAGAATCGATACATAGGAATTCGTTACACCGAATTCGTTACATCGAATACGGCTTACAATTATTGGTTTTTCATTAAATCTGATTGCACGCAATGACCATTGGATTTTTTAATCGAAGCATTTCAATCAACTGGCAAATTTATCAATGCCAAAATGATTATTTCGAATCCTTGTCCAGCGAAATACTTCCAAATTATTTTTTGTTACAAATATTTGAATCACATTCGATTCTAATTGTCTTATCGGATGAACTTAAGTTTTTTCGTTTGGATAAATATCGGATTAATCTAATAAATTAATAAATTTGAATTTATTAATTAAGCGAATTAATCAATGCCAAAAAAATCATTACGAACGATTGTCCCGCGAAATACTTGCAAATTATTTTTTGTTACAAATATTTAAACCACATTCGGTTCTAATCGGCTTATCGGATGAGCTCAAGTTTTTTCATTTGAATAAATATCAATTTAATCAAACTGATCAATTAATTCGAATTTATTAATTAATCAAATTAATCAATTACTTAAAATTTATTAATTAATCAAATTAATCAATTACTTAAAATTTATTAATTATTCAAATTAATCAATTAATTTGAATTTATTAATGAAGCAAATTAATCAATACCGAAAAGTTCATTTCGAATGATTGTCCAGCGAAATACTTGCAAATTACTTTTTGTTACAAATATTTCAATTACATTTGATTCCAATCGTCTAATCGGATGAGCTTAAGTTTTTTCGTTTGCATAAATATTAAATAAATCAAATTAATCAATGCCCGAAAAATCATTTCAAATGATTGTCCAGCGAAATACTTGCATATTATTTTTTGTTACACATATTTGAACCACATTCGATTCTAATCGACTGTTCGGATCAGCTTAAGTTTTTTCGCTTGAATAAATATCAATTTAATTAAATTAATCAATACCGAAAAAGTCATTTCGAATGATTATCCCGCGAAATACTTGCAAATTATTTTTTGTTCAAAATATTTGAATCACATTCGATTCCAATCATCTCATCGGATGAGCCAATGTTTTTTCGTTTGGATAAATATTGAATTAATCAAATGAATCAATTATTTCGAATTAATTAATTAAGCAAAATAATCAATGCCAAAAAAATCATTTCGAATTATTGTCCAGCGAAATGCGTGCAAATTATTTTTTTTTACAAATATTTGAAACACATTCGATTCTAATCATCTTATCGGATGACCTTAAGTTCTTCATTGAGATAAATATTAATATAAGGCTGAATTTTTATCGTTTTCATTTCTAAAGTTGTCGAATTTTATAAACAATCGGAAATAAATGTTCTCGATGAATATTTCTTTTGATGATTATTCTTTATTCATTTTACTTTATTTCTAATGGTTCTTGGTTTCAATTTAATAATATCCCTTCCGTTTCTGTTAATATTTGCTTTTTGGTTTACAATTTGATGCAAAAATTTCCATCGTTTTTCTATCATTTCTATGAGAGACTTCTTATCGAGAAATCTCAAGCACTCGGAGTACTAACATTTCGATGATTCGTTGCTGATAGAAGATTGCTGATAAGACTATTAGTTTGGCGATGCAGATAAAGAAAATATCAGAGAGTCAGTGGATTAGGAATAGACTCGTGGTTTTTCACGGGCCAAAAGTATGCGAGGCATTCCAGCTATAACCGAGCGGCCATTGCATCGACATTTTTTTTTCGGGACGCCGATTTTTTTTCAGTTACTTTTCGACAAAAAAAAAGTAGACGTATGTTTCAAAAAAAAATTTTTTATTTTTGCTTTCGTTTTAACACGTTTCAAAGTACAATTTTAACTTTTTCGATAAGAGTGTATCCTTCGATTTTTTTCAAATACATTGATAAAAAAGTACATGTAAGACCGCATCTTTTGATAGTTTTTATTCTTTTTTTACGAATCAAAACACATTTTTTAAAGTGTCTACACATAGAAAAAATCGAAAAATAATTTCTGATTCGTAAAAAAGGAGTTTCATACACATAGAAAAAATCGAAAAACGATTTCTCCATGATGGGATAGCGATCAAAATATATGCGGTTTTAAATGTACTTTTTTGTCAAATTATTTGATAAAAACCGGAGGATACACTCTTGTCGAAAAAATAAAAATCTTACTTTGAAAGGTGTTAAAACGGAAGAGGATGAAAAACAATTTTTTTTTTGAGAAATACGTACACTTTTTTCAGTTACTTTTCGACAAAAACCGCATCTTTTGATCGCTATCCCATCATGGAGAAATCGTTTTTCGATTTTTTCTATGTGTATGAAACTCCTTTTTTACGAATCAGAAATCATTTTTCGATTTTTTCTATGTGTAGACACTTTAAAAAATGTGTTTTGATTCGTAAAAAAAGAATAAAAACACATTTTATTAAATAACAAAGGAATACGAACACATTTTTTAAAGTTTCATACAGATAGGAAAAATCAAAAAATGCATAGATAAAAGTCGAAAAACGATTTCTCCATGATGGGATAGGGATCAAAAGATGCGGTTTTACATGTACTTTTTTGTCAATTTATTTGAAAAAAATCGAAGGATACACTCTTATCGAAAAAGTTAAAATTGTTCTGTGAAACGTGTTAAAACGGAAGCAAAAAAAAATAATTTTTTTGAGACATACGTATACTTTTTTTTTTGTCAAAAAGTACCTGAAAAAAAATCGGCGTCCCGAAAAAAAAATGTCGATGCAATGGCCGCTCGGTTATAGCTGGAATGCCTCATGCATAAAAGTATGTGTATGCATCCGAACCACGAGGAGGTATAGTTTCGATTGCATAGATCGGCATCGTGTCGCTATCTCGGCTACCTTGATCCTGGATTCGAGAGAAGAGCATCATGATGGTCTTATCTTATCATAGCGCGAAGCACACCCGCAACTCTCTCTCTCTCTCTCTCTCTCTCTCTCTCTCTTTCTCTCTCTCTTTCTCTCTCTCTCTTTCTCTCTCTCTCTCTCTCTCTCTCTCTCTCTCTCTCTCCCTCTCTCCCTCTCCTTTTCTGCATACATCGACTTCTAATTGCACGAAAATACGGAAAAATAAATGACACACTACAAAATTTCCGATTGAGGGAACGGTTGAAAAAATTTCCACTTTCTTTTGTATTTTTCCTACCGTCAGAGATAAGACCCTCGTGATATAAAATCCATTACGAAGTTAGTAGAATATTTCTTCTATAGCAGAAAAAGATTACGCTCTGCGTTATACCTTATAATTATTATAATTCTTTCATAATTATATTAAAGTATAATTATTATAATTATATTATAATTATCACGCCGGGATTAGTCAGGATTGTATTAAATTTTAATTATATTGAATTAAATTTGTATTATTCATGTAATTAGTTTATAATAATGATAGTCATTATAATTATGATAATTAATTTCCTTACAATTGTTTAGTGATCAAAAAATTTTCAATATTTTCAAACACGTTGATTCTCGCTGTAAAAAATTTTTTAAATAAATAAACTCGATCGTCGAATATAACGCCCGAACTCTTTTTACGAGTTCCTTCGAATTCCGTACTCTGCGATCAGTGCTCTATACTCTCGATTCTCACTACATTATTATCTGCCTCACTACCGTGTCTTCGTGTGTGCATACGTACTTAGATTGGCTTTTATTGACACACAGAGCAATGTGTACTGCGGTGCCATGTCGTTGCAATTGTACAGTCGAGAACATTTTTTAACGTTCGTTCGAAAAATATACAGTGATTTTATTCATCACGAATTTCATATATTTGACACCTACGATCCATAAATAAATGATATATTAATAACAAATGAAGATAATAAAGTGATAGTGAGAAGACCGAATGATATTAATTTAAAATATTTGAAATATTAATATTTTATAAATCATATATTTTTCATATAATAATATACACTGAGAAAAAAAATTGTTGAATGAACTAAATCTTTAGTTGCATACGCACGACTAAATATTTACTGGGTCTAACTAAATAATTAGTTTCTTGAATAATTCTGCGTTTCAGTTGACCAAAATATGATTCAGGCAACAAAATTTGGATTTGTACAACCGAATATTTAGTCACGCGTATGCGACTAAAGATTTAGTTCATTCAACAATTTTTTTTTCTCAGTGTATGTATATTATATCTTTACATATGTAAATATATGTTTTTTTAATTCAAATTATATATATTAATATTTCTATATATTTGATATACTTATATATCCAATCGAATTCGCCATCAGCACAATAATGAAATAATCGACACTTTAGCACAACGACATGCATAATTTTTTCCTCTCTGTTATAAAATTAATAACATAATTTCAATGGAGACACGTTATTGATTTATCGGCATGATAATGATGCTTCTGACATCGCTTTCATCGTTTGGATAACAAAATGTTGAAAAATTTATTCTTCTGAATTATTGAAATTTATAACTGGATAACAAATTGACGTTGATAACGAAAAACGTAATGGCTTATTTCCATTCGAATGACTCGCTGATTCATAAACTCAAACGGATTAAAAAGTCGTGCGTAGGTTTAATAAGCCCCGTTTTCCACGGAACGGCTGGATTAAAAATAAAACACTGCAGTTTCGAGTGAATTGGTCGAAGGTTTATTGAAGTTTTGAAAATAACGATGCTACT
The DNA here is from genome assembly GCA_946863875.1 of Alloplasta piceator. NCBI lineage: Eukaryota > Metazoa > Arthropoda > Insecta > Hymenoptera > Ichneumonidae > Alloplasta > Alloplasta piceator. Next base: position 18,639,396 of record OX333075.1, read on the forward strand.
TTTACTTCTTCGAATCATCCGTTTTAACGCGTAATTGAATGGCTCTCAGCGGTTTATTTCCGCCTGCGCGTGCTAATTTTTTTTTTCTGTTCATACAGACAGACTTTTCTTATCGTCTGTACTTTAAAAAGCCGTTCGCAGTGAGGCTTTTTCTAGCGCAGGCAGTTTTTCTATTAAGCTTCATTTGTTTCTTTCATTGCGTAATGCGGGACGCTCGAGCCGGACGCGTCGCTCATTTCATCCTACTGTAAAGCTGCACTGCTCACTCATGCACAACTCTCGCAATGTATGCTGCACTCTCCGCTCGTTACGTCGGAAATTTCTTTATTCAGAGTATATTTGCAAAATATCACAATCTTGCAATTAAAAAAAAAATCATACGAAATGGAAATTTTTATGAAGCATTTGTTTTTTCCCCTCGTTAACGAATAAACTTCTTCTATGAAAAAGTACGTTCATTGATTTGGCTTTATTGTAAAGGAAGCTTAACGAATGATGAGAATAATAAATGGGAAAGCTTTAAAAATTTGAATAATAATTATGAAAATTGAATTATAATTAGAAATTTGAATTATATTTATAATCATGATTTAATTATTATCTATCGGTTTTTGACAATTGTAAAAATAAAAATTTTGAAACCCTTGTGGGGAGGTTACCGTTCATGACGATGAAAAATTCGATTTTTTTTTTACATAATTTACAGCCTTGAAGTATTGAGAACGCGTGGGTAAAAGGATATTTCAGGATTTTTGGATATCTAAAGTAAATTTTCAAAGGTTTTTTATAATGTTAAACTTGAGGGGAGATTAACGTTCATGACAATGAGAAATTCGATTTGTTTTTTTTTTTACATAATTTACAGCCTTGAAGTATTGAGAACGCGTGGGTAAAAGGATATTTCAGGATTCTAGGATATCTAAAGTAAATTTTCAAAGGTTTTTTATAATGTTAAACTTGAGGGGAGGTTAACGTTCATGACAATGAGAAATTCGATTTGTTTTTTTTTTTTTTACATAATTTACAGCCTTGAAGTGTTGAGAACGCGTGGGTAAAAGGATATTTCAGGATTTTAGGATATCTAAAGTAAATTTTCAGAGATTTTTTATAATGTTAAACTTAAGGGGAGGTTACCGTTGATGATGATGATAAATTCAATTTATTTTTTTTTTACATAATTTACAGCCTCGAAGTATTGAAACCACGTGGGTAGAAGGATATTTCAGGATTTTAGGATATCTGAAGTAAATTTTTAGAAATTTTTTATAACGTTAAACTTAAGGGGAGGTTAACGTTCATGACAATGAGAAATTCGATTTGTTTTTTTTTTTTTACATAATTTACAGCCTTGAAGTATTTAGAACACGTGGGTAAAAGGATATTTCAAGATTTTAGGATATCTGAAGTAAATTTTCAAAGATTTTCTATAATGTTGAACTTAAGGGGAGGTTACCGTTCATGACGATGAAAAATTCTATTTGTTTCTTTTTACATAATTTACAGCTTTGAAGTATTGAGAACGCGTGGGTAAAAGGATATTTCAGGATTTTAGGATATCCAAAGTGAATTTTCAAAGATTCTTTATAATGTTAAGCTTAAGGGGAGGTTAACGTTCATGACGATGAGAAATTCGATTTGTTTTTTTTTTACCTAATTTACAGCCTTGAAGTATTTAGAACACGTGGGTAAAGGATATTTCAGGATTTTAGGATATTTTAAGTAAATTTTCAAAGATTTTTTATAATGTTCAACTTAAGGGGAGGTTACCGTTCATGACGATGATAAATTCTATTTGTTTCTTTTTACATAATTTACAGCTTTGAAGTATTGAGAACGCGTGGGTAAAAGGATATTTCAGGATTTTAGGATATCCAAAGTGAATTTTCAAAGATTCTTTATAATGTTAAGCTTAAGGGGAGGTTAACGTTCATGACGATGAGAAATTCGATTTGTTTTTTTTTTACACAATTTACAGCCTTGAAGTATTTAGAACACGTGGGTAAAGGATATTTCAGGATTTTAGGATATTTTAAGTAAATTTTCAAAGATTTTTTATAATGTTCAACTTAAAGGGAGGTTACCGTTCATGACGATGATAAATTCGATTCGTTTTTTTTACATAATTTACAGCCTTGAAGTATTCAGAACACGTGGGTAAAAGGATATTTCAGGATTTTAGGATATTTAAAGTAAATTTTCAAAGATTTTTTATAATGTTAAGCTTAAGGGGAGGTTAACGTTCATGACGATGATCAATTCAATTTTTTAAAACATAATTTACAGCCTTAAAGTGTTTAGAACACGAGGGTAAAAGGATATTTTTATATCCAAAGAAAATTGTCAAAGATTTCTTATAATGTTGAATTTAAATGCGTTTTTCTGGGAATAACATTTTTCAGCGCGCGAGGTGCTCTACAGCTTCAACCGATGAATCCATTCACATCAATCTCTGCGCAATTGAGAGGAAATTCAATTTGCAGGGCTATCGGAAGTGATTTTTATCAAAAATTGATATGGAAGTAGTTTTTTCGTCCGTTGAAGCAATAAAAAGGGCAAAATTTTTTTTTTTTAAACGCCTGGCATTTCGTTATTCAGAGGTTTTTTTGAAAACGATAATCGATAAGGGCCCCCAAATTTAGTCTAGTTTAATAACTGGCAGAGCTGTGAAGAGCCCCGCGCAGATCAAAACACGCGGTGCACGGCTTTATTTGTCAGGAGCTGGTGACACCATTTTGAATTTTTTTTAAATAAATAAAATTCAAATTCACTCTCCATTGATAGAGGAATAATATACGTCAAAACCTATTTCAAACAGTATTAGTTTTATATAAATAAAAAAATTCCCAAATTGCATTTATCATGCCTCTCGACGGTAACCTCCCCGCAAGAGATTCGTGACTTATTCAATACGAAATGCACATGGTTTTAGGTTTGACTTGATAGGTAGAAAATAACAAAGCTTAGAATGCTAACAATCGTCATCGGAAAGTTTAAAATGTCACAAATTTGTAACACCTCAAGCAATTCCTGATAAATTCAATTCTAATCATGCTTCTGAACTGGTTATTTTCATTTTTTTTATTATTTTAGCGTGTTAACAGCAAAATGACGATAATTAGAAGGTTCACGAGCATTATTGAAAAATTTCAACATTTTCATATTTATTAACAATTATTCATTAACAATAAAAATTAACAAAAATTGTACGTCAATTATCAGCTTGCTTTACGAAAAAAAATTTTTTTTACGTAGAAGTAACAAGGCATTTTATCATGAATTAACGGTAACTCCTAAAAACATGAATAGTCTATAATAAAGAGAATAACTATTTTCGATTTTTTTTTTTTTCTAGTAAATCTTATATCTTTGGTTTCATAGATCAAAGAAAAAGAACAAATTAAATCGTGCGAGTTTCCGTTTGCCAGCGGATGCATCGAGTATTGAGGTAGTTCCCGAAATTGCCGCCAGGCGTCACCTCGATACAGGACGGGTTCTATCGCTCGGCTCTCGCCAAAAGGGGTTGATTTTCCGCGAGGCGACTTCACAAGCTCAGCGACAGGACACCCCTGTTCAGAGAGCGCGCGCATTCTCCCTGTTCAATCATTTCTCTCCCTCCCTCTCTTCTGCTGCAAAACCTCTTTTCCCAAGAATCACTAAAAAAAAAAAAAAAAATCGTCAGACGGCAAAAAAGGCGTTATCAACGGCCTGAAATCTTCGATCATTGATAAACGATTCACCGTTTCGGGACGACAATATTTCTCAACCCTTTCTCCCTGTATCAAGTCCCTTTTCGACGGTGATATGAAAAACGAAAAAAAACGAATAATGATGGAGAAAGGGAGAGAATGGACGAGGAGGAGGGAGGGAAAGAGAAACAGGAGGCGAAACGAGCCACCCGCGCCAACATATATCGCATCCGAGACGGATGCCTTCCGATATATTTTCGTGTTCAAAGGGTCCGAGGTCCGCTATCAACGAGTCCCGATCTCCGGCGCAACTGGCAACTCCGATGAATTCACCGGACGTTTTTTGCCGCGTGTTCGCTTTATTTGCCATTACACTTGTGTATGTATACTTGCCGGTCAATTCCCAACCGAGTGCCGTCCAAGTGCGCCCGATCGAGAAAAAAGGGTACGTGTAAAAGTCAGGGCCCTACGGGAGGGCCCAGCTGCCGAATCGAGCAGACAACCTTAGCTGATCGGGATTCGGGATCTTCATTCCTTTCCGCTCCTCTTCGCGATCGTTCGCTCTATCGAGAGCCCAAGGGGCCCTCATTATACATCTTCCTACCCCCGTTCGCCATCACTCGATTCTCACCTGTTTTCTCGACTTTGTACTCGGCAACAATGAGGCAAAATGAGTAAGTCTCTTTACCGAACTCACCTTTATCATTTGTAATTTAAAGTGAAAGGGGTACGCAATAATATTACACGTGCCCTCGAGTTTCGACTCGTACCACCCCCGCGCATCATGCTTTTATTCCCATCGGGCCTCAAACTGCGCTCAACGCTCTTTGCGTTTTGCACAGCCGGGCCGGAAGTTTGGATACGTTATACACTTACCTACTTACCTCCAATCATAATCCGATCGGTTGTTATACGCGGGAGAACATGGATATAAGAATTTGCCAGGTAACTTTATTTAAGGGACAACACCACTGTGACCCCCTGTTTTTTTCACATTTATCAAGAATTTTTTTTTTTTGTGGGAAAAAAAGAGATATTCGAAAATTTTTTCTCGGGTTTTGTTCCTTGTTCATTAATGTATCAAAAAACATTTTTTTCACATTTTTCACGCCGCACGGTGGCGCTGGGGAAGCTCTCGCGTCAGGTGCTGTCATCTCCGCAGTGGTTCGCGGCACGCAGCAGAAATCTCTTCAACGTCGATCTGAGAAAAAATACCGAGTGTTTTCGTTAATAATATGATATTTTGAAGAGAAGTACATAGGAATTCGAAAAATATTGATTTTTAAAAAATAGGCACGCCTTTGAAATTGAAGAATGATTTTTGAGCAAAATTTCTCGTCGAAAATAGGCTATAACTTTTATAATTATTGAGATATCGAAAAAATCCTATGTACTTCTCTGGATAATCTACTTTTATTGATACAGTAAAAATTTGAAGTCGATCGGATAAAAATTGTTCGAGTTCTGCTGCGTGCCGCACTCAAAAAAGTGGTTTTGAGAAAAACGCGTTCAAAGTTTTAGGTTTGTTAATTTGTGTTATGAATTGAATAAAAAATTATTTACCTTCGATCAGCGATGCCGGCACTATATAGCTGGCCTTCAAGAAGTAAATCGTTGTCTCCTGATTCTTTCCTCGAACTTGTTAAGGCTTTTCTCGCTTCTTTTGCAGCGTTTGTAAGGGAGCGCTCCACGAGCTGGATCCGCGCTGCGTCGGTCTCAACGCAAAAGTTGAAACAATTTGGGCCGATGGTTATCCCCAGCGTCTCCGGTACTTTCATGAGACTTCTCAGGCCATCATTGAACACTGATACCACGATATCAGTTGCAATATCAATGATTTCTTTGCTTCCGGACTGGCACTTGTGGGCTATTGCCCAAACTGATTTATTGTAGCTTTCGTTATTGTTTTGCGTATAGCCGCCCAAACAACGCTGCAGCAAATCGTCCCTGCTTAAATTTTCGAAGATTGGCTGAATTGCCTCCAATCTGCGCGGGACCCCGAGCGTCGCGGACCACTGCACCGCTCCATAAAATATTCAATATCTACGAAAATAATTATTTTTTAGACCTGGGTCCAACGGCATTTCAATCTTAAAAGTATTTTAGATTTTTTTAAATGGTTTTCAAAAAATCGATTTTCTGAAGCCATCACAGTGGTGTTGTCCCTTAATCAAAAGTTTGAATTTATATTTTTTCGTTGAATACTAGAACTCACTATCCGCTTTTTTTTACCGTTCAATTCATTACCGGAGCTAATATTGAGCCAAAGACTTCTCTTAAATAGTACAACTGGATCTGCAAAAACTGAAAAGATCCGGTAGAAATATTTTGTCATTTTCTAGAAAGAAGAGAATGGTATAAAATTAATTTCATTTCATTCTTCTAAGAAAAATTTATTTTTTGTCATCAACCCATTTTTTAAATTCAAACGAAGTCACAAAAAAGGCACGTAAAACTTTTAGAAACAAAAATTCTGGGACGAGGAGAATGGTTTAAAATTGATTTCATTCTATTTTTCTAAAAATTTTTTTTTCTGGCCTTCGACCGATTTTTAAAATTCAAACGCGGTCTCAAAAAGGACACATAAGATTGTTAGAAAACAAATGTTGATCTCGCACTGTTTTCAAATCGCGAAACTAGTACTGCAATTATGATTTTCTGAACTTTTTGATTTCACAATAGTACGCGATTATTTTTGCTCTATTAAAGTTAGGCTAGCACCACTCTATTCAAAAAGTCCATAAAGTATCAATTTAACAGGAATCTTATTTTTAGAAGGAAAAATTCATTTTTTGAAATACACCGTTTCCAAAATTTGAACATAGTTCCCAAGAGGATACATTACTGGAAAAAATTTGCAATCACTATGTTAATATTGAAGAGATATTACCTTGAATCTAGGAAAACAACCCAAATTCGCTATCCAAATATGAACGGGTCGATAAACAAGCCATTACAAAAATCTAGGTGAAGAATTTTTTTTAATTCCATTGTCGTGAAAATCGTGAAAAACAAACTGAAGCGCCATTTTTTAATCTTATTAATTTTAACCCTCGCTGGTCACCGCGGGTCAACTTGACCCGAGCTCTCACTTTGAACTTAAATATCTCTAACTATTTGGGCCCTCGCAGATTTTTTCCGGCTCTCTGGTGGAAGTTTGAAGTGTCTATTATAATAGATTTTTTCGTTTTTCACATAGCGGCATAAATAACTTCTTTGGAACGCATGCATCTGAACTATTTTTTTCACAAAGTACCGCATATTGAGAGTACTGTTTACAAACTTTTCCAAATTTTTTTTACAACTGAAAGAGTTACAGTTTTTTAAGTAAAAAACCGGCTTTTTGAAGACTTTTTTCGTGATTTTTTTCCATGTAAATATAGTTATAAAAAAAACTGTTTCATATACTGAAATGTTCAAAGATAATTCCTATATTTTTTTTAAGTCAATCGGATCGGTACTTTTTTTGACAACCATCCAAAAAATCGGTCGGGTCAAATTGACCCAGTCTGACCAACTTGGAATTAGTTTGAGGTGTGACCAGCGAGGGTTAAATGAGATAAAATTTCCACACCTGTTTTTCAGCCTTTTTTCCTCTTTCAATGTACACTCTTTGATCCTCGTGTTTAAGTGTCCTTGTTGGAAAATCACCTCCAGTGGGCGAGCTTTAACCGGCGTTGTTCTCGCCCGTTTATCTCGCGTCTAATTGCCCACATGCGATTATACCCTCGACTCGCATTTAATCAAAAGAGAGAAAAATTCTGAACTTATCTTCCATCCAGAATTTAAAATCCACTGCGAATTGTTATTATTCTTGAATCGTGATTGAAGGTGAATTCATCCCTCATTATTTTCCGTGTGCAATTAATAATTAGGCTATTAAGGTCAATTAAGGTTCGACTATCCTTGTTTATGAAGATAAAATTAATGCAACTAATACTGAATGAAGAATAATTTTTATCATGAAGTAGGAAGATTCCTCGAGTTACTATAGTTTATAACAGAATGGTTATGGTTAACAATAATTTCCTCAATTACTGAATTTCCTTATTGTCCTATAATAGCAACGAGTTCCATCAAAGCTCTTTGTTGAATTCTACCCTGATCTTTACTTTGTTCAGTGAAAAAGTAACCCCGAAAATATCAAAACAAATAAAGTCACGTGCCCTGGCTGAAGCTCAAAAGTTCAAAAAGAAACCCCGGCCAGTAAGACTGACGATGAAACTCCAATTCTCAATGTATCCCCATTTCGAGCACCTTGTCCTCTTCTCCCACTGTCGCGGAGAATCCCCCCACCACTCGGACAGGACACGTGTCAGCCACGTGGAAAAAGGACGAGATGGAGGAAGGAGCGTGATGAACAAAAAAAAACCCATTGCAAGGTGGCGCATGAGGGAGGATTGAGATAGCCGTGGGGGGATCGGCGTGGAGGTGGGTAAGGGCTGTGAAGTGAGAAAGAAGAAGAGACGGAGAATACGGAAGGAGAAAAAGCGAGGGAGGAAGCAGAAGAAAGTAGTGGGGGCTCGGGGATGAAAAGGGGCTGCGAAGGGAAGCAGAACAGGGTGGACAAAGATGGATATTTTAGAACCCCTTCGGTAAAAGAAAGAGAAGGAGAGATAGAGAGCTAAGGGGAAAGACGTTTGGGATGCTTACGACGCCATGGTGGGGGTGGTTTTGAATTGAAACGGGGATGATTTCGGTGGTGGGGGATTTTCGAACGTTGGTCGTGGGACAGGACGTAGTAGGAGTATTTCATAATGAAGAAGTGGGGTTGCTTCGTCGTGGATGGTGCATCCAACTTTCGGTCCATCCTCATCGACGAAGATTTCTTAATTGCTCGACCACTGACCATCGGATAGAGACTGATAATGCGATCACGTTGCTCGGATACCGCCAAGTCTGAGGAAACTGTCGGATCAGAGGCATGATCTTCCTGAATTTCAAACATAAAGATGGCACGATGCTTAATTCGTGACAATTTTTGGATAAAACGTAGGATATCCTAATTTATGATTGATAAATATCTTGTCAAAATCTGTCTCCAGAGGGAATGAGGAATAAAAATGTACGAGCATCGGCATTGTTGATGTCAGAACCCTTTCGTTTTTTTGCGCGTATCTCCCCCCAACAACCGTGCTTAGTCACGCATGTGTCTCGATCGAAGCACACACACACACACGTACACACGGGCAACGAGGCAATTTTTCAGCCCCTTTTTTTTATTTTTCTCCCTCGTCTACAGCCCTACTTCTTTTTATTTTAAGCTACTGCATTCGCCACCGTCAACACCCCCTAAGGCTAAACTATAAAAATCCCCACCCTCTACGCTGCCGATGTACTCTTTCAACGTCGAATACTTTTTTATCGAGCCAGTCGAATCTTAACATTCGTGAGAAGCACACGTGTTCATTCGAGTATTCTCTAGGCCGTTCAATTTCGATCAGAAAGCTCGAGAATCATAAAAATAGGAGAAAAAAACGTTTCAAGGGAAAGGACGAATATTCAGCATTTGTTAAGGTGACAACTCATCGATGGATAACATTATAACTTCCATGTCCATTGAGTGTGCATCTGCAAAAATAAAATTATTTTCCCTTTATCAAATTTCGATCAGTTCTCAATTTGCAGAATGATTAATGGTTTTTGGTAGCTGCGGAGGAATCATTGTTGGATCAATTGGAAAAAATTTAGCAATGAGTTCGTCACAGTGGTCAGCTCAGTGAGGTGCGATAATTCTTAGGACTCGATCCTTCGAGAAAAAAGTGAAATGATTCCCCACCCTTGACGGAGCATCTGCGATTTTCCCCATTTACATCCCCTCCAATCCTCCTTCTTCTTTTTGCGTGAAATACGGAAAACCCGCGAAGCATCAGTGGCAAAACCACTGTTATCCCCACTTTTCTTTTTCACCGTGGCATCCCCTTAGATCGGTTCGTACGATCGGCGTCGGCGTCGTAGGTACCCCCACTTGAGGCCACCAAAAGCCAGCGTGCGCGCGGCAACCTCTTTGCGATATGTGTGCTACGTCTCTTGACTCAATATTTAAGGGTAGAGGGGGATACGGATCCTCGGCGCAAAAGCGCCGCTTTATGGTTTTGGGCTCGAGTAAAATAAGAAGAGAGTGGACACGCACACACGAACAGTAACAATGAGAGAAAGAGAGATGGCCAAGGGGTTTTTGTTTCGTGGTTGAAAAGCCCCCAAGCTTGTGGGGTATCCTGGCATGTTGGTGGCAAGCGGGATCCTCAGTTTTTAGCCTTCCTCAGTGACGAAGCTGGACACCGAGCCAACTACCGGGGTGGCTTTAGTTTTCCGCCAAGCCTGAGGGTCACTCAAAGGAGGACCCCGTACCAGATGGACGGACGGATCGAGAGAACTCTTGATCCACAGGTCCTATACTGGTGAGGGTCCTCCTTTGGTCATCAAGGATTCTCCTTTGCCCCTGGGCTGGTCTTGGGCATCTCAGAACAACGGCGTAAGGTTTTACCTCAAGACGAAGGTGTTGCGCCGCGGTGGTCGTTCTTGATGGATGGTGGTGGTACCTAAGGATCCTCCGAGGCACGTTTAGTGAAGCGTTATCCAAGCTCCGCTGCTTCGGGTCGTTTCGTAGCCCCCTCAAGAGGACTTGAGCAACGCCGTGCGACTTTCTATCGCTGAGAGGTCTAAAAGAGGGTAGCCGGCGCAGAATTGAAGGAAGTAGAGGGTGGAAGAGTTCTGCAAGGGGAGAATGTGTGTATATGTGCGGAAGGAAAGGAAAGGGAAGGCAACGGCTGAGGAGAGAGTAGAAAGGAATGGAACGCAGAGTATGAGTGAGAGACGCGCTGGCCAGAAATTTCGCGACCGCGCACCCACCTAAGACAACGCCCCTACCACCCTACGCCGTTACTCGGGGCTTTCCTCGCGCGACTCCTGGGGCAGAGCTCGCACACGGGTGTGAGCGAGACAACCCCAGAGGCTCTCTCGCTCTCTCTTTCTCTAGCTATCTATCTATCTCAACCCTCTTTGCCATACACACTAACCGCGCGGTGTTCTTTAAGGCAACGTCGCGGCGGGGGAGCAATGGGGTGAGGCAAAAAGGAATAGGGGGTGGTTCAACGGAGGAGGGTGGCTTTTAGTCAGACGCACGCGGTCTGAGACGCCGCGCCACCAACGGTTCTCCGCACGGCAAAGGACTTAGAGCGACGACTCGCGATTTCCTCCACGTCGTATACAGAGAGAGAGATTCTGCTGTCACCCTCCCCGCCCGCTACTAAGAGAGCACCCCCCTCTGAGAGGGAGAGTCTCTTTCCTTCACTCGGGCCGACGGAGAAACTCTAACCCCCGACATCTCCATAGCGGAGACGACGAGCCAAGCCGAAGCACACACAAGCAACCAGTTCAGTTCGGTTCCTCGAGCTCCCTCAAGGAGCTTCCACGCTAGTCGACTCCTACGGATTTTCCACATCCTGGAAGAGGAGCTATCTTTTTATTTTTCGCGCGCGCGTTTGTGCCACGAAGACGACACCGAGAGAATTGTAACTTGTATACGAGAAGAGGTGAACGAGACTTTGAACACAGTTTAATATTTACAAGGTTATTACGCGCGACTCAATGACACTTTCGAAGCAAAGCTCATGAATATTTTGATCAGGCTTTTGGTATCCTCACTTCCGGCTCATCAACGTTGGACGACCTTGGCCCCAGTGTCTTGGAAGTTAAGTCCAAGACATTTTGTGTGGAGTAAAACGTGTTGATGTTGTGCCGGTGATCGAGAGGGATACAAGTGACTTGGCAGCGTTGATAGAATGATTTAATTGACGATTTCGTTGATGACAATTTTGGTAACGTTCAGCGCAACAACGTGTGCCGGTTCGAGAACGACTGCTTTGGATTTACTTCGGGACTATCTCTTCAAAGGCTTCACTGGAGTTACCGTTTTTTTTCTATTTTGTCCCATAACAAATGGCACTTGAGGTTGTTGCATCAAACTTGAGAGTGCACTCATTTTATTACTCGATCCATTCTTGAGAAGAACGACGACTTTTCCTTTAACATCCGTTATTTGACTCTCGGTTTTTCCGAGCCTCTGGTACTGTCAAGGATATATCAAGGTTGATATCTCACAATAAGAGTGACATCAAAATCATGACTCGCTAACCTCAATATCAGGATAAAAAGTTGCTTTGGAAGTTTATCGAGTTCGAGGATATATTTTGGAGCAATACCGAGGACACTTTTGGTGTTGGAGTGAAAATTTGTTTTCCTTTTTTTCTAGTGATTTTGGCAATTCGCACAAAATAACATCGAGAGTGAACACAAGAGGGATTTTTCCATATGATTGAAAAGTGAGCTTCTCGCAGAGTGTTTCGAAAATATCCAAGATTTCGGCGTCAGTGATTGTTCGAAATTGTGCACGGAATTTGTGTTTTATCCTCTTCGTTCAAATCTCTATTTCATCGCGACCTTTCGACCTCAAGTGCGAACAAGTCTTCACCCTTATTTCAAGGTCGTCCTGTTGTTGTTTATTTTCAACGGCGATCAACCAACCATCTGATTTCTCAGCCCCACTCCTCCATACACATCAAATACTTACACGTCAAAACACAAAGTTTCTGACACTTCATTTCGCTGCTCGGACCTTTCTGAAAAAATTCAAGTTTTTTATCTCTACGACACGAGTCACTTCAATTTCTATCCCAGTGAACTATCTTGACAATTTGACATTTCACAACAACAAAAAAAGTAAATAAAAAATAGAAGAAGTAAACAAGAAGAAAAGTAAAAAAGTAAATGATGATCGAAAATCGAGTTTTTAGTTTCCGAGTCCATCAGCAATAATTCAAAAATATAAATTTCAACTAGAAGTGAAAAGTATCCCCAAGTAATTCATGGAAGGGAATTTTTTTTTAAAGTTCAATATTTTGGTCGTCATAAGAATCCAACATACCGGTACTTGAAAATTAACAAAATAATTCTTTAATTTTAATTAATATTCCGAGTAAATTTGATAAAGTATTTTCTTTGAATTCTTGCAATCAATCAATTCTTTGAATTCATTAATATAACAAAAAAAAATTTCGAGTTACTTTTTTTCTTATCTGTAGTTTTCACGGTCTTCATGATGATTTGCTGGTGTAAATTTATATTTAATCAAAAGTTCAATGTTTTTTGATGAAACGAAGAAATTTGCCCACGACGATTTTTCAACAATTTAAATTCCATTAAATTCATTTCAATTAATTTCATTTTTTATTTTATCCAAGCTGTCATAAATCTTGTTTGGTGTTGTAAAATGAGTTTTTTTCTCACTCGACGATTTTTTTCCTCCCTTAGACGTGTTTAACGTTTTGTATCCGATCGTACATCGACTGGAAAACAAACCCTGCCGTTTAACCGATATTTCAAACACTTTTTATTTCCTGTTTTGTGCTTTCACTGCATTTCCATCATGTGTGTGTGTGTATCTTCCCAACCTTTTAACCAATCGCCCACTGACTCGTTAAGCGACGGTAGAACCACCGACTTTCCGCGAGGGCTCTTTGCGTGATTTCCGCCTTTTTCTACTTGATCACTTTTTTTTCATCCCCCTCGTTTCAACTACCTTCTTCGTTTCTTTTCCATCCACGTTCGCATTAACCGTTCACAGTTTTCGCATCCCTTTGAGTGACGGACAAAGTTATCTTTTTTTTTCTGCGTCGAGTGTACAGTCGCGACGGCAAAGCGAAATTCTCATCCCCCGAAACGACCCTCATCCCCCTTATCACACACGCATCTCTCAATCACGTGCCAGGAAATTATTGCCCGTGAGTTAAGGGATAGACGTGAAACGTCGGAGTAAAAAAAAATAAAAAAACAAACGAAATATACCCTCGTCTAGAGTTGAACTTTTGCGTATAATTAACAATGCACGTATGAAAAAAAATTTACTACCGTAATTCGTGAATGACGAAATTTTTGTTTTGTCGGCTGAGTGAATTCGTCATTTGTGCGTTCGCTGAATTTTTTTTTTTCATTCGATTTTTTTTCTCTCCCAAATATAATTCGAATCTTGATCACCGTTGATTCGCGGATTGATTCACAAGATGAAGTTTGAAAAGTAATTTTCGATAATAGGAAATACGTTAGCAAAAATTATCTTCCGCTCGATCATTTTGATTTTTTATTTTCGTACCTCGCGAAAAATACAAAAGTGATGAGTCCGCAGTTTTTGAGTGACAGTCAATTTTCGACTTTCATGATATCCAAATCAAAATTTTAAGAAGGAAAAAAGATCGTGAAGTGATGCGGAAATTTCCGTGCTTTTTTCATTTTTGAATTTTGACAAACGGGAAAACTTAAATTTTCAAATTTTCTCCTGAGATATCATTTTCATCTTGCCCACGCGATAATCGACCTATCGGTAGTAGAAAATGTCATCGCACTTTCGGAAAATTATTAGGATTTGCTGGGGGTGAAAAAAAATGAAATTTAAAGTGCATCGAGTGCATTGGCAAATATTTCATTTTCGTACGAGACGATCGAAACTCATTACCATGATTTTTTAGTCATGACATCGTGACATTTATTGAAACAGCGCGTATCAAAATCGACCCCGATACTTCCTGACGCGTTAAATTTTAGACAATTAATATTTTGGACAAGAATGCAGAATATTTTTTATACTTTTGTGTTTTCCTAATCACGGTGATGGAAACAGAAGGATTTCGCTAACAAAGCCACCTTCTCCTGACAAAGAAATATTCATGATAATTAGGACTAATTGAAAAAAAAAAATCATCTTAGACGAGAATTTTACAAATTTTAATTTGTGTGAATTTCAGCTTCGAGCGGGAGACGCGTTGCAGCAGGAGATTCCCGCGCAGGAGAGGAAGACTGGACAAAGCGGAAGAAGGAGAATAAGACGAGATATAGGACGGATAAATAGAGGAATACGAGATCGAGCGATATAAGAGAAAGTGAGAGCAAAGCCAATCGCGAGGTGGTAAAAAGTGGATGCGGAGTGGAAAGATAAATCGTGGGTTATCGAGAGAATAAGAGGAAGGAAAAGGGCTGAAATAAAGTGTGAAAAGATCAGTGGATATAGGAATTAGAAAAAAAAACGTGAATAAGGTCGAGGAAGAGGAAGAACAATCACGAAAAAAGAAAGAGAAAAAAATCAATAGTGAAGCAACGTTAAGGAAGCGAACGAAAGGAAAGACGAAGATCGTGAAGACGATATCCCGCGCCGCATACATATATATTTCAGTGTGTTCAAAAAAAAGAAAAAAAACGAGTGTACCTAAGTGCAATATTAATTAAACAGAAACAAAATCGTACTCTTAAAGAAGAAAAAACCAGGGCGTGGATTGAAAAAGAACAAGAGCAAGAGAGAGAGAGAGAGCCAACAAAGATCCAAGAAGAAGAAGTTGAAAAAAAAACGAAGACGCTAATAACGAGGAAAGAGAAGACCAAACGTGGAACTTCTTGAAGGGATAAATTATAAAAAGAGTCCAAGACAGAGTCGCATTTTTTTTCCAATTTTGAGAAGGAGTCGTCGACGGACTTATTGTGTAGTGTTGATAAAAGAATACATACGACTTGGTTCACGAGGTTGCGAAGCAGATCTCGAGTAACGAAACTAAAAAAAAAAAGAAAATAAATAAATAAATAAACTCAAGACGACTTAACGAAGAAATCGTATTCGCACGAATAATAAAAACATCGATAAATTCACTCTCGTCCCGCTAAATAATGACACACGATTATTGATGTTAAGAATCAATAATAATAAAAACACACAGACACGCGTGGGAGATTCAACAGAAGAGAACAAGAAAATAAGGAAAAATCTCGCGCACACACACGCAAACAACATTTAACAACACAAACAACAAACGGGGCTTATTAACTCAGGGCAAAACGGGACGAGTGGCTGAAGGCGAAGAAAACAAAAAAAAAATACGAAATCTAGCAGTCTGCGGAGAGTCGAAGAGTGAAGAGGAGGAGAAAAAAAAGGCGAGGGGGAGATAGTAAAAAATTATACGAAGAGGAACAACGCTTCGTACCTCCGTGTACACAAGTCGTGTCCGTGGACCTCCGTCTCGTTCACACCGTCCGGGCTGGGCAATCCTGAATTTTAACCTGAACTTAAGTGTAACGCTAGACGTTTAAGTAGTTAGAAGAGTGTGAGAGAGAAGGAGAGACGAGGAGGAATAATAAAATAGGTGAGAAGAGATAATAGGCTGTCCTGACGCCAAGGGACATCCGCTAGCGCGCATATAACATAATTAAAAAAAAAAAAATCAAACACTGACACACACACACACACATCCACAAACCCATAACAAAAAATCCCTTTTAACATATATCCGAAAAAATATTCCACCATCATCCCTTTGAAAAACCGAGAATCGTACTCGGGAATAGTACCAAGGAGCCTCCGTTGCCAAGTTGGCCAATCAAAGACGAAGATCTGATTTGATGCACCAGAAGAAAGCGAGGGCGGCAAAATTAACGTGGAGAAGTGTCAACGCGAAATCACCGGGACAGGATATAAAGTGACGTTTGCACTGAGTTTGAGGAATCATCGTAAATCGTACGAGTGGCATTGTCGTTGACTTTTCGGCAAAATACGGGGTGCAAAAACGACGACGATTAGAACGGTGCAAGTGGCCAGGAGGCAACGAAAGAGACGACGGAGACGTCGACGAAGAAGTGGCGAAGAGTCGTGGAAGACGAAAACGAGCAGGAGGTAGAGAAGATAAAAGTAAATAGTCGTGGTGAAGCAAGTGCG
The DNA here is from genome assembly GCA_946863875.1 of Alloplasta piceator. NCBI lineage: Eukaryota > Metazoa > Arthropoda > Insecta > Hymenoptera > Ichneumonidae > Alloplasta > Alloplasta piceator. The sequence goes on from OX333075.1 coordinate 18,655,833, forward strand.
CGGTCGAAAGCCTGAAGTCGAAAATCCTGAGGAGTCGAATTAGGAGGTAAGAGTCGAAGAAGATAAAAGTAGCAGCAAGAAAAAACAAAGGGGAATAGGGAATAACAAGAGTAAGAGGAAAAATTCTTGATAAAAACGAGGGAGGCCAGGGTGGCTGCTGTTACAAACGTAGGGTCATCGTTGAGTAACGGCGGGGCCGCGTGTCGTGACGCGCCGCCGCTGCCGCTCCTCGACGACGAGCTGCTGCTGCAAATTAACGTGCAAAGGGGTGAGAAAAAGCGGGCAAGCTGCGCCGGAAGGGGGTAGCCCGGGCTTCGCGCGAAGGCCTCAAGATTTCGGACGCGACGGCGGCCCTGGACCTGCGCGCCCAGACGACACAAGTACCGCCGCCAGACTTTGGTGGTGGCCTGGTGGTGGAGCAACAGCATCACCACCACCAGCAACATCAACAAAATCCGGAACAACAACAACAGCAAGAGCAGCAACAGCAGCAGCAGCAGCCGCAGCAGCAGCAGCAACAACACCAACAACAACAACAACAACAACAACAACAACAACAACAACAACAACAACAGCAACAACAGCAACACCAACAACAACAACAACAGCATCAACAGCAGCAACAGTTGCAGCAACAGCACCAGCTTCTGCAGAATCCGAATCCAGAGGTTCAGCAACAGCCCCGTCCACATCCGCTTCATCTGCACCATCATCCGCACCATCCGCCGTTACCACCAGGTGGTGACAATACCCAACTTCACTCTGGCGATCCGGGGGGTGGGATAGCTGATGGTGGAGGTGGTGCTGGTGGCGGAGATAGCGCAATTGGTAATCCAGTAACGGGAAGTGGACAGGGACCGGGTTCAGCGGTGGCAAGTCCATTGGCCGTGGAACAACATCATCATCATCAACAACAACATCAACAACAACAACAGCAGCAAGCGCAACTACAACAACAACACGTTGGTGGAATACTAAGTGCCGGGGACTTGGTCGACTCGACGGAAATCACGAGATCGACCGTGAGACTTCACGAGGACGAGGAAGACATCACGGAAAGAGACGAAGAGGACGAAGAGGACGAGGAACCGAGCTCGCCAGAGCCGGACCTCGAAAACGATACAGAACCAATGGAGGTTCAAGCATCAGCCGTTTCCGCGGCCGCGGCAAATCTACACGCGTTACGTCAACACGTGTTCAAGATGTCGGATTATTGGCAACAACCACAGCGAGGTCCACCTCAGCATTCGCCTGGTTTGCAGCAGCATAATAGTCCACTTTCGAATGCGGTCGCTGCTGTGCAGCAACAACAGCAGCAACAGCAGCAGCAACAACAACAACAACAACAACAAGCACAGCAACAGGCGGCTCAGCAACAGCACAATCAGCAGGCTTCCATGCACAGTCCACTTGGACAACAACAGCAGCAAGTTAACGCGGCGCAACAGCAACAACAAAGTACCAATACGACGATGAGTCAGAGTGTTAATTCGCAAATGCAACAGCATCAACAACAGCAACAACAACAGCAACAGCAGCACGCGATGACGTTGAACCAGCAAAATTCACAGGGTGGGCATCAGTCGTCACCGGCGCCGACGACGCCATCCCCTCATCAACAGGCCGATCATCAGGGCAACATAAATTCGAGTATGGCACAGAGTCTTCACAGTCTCGCCCAGGCTCAACAGTCCATGTCACAGGCGTCGAGTCCATCGTTGGCTGTACAAGCTGTTCAAGCTGCTCAGGCACTCAATCAGAATTTAGGTCAGGCACTCAGTCAGGCCCTGACGCAGAACATGCAACAAAATCTTGGACAAACGCTGCAGCACAATCTCGCGCAAAGTTTGACGCCAAGTTTGTCGCCCCAGCAACAACAACAGCTGCTCAATCAACCGCAGAATCTCAGTCAAGCTGGAGCAGCGCAGGCCGCGGCGTTACAGCAGAATCTTCAGAATCAGGCGCAGAATCTGAGTCAGAATTTGTCGCAATCGATGCAACAGCAGGCGCAAAATCTCAGTCAAAATCTCGGGCAGAGCTTGAATCAACAAACGCTGCAGCAACAAGCGCAGAATTTGAGTCAAAATTTGCAACAACAGGCGCAAAATTTGACGCAAAATCTGCAACACCAGGCGCTGAATATGGTCGGTTCGCTGGGACAGAACGGTGGGCTCGGGGGGATGAGCGTCGGTAGTGGAAATCAACAGCAAAATTCACAGAACTCGATGCTCAGTCCCGGAGCCGGCAGTCAAGATTCCCATGACGCTACACTCACCGAGAAACTCGTCAATGAGCTGCAGGTGAGCATTCTTAACTATTTTTAACATCGATCAATATACCGGTCCTTCACGACGGAATGTTTGTTAGGAAATTGTAACGAGTACGAAAGCGTTAATTCATCGGGAATAATGCGAAATATCGTGGCAATGTTTGTTTTGTGTACCCCATTTCAGTAGGTCTTCCTGGCGTCCCTTGGCCAATAAGTTTCTAGATAATATCCGTTGGCATTTAACTTCGATACATTAAAATTAACGCAATTACAGTTCAACAGATTCTATTGATGCTTTTTTCATGTTTGCCATTGACAAGCTAATTCAACAAAGTAATTTATCAGTCTTGAATTTTCGTGCAGCGTGTTGGCCTTCTAATGCCGAAAATCGAGATAGAAATGGCACCAACATCGAGACGTGGTTTCTCGATTGCTCGGTGCAAAAACTAAAGTCCCAATATTCATTTGTTTTGTCGTAAAATGTCATTACTAAAATTATGATGCTTGTACAAGCTTTTACATTATGATCAGGGCCCGGATCTCGGTGCTCTTAAAACAATATGTTATGATGCTGGACCAAAGTGCACTGAATGTATTAACATATTTACGTAGTTTTTTTGGAACTCTTTGACTTCATGGTAATATCCTCTTACTAAAATCGTTGCAACTATAACACAGGCCCACAAAAAAAAGTTGTGTGTTGCTGGGTGTCCCACTACATTTTTCCTACGTATTTTGTCCCGCTGAACACGAATCTGAAGTTAGAATTAGGGGTTGCACATGAAATGCTCGAGAAAATCCATAAAAACTGATAAAAATCTAGCAATCATGATCTAGCAATCTTTTCGCTCCAAAAAAAAGTTGTGTATGCTGGGTGTCCCACTACGTTTTCTCTACGTATTTCGTCCCGTTGAACACGAATCTAAAGCTAGAATTAAGGGTCGATGAGGAAATGCTCGAGAAAATGCATAAAAACTGATAAAAATATCATATCTTATTAGTTTTTATAGATTTTCTCGAGCATTTGATCATCGACCCCTAATTCTAACTTCAGATTCGTGTTCAGCGGAACAAAATAAGTAGGAAAAACGTATTGGGACACCCAGCATACACAACTTTTTTTTTGTACACTAGATCATGATTTTTATCAGTTTTTATAGATTTTCTCGAACATTTCATGTGCGACCCCTAATTCTAACTTCAAATTCGTGTTCAGCGGGACAAAATACGTAGGAAAAATGGAGTGGGACACCCAGCACACAAAACTTTTTTTTTATGAGCCTGTGTAATTATAGACATTAAATCCTCCACTGAATAATTATCCAGTAATCACTATTCCAGTCAATGTTATAATTTCTATAGTTATGGTTACTTTATTTTAGCTGCCACATGAGGAAGCTTTGTGATAATGAAAATCTTTTTCGAGTTTTTTTTTGTCACAGTGCCTAAATGTGTTCAAAACAATCAAAAATGATTTTGAGGAAAAATGATCAGATGAATGTTCGTGTGTTTTGTATGCATCCATTAGAAAATCGCTCAATTTACCATCGACATTTCAGATTCATTTTTCTTACGCTTCAACCACTCGTTGAAATTTCGACGCATTTACCTTTCTTTTTTAAATATTTCTGGGAGCTTAACACGAGTAATTTTCAAGATATGATCCTGAATATTCCTATATGGATGGACCTAAAGAGCTGTTGCTGTTGAATTTGGTGCAAATAGATTCAAAGATTCAAATTGCATACAATTTCGAATTGCTTCAAAACGTTTGTTAAGAGTATATAAGTGACAACAATTAGTGATGCCAATTTAGGGGTTTTCCCCCTAAATTTAAGAGAAAAACCTCAAAAAGGAAATTTCCAGGGTAAATTTTTTAATAGGGTTTTTTTGAGGGAAAAAAAAAAATTTTTTTACTCAGTATTTTTTCTGTCTAACTCATATAAAATCGAGACTTCTATGGAGGTTTCTATTCTCCATGGTCTCTAACTTAAGGTTGTTTAGAAGCTATGAAACCTTTGAATGTTAATTGTTCAATAAATAGCTTCTGAATCGTAGTGAAATTTTTACACGGCCTCCTGAATACTTTATGTTAGAACATACCAAATTTTCAGAATTCTATCATCATTTCTTCAACCTCCTTAAGGATTAAAATAAAAAATAATGAGAAAATTCTGAAAATTTGGTATGTTTTTGTATGAGGTATTTAAGAGGTCGTGTACAAATTTCACGACGATCAGGAAGCTTGTTATTAAGAAATTAACGTTTTGCTAAAAACAATTTTTTAAACAAAGAAAAAAAATATTTATCAATAAACTTCGTTTTCTTTCCGTTGCTTCCAGTACATTGTGGATATTAAGAAATTGCGAGGTCAAAAAAAAAACCTATTGCAAAGTTATATCAGTTTCCAAAAGACTACGTTTAATTTTATTTAATTAGTTAATCTTAATTATTCGATAACGAGCTTCTAAATCGTCGTGAAATTTTTACACGACCTCTTAAATACCTCATTGAAAAACATACTAAATTTTCAGAATTTTCTCATTAAACTTGATTTGCTTCTAAACAACCTTAATGAACTAGACAGTAGTGTCACAAGAAAAATAAATATAACAGAAAGTCGCATGTGGCCCTCTATGATTCGATTGTTTGACTTAATAGTGTGATTTTCATAATGTCAAAATAAAAATCAACAATTTTTTTTGAGCAATTATATGGAACATCGATTTTTAAAAATCTTTTATTAAAATAAACTTTATTTTTTATGATTATCGAACGATTTTTATGATTCGTTTAGAAATATTTGCAATCAAAACAAAAATATCAATAACGATAAAAATGATATCTTCTGATAGGCAAGAAATTTTTAACGTGCAAATGTACGGTTTCAAAAATACTGACATCAATGGAGAAATATTTCATTATATTGTTCATTTAATTAATGAATTAAGCTAAGCCATAAGATATTAAGAAATGAAACTGTATAAATTGATTACAAATTCTATCACGTTTGGAGTTAGGGTATTCTAGTCTGAATTTAGGGGATTTTAAAATAGGCTTGGGGAAAAAATGTCGACCTGTTGGCATCACTGTCAACAATGAAAGAAAAATAAAATACGTTGTCGTGAGAAAGCGTTTGTGTGAATGTCAATTACATCTTGAAGAAGCAATATGAAAGGTTCCATTTGCATGATTTTTAGTTTGGGTGACTATAAAGTTAAGAGATTCTGGGTAACTCTAAACTATGCCATAATTGCATGTATCATCACCATAAGTGTCAACCATATTGTTCATTCAGTGTTAAAATCGTATGTTCTTGAGACGAAATCTTAGATTCCAAAAAGTTAAGTAACAAATCTGTCATTGAACCAAAATTTTTCGTGACATTATCCAATAAATGAAAAATGTGATCCCTTTGATCGGAGAACATTTGAAATGCTATCGCGAAGTCACTCTGCCAAATGGACTCATTGGGACCATGCCCTTCCGTCTTACGAAATAATTTTCGCGAAGCTGAAGAAGCCGGAGATTCAGAGTGCGGGAGAGACGTCTAGCTCTGGAAAATGAACGGTGCACATAGGAACAGATATACGATGAAGAAGCAGCAGCATGCAGCACGCGACAACCACGAACCGCGACTTGGTGCATACGCAAACGCACACGTGTTTAAGCAACTTTAATATATGCGTCATTCCACGTCAAATCTCGCGATCATCGACCTGACCCCCTCGGCTTTTGATGTCCAATGAATTGTGGGTTTCGTTTTGCCCAAAATATGACCTCAAATTTTTAGAAATTTTTATTTCATTTTTTAGGGATTGCCCGAGCGAAAAAACATTAAATTGAGGGAAAAGGCAAAGAGGGGCCTTTTTTAAATTATTGAAATTTTTTACACAGAAACTAGGACCCAAAACAGAAATTTTCGTCATAGTTCGATAATGGGACAAAAATAATTACTATTTCCTTTTTGTATTTTAATTTATTTATTTTTATAATTTTTTATTTTAATTGTTTCTTGTAGTAAGAATAACAACGACAAAAATATTTTCTTCATTTTTTTTCTCGGTTTAAGAGTGGAACGACAACTTTTTTCGAAAATTTATTAGCCTCGACGACATCGAAAAAACCAGATGAATTAAAAAAAAAAAATTAAAAATTGTAATTATAATTTTTAAAAAATATAGTAATTATTTTGGTCCCATTATCGAACTATGACGAAAATTTCTGTTTTGGGCCCTAGTTTCTTTGAAAAAAAATTCAATAACTTAAAAAAGGCCCCTCTTTGTGTTTTCCCTGAATTTAATGATTTTTCGTTCGGGCAACCCCTAAAAAATAAAATAAAAATTTCTAAAAATTTGAGGTCATATTTTGGGCCAATCGAAACCCACAATTCATTGGACATAAAAATCCGAGAGGTTCAGGCCGAAGACCGCGTGATTTGACGAGGAATGCCTCATATATATATATATATATATATATATATATATATATATATATATATATATATATATGAGGCACTCCACGTCAAGTCGGTCACCCCATTTTTTCAAATCGCCAAACATCGCATGCAAATTAACAGAAAGTAGTTCTAACTATCCAGAAAATTCGTGATTTTTTAAAAAATTTTAAATTACATACTATAGTCGGAAAAACATACAAAATGTTTTTTTGTCCCATTTTGTAACTCAAAAGTTATTTATCGTACGAAAAAAAAAGTACAACATAAAACTTAAGATTTTCAATGTACTTTTCACTGCATTTTTTTTACAAACTCCTCCGGAAGCTCTGTATTCCATTTTCGGAGAAAATTCTGTTTTGATATTTTTTTTCTCAGAATTAACATCTTCGATCTGTCTGTTATTTCAACAGTTTTTTACTTGATACATTTACAGACTATGAAAAAATTGGCATAGTGGAGAATCCATTCCTTCCTATGCGTTTTTCATCCCAAAGGAATACACAAATTTCTTTGTGCATTAACAGAGTTGAGACTATCTATAAATATTTTCTAAAGCCCGCATTTTGTTTATTTTTTGTCCGTTTTCGATTTTTTAAACTTTTTTCATTTTTATTTTTTTAAATATCTGTTTGTACATTTTAATAAACTTTAGCAATGAACCTCTGTACACCGATAAAGTCTATTCAAATTGAAGACAAAAGCTACTCACGTCTGACGATTGCAAAAATTAATTAATTTACCCTCTTTGGATACACCGACGTTTCTATGGCCAATGCGTACTTTTCTAGTTCGATTTGGACATGATTTTTGGGAATGAAGCAATGATACTGCTTTGTTCCTGGAATCGTCTTCGCAATATCGAAACGAGATTATTTTATTATTTTTTCTTGCCTACGATTAATAATGATAAAATATCAATATCTGCACTATTTCGTCAAGTCACTCTATAATGATAGATTGTATCAATAAAAATGCATTTGAAATAATGGATTCTCCACTATGTCAATTTTTTTATAGTCTGTAAATATATCAAGTTAAAAACTGTTAAAACTATACAGACGAATCGAAGATTTTAATTCTGAGAAAAAATATCAAAACAAAATTTGTTCCAAAAATGGCATATAGAGCTTTCGGAGGAGTTTGTAAAAAATTTCAGTGAAAAGTATGTTGAAAATCCTGAATTTTATGTTGTATTTTTTTTTTTTCGCACGATGAATAACTTTCGAATTACAAAATGGGACAAAATTTTTTTTTATATCACTCAGTACAATAATGGACGCTTTTACGTCCGCAAACGGACGTGAAAACGTCCATATTGCACCTCGTGATATGAAATATCGTACTATTCGTATGTACTATTACCCGGCTAAAATATGTAGTTTAAAAATTTGAAAAAAATCGCGAATTTTCTTGATAGTTACAACTACTTTCTAAAAATTTGTATTCGATTTTTGGCGATTTTAAAAAATGGGGTGGCCGACTTGACGTGGAATGCCTCATGTATATCCGACAAACATACACGCGAAAGTGCCTCGACGTCCGAGAGATGCAGATACGTCTGCTCAGGGTTTTTGACCCGCGCAACACAGATAATATGTATATAACGCATAAGCATATGTATGTACCGAGTACATACGTCATCGGACAGAGTCTGCTTCGCTCTTGCACACCAAGATATAGCAGAGACACACCAAACTCACACTCTCCAATAAAAATGGGAGAAAACTCCGAAGATATTACCGAGAAAAACATAACGTCATGGCACAGTTTGGCAGCAATGCCGCAGCCTACGAAACGTGTTACACAGATTTTCATGTTTGTCGACGCCATCGTGACATTAACATCGTCATTCCGGCCAATGTTAATCTTTTCGTGAATTCAGGAGATCGGACAACATTGTTGATCAACTACTTGAGATTAGGCGCGAGTTTCGTTGATTCCGGACCAAGGATTTCGGAAACATTGACGCTGATTCGAAGATTTTGAATCAGCGGATGAAAAGCATTCCGTGATTGACTGGTAACCATTTTAACTTGACCCAGAGAGAACCAATTGCGATCGAAAGTTTTCAGAGCTAGGCAGTACTTGAAGTACCCGGTGCTTGCGACGTACTTGAAGTACTTAAAAAGTACTTAAAAAGTACTTCAACCATTGTACCTAAATTTTCAAGTACTTAAAGAGCACTTCAAGTATTGTACTTAAATTTTCAAGTACTTCAAGAGTACTTCAACTATTGTACTTTAATTTTCAAGTACTTAATAAGTACTTCAAGTATTGTATATGAATTTTCAAGTATTGTATATGAATTTTCAAGTACTTATAAAGTACTTCAAGTCTTGTACTTAAATTTTCAAGCACTTAAAAGGTACTTCTAGCATCGTTGTTAAATTTTCAAGTACTTATAATGTACTTAAGTTTTCAAATACTTGAAAAGTACTTCAAGTATTGTAATTTAATTTTCAAGTACTTGAAAAGTACTTCACGTATTGTACTTGAATTTTCAAGTACTCGACCGATACTCCAAGTATTGCACTTAAAATTTCAAATACTTTTCTGCGATTCAAGTACTTTTTCAAGTACACCTGTCAAGTATTTTTGAATGCGTCTTGCTGACGATTGCATATAAAGCCTTTCAATATGTAATTGGAAATAATATTACGTGACTTACGTACATACTGTCCCTCAACGGTCGTCAACGACAGTTTTTTGAAGACATACACGAAGTTAGAGTAGTTTTAGCAATCCATGTATTACAATCTTTATTTCTTCTTTCTTAAACCTGCATCAAAATAAATCGTAATGCTATTGTTGAATTATTTTTAATTCTTTGTTTAAATACTTCTCTTCCAATCTGCCCAATAGCCGAATCTCAGTGTACTGCACAAGATAAAAATGTGTTTTGACACAAAAAAAATCGAACAAAAATCAAATAAGAATAAAAAATGAAATGTCAGTACTAGAACTTACGAGATATACGTGAAAACTTGAAAAGTATTTGATCCTTGGTACTTGATTTTTCAAGTATTTGCACTTCAAGTCCTTTAACCCACACGGAAATATAATATACCGGAAAATATATTTTTTGATATACGTAAAAATATATTTAAAATATATTTGAAGTGTACATTATATATTCTAAATACATTTTAGATGTATCTAAAATATATATCAGATATATAATAAATATATAATATGTATATTCCATATACTCAAATATACTAAAAAATATATTCGTGATAAGTACATTTTTTGCAGAAAATATTTCTTTGAAATATATTTTAAATTTATTTTAGATATATGATTATTGTGCATAAAAATATATTTTTTGATATATGTAAGACCATATATTGTGTATATGTAAACATATATTAAAATTACATCGAAAATATATAAAACGTACACTCAATATATATGTTTGATGCATTTAGTATATATCTTAAATATATTTTTTACATATATATTGTGTATATTTAAACACCAATTAAAAATGTATCTAAAATATATAGAACATGCACTCAATATATATGTTTGATATAATTAGTATATATCTTGACTATGTATTTTACATATGCATTGCATACATTTAAACATCAATCAAAATTGTATCTAAAATATGTAAAACATGCCCTCAATATATATATTTGATAAATTTAGTATATATCTTGAATATATTTTTTACATATATATTGTATATATTTGCACGAATATTAAAAACATATCTAAAATTGGTAAAACATATATCAAATGTGTTTGTTTGATATATTTAGTATTTATCTTCAATATTTTTCATATCTATATATTGTCTATAGTTTCAAATACACCGGAAAGTACATCTGAAATATATTAAACATACATTCAATATTTTCGTTTGATATATTTAGTATATATCTTCAATACAATTTTTATATTTATATTGTAATATTTTCAAATAGATTAAAAATATACCTAAAATCATATTTGTAATACATACATTTTCGGACAAAATATACTTAATATATCCAAAAATATATTTCCCGTAATATTTGCCGATATATTTTAGTTCCATGTGGGAAGTCTTGAGTACTTCAAGTAATACGTACGTAATACTTCAAGTACTGTCGGCACTTGATACTTCAAGTCTTTTCCGTACTTTGTACTTTATACTTCAAGTACTTTCCGGCACTTTGCTCGGCTCTGAAGGTTTTTAGTCTCAGAAGGTAAAATCCTTGATCTGGAATTTCTTTAGGAACTCGGTACAAACGTGCTGCTTGCTGCCGCTGCTTTGGCAGTCGCCATTTTGGTAGCGCAATGTGAGGCTAGAATTAAGGAACAGGATATCGAAAGATCAGGCTCGAATGTAACAAGAATTGTGGTTCGTTGAGACAAATTCTGAATTAATGTCTCATCTGTTACTCTTGCACGTGATAGTCTCGCGCCTCTGCTGCGGTTGCCGGTGTTGGCGGTGGTGGTGGAGGAGGAATGGGCAACATCAACGAACGCACCCTCGAGGAATGCTGGTCAACTCTGCAGCGAGTGAGTTGAACACTCAGACCATTTTAACGCAACCTCGTTAAACCACCTTATTATCGTGGTTGTTGTTATTGTTGTTGTTGTTGCTGTTCTTATTGTTGTTGTTGATGTTGTTGTTGTTGTTGTGGTTGTTGTTTTTGTTGCTGCTGTTTACTTTTGTTCATATTGTTTGGCTGCACCTTTTGTTTTTGCGCACAAGAACGAACATGAACTTTGTCACACCTCGCTTGGACATCGATTAGCACCCCCAAGATCGAACGTGAAGGGCATGCAAGATTCTTTGATTATTATTTCCATCTCATATCGTTGCAATTCATTCGTATGCATTGATCTTAATACATTGCTGCACGATTTATTTATAAACCTCGATAGAACCCCAACGAACAACGAACGTTGCGTTCTCCGCCATTTGCAATTTTACAATTGAGTCGATTATCGGGCATACTTTTAGGGGAGGGTGGGGCACGAGAGCCTCTCTGGGGCACAACGGCCCCCCTGAAAAATTCGGTAAAAAAAAATTGTTTGGTTTATTGTCAAATTATCATGATGTATTTTAGAGGGGGGGGGGGCCGTCGTGCCCCACCCTTCCCTATGCAGCGCCATTGTTTATTTTTCATTTGGTCCAAAGTCGTTGTCCATGCATCGCAGTCATTTGACAATTGCGAAAAATCAATCTAGTGCATCTTGGCATGTTGATCAATCGTTTTTAAGCTGTCTCGTTGTTTTTTCGATTTTAAGGCGAAACGGTCATTTAGATATGTTATGGCATTGCCATTGTTCTTGATTGACAATTGTTTGCTACGGTGAGAATGAGTGACCATGATTTTTCACAAAATCAACATTTACCAAGTAATGACCAAGCTCCCATCTAACTTGTAAGATTGAAGATGAAAATTCTACGTTTTCGATCCTTTTTCTGTTGAATCTTTGTGTCAAACTCTCGACGAAATCGCGATTTTTATTGTCCAGACAGAAACGTAGACATCGGTGACGAGGTCCTCGAGGCGAGTGCGCACTTGGAGGACAAATTTTGAAGTGGTCGTCACGGCGAAGGAAACGGATTCGAAAGAAAGCGTTGCTAACGAGCGGTGAATTGTGTTAGGTTAGGTTCTGTACAAATGTAAAGAAGTAGTAAGGGTTGGGGGTGGGTTTGGGACGGAGAACGGACGATAGATTGGAGGAGAGTGGTTCGAGTGCAGATGGGAGTGACGACGTTCAGAGAAACTGCGAGGATGAACTATAGATATATACCTGTATATATATACAGGGTGTCACAGAAGTAACGGAATGACTGAATATTTTCTCAGCTAAGATATTTTTCAAAAAGATCAAAGTCATTCTTGTAGTAACTTTTGACGAGAAATTCAATGGCAACCATAATTTTCACCTTGACGATTATCTCCAAGGTTATTGCAAAGTCAACTTCTTTATTTCAAATGGAAATCCCCTTTTTGATATCAGCAATCGACAGGGCAGCAAATTTTACATTCAAATAAGTAGTCAGGTTATAGGTACATTTTGACGCTGAAGGTCCTCTAAGGTTAATTAAACTCAAACAAGATGTGGATACGTCTGGTAATAGAAACTTTTTAAATTCTTTCTTTACGATCAAGGTTATTAATTTTAACAAGGTGCATTTAGTAGTGACCTTGAAGATGACCTTCAAGGTTATTTCAAGGTCAACTTTTGTTTATTAATGGAAACCTGTATTATTGAGTTCTGAAATCATTATATCAAACAGCTTTACATTTATTTTCAAAGATTAGGAGAAGATCATTCAATTTTTTCGTAATAAGTTTGATTTCAGAACTCAAAACATTACAGCTTTTCATTTTTGAAAAAGTTGACCTTGAAATCGCCTTGAAGGTCATCGTCAAAGTCACTACTTAATGCGCTTTATTAAAATGAATAATTTTGCGCGTTACGGAAAAATTTGAAAAGCTTTTATTCTCAGAGGTATCCACACCTTGATCAAGTTTAATTGACCGTAGAGAACCGTCAAGGTTAATATGTATCTATGACCTAAGTACATATTTGAACATAACATTTTCCGCTCTATCGATTGCCAATGTCAAAAAGGGGGTTCGCATTTGAAATCATAAGTTGACCTTGAAATAACCTTGAAGGTAAGCGTCAACGTCAAAAGTAAGGTGAAGGGAATCTATTGCCTTCAGATTACGTTCAAGTAGACTTGAAGGTAATCGTCTACGTCAAAAGTAAGGTCACCATTGAATTCTCCGTCAAACGTTACTATACGAATGACCTTGAGCTTTTAAAAAATTGTCTTAGCTGAGAAAATATTCAGCCGTCCTGTTACGTTTGTAACCCCCTGTATATATATATATAAGTTGAGTAGAAATAAGGGTGGTTAGATGAAAAAATGGCAGAAAAAAAAAGATTCGAGGAAAAAACTTTTAAATTCCTCGTCCGACGAACGAAGCAACAATTTGTTTCGTTAAGTAGCCGGCGCTCTTTTGTTTTTGCGGTCTCTTTAAAGTTTTTCTCTTTTTCCGCATTCGTTCTCGTTTCTTTTTTTTTCTCCAACCCCCGCCACGATCCGGCGGTCCCTTTCCGACGTGGAAAAGCGGGCTGGTGAGGGTGAGAAGCTGCATCGCGCCAGCTACGGGAAAACCAGGGGTTGGTTTTACACCGCGCTTTTTTCATCTTGTTCGTGATTTCTTCTTTTTTTTTGCTTCATTTTTATCTTTCCCTTCGACTCAACGACCAGTTGAAGAAACTCGTGGAAAATTTGTAAAAAAAAAAAAGAGGAAAGGAAAAAACATTGCGGGAATCACAAACGGCAAAGTTTTCATGTTTCGCGGAGATTTAATTAAAACATTAGCTCACTTTTTCTTACGCGCGTCAAATGAATTTTCATTGGGTTATGCTGATTTTTTTTTTAGTTGAAGATGTTATATTCTATTGGATCTTGTAAAGGATATTGAATGCATTATTTTTACCGAGAATCGTTGTGTTTAGCGATGGACCTTTTTGTTGCAATGAATAATGCATAATTTACTCATCCCTGATTTTTTTTCTCTTTCATCGAAAATGGAATGGAAAAATTAAATGGAGATTCTGAATAACCAGGAGTTTTTTTTCATCGAAAAAAATTAATCGATGATTTTAATTACAAAACTTGTATTAGAAAATGGACCTCACAAATTGAAACGCAAGCTGGTGCCAAATATCAGGGACGACGTTTTGAAAAACATTTTGACTTTCAGGGACTTTTATCATCTCAGGCCGGCAAAAAAGTGTTTATGCAATTTTTTTTTTTAACCGTAATGATCTATTTTTATTGATAATTGATATTTCAAAAAGTCGCATCTGAAAAACACTGGAATTTTTTGTCTAAAGATACAATTATACCATTATAAGGGAGTTATGGCTGATATCCAGGAAAAGGCCATCTAGAAAAAGTCTTTTGCCATGACCGCAGATTTTCTAAAACAGATCATCTGAACTTTGAAAATAAACCAATTCAGTTTTTTCATTGAATTATCCAGCATGGATGAAGAATTTTTTCAAATATTGATTTTTGAATTTTTTTTTCAACCATTCATTTTTGAAGAAATGAACTGTTTTGAAATTATCTGTAAATTGGAGAAATTGAAAGTTAGTTATTTAAGATAGGAATATCAATCATCGATGAAAAAACGCACTTTTCTCGCTAGCTGAAATAAACTGTACATAAAAAAAGTTCCCTGTTCAAGCACTGCTTTTTGATACCTGAAAATGCTTGTGAAATTTGAAGGTGATCGGTGCAGTGATTTTCGAGATATCTCTGATTTTTTTACAAGCTTTTATTTAGCTTCACCTGTCCCGGTGTCTGTCTGTCTGTAATCAAATCTTACAAGTTAAATTTGACCCACTTCCCGGTTTCCGATTGAGTTAAAATTTGTCATGCATATGTAAATCGGATGACAATGTAATATTATCACAAAAAATTTGCAAATTTTTTGCAAAAAAAATTGTTTCGTAAAATTTTTATTACAAATTTGCTTGGAAATTGTTTTGGAACAAAAAATGTTTCGCATAATTTTTTGCAAAAAAAATGTTTCGCAAAATTGTTTTGCTAAATTTTGTTTACAAAATTGTTTTGCTAAATTTTGTTTACAAAATTGTTTTGCTAAATTTTGTTTACAAAATGGTTTCAAGCAATTGATTTGCAACATTTCTCCACGAAAATTTTGCGCAACAGTCTTTTTCAAAAAAATTTTCTGAAAACATTTTTTTGTATAAATTTTGCAGAAAAATGTTGCAAATTAATTGTGTGAAATAATTTTTGTGCAAAAAATTTTGCGAAACATTTTTTTTGCAAAAAATTATGCGAAACTAGATATACATTACTAAACTAGTTATTTAACATCATAAATACTAAAAAGTAAAAAATAAACGAACGAGAAAAATTTTTTTTTTAACAAGCTTTCATTAGTTGTTACTAAAAAATAATTAAAAACTTAAAAATAAAGCTTTTCCGACTGAAAATAAGTTTCCAAATAAAAGCGTGTTACATTTTAACAGCAGGAGAAAAATGAAGGTGTAACACGCTTTTATTTAAAAACTTATTTTCAATCGGAAAAGCTTTATTTTTAAGTTTTTAATTATTTTTTTATTAACAAATAATAAAAGCTTGTTTAAAAAAAATTTTTTTTGTTTGTTTTTAACAAGTCATTCTCAGTAAAACGTGTGTAAACTTTTAGTTTCGGTTTATACACAAATGAAATGAAATTTCAAAAACTTATGTAGATTATTGTAGATAATCATCTATTATTCGTCAGCTTGAGAAATTTTCGATAATATATGTGCAATGATCCATTTTAAAAAACCATCAAAAAAGGAATAATCGAAATATTCAAAAATTTAAACCGAATATAAAGGTTTAATTCGCTTCATTTCTTACCTGAAGCTTTTTTCGAACATTTTGCAATATTCAAAGTGTGTTCATTCATTTTTTCGTGGTTATTGTACTGAAAAATGCCATCTCTCAGCCGCTTAAAATTGATCGGGTAAAAAATTAACAAGATAAACATTGATCGTTAATTCTACAAAAATGTGACTACGAAAGATTGAAGTTCCATCAAGACTGCAATTCTTAATCCTCGAAAAAAAAATTCTTCTTCTACTTTTCACTACTATGACTTGCTTATAATTCAAGAAATCGATTTTTCAATCTGAATTTGAAAGATGTCATGAATTAAACCGTAGCAGCTTAAGGTTGTTTAGAAGCAAATCACGTTTAATGAGAAAATTCTGAAAATTTGGTATGTTTTTCAATGAAGTATTTAAGAGGTCGTGTAAAAATTTCACGACGATTTGGAAGCTAGTTATCGAATAATTAAGATTAACAAATTAAATAAAATTAAATGTAGTCTTATGGAAACTGATATAACTTTGCGATAAGTTTTTTTTTTGACCTCTCAATTTTTTCATATCCACAATATACTTAAAGCAACGGAAAGAAAACGAAGTTCATTGATAAATATCTTATTTAATTGTTTAAAAAAATGTTTTTAACAAAACGTTAATTTCTTGATAACGAGCTTCCTAATCGTCGTAAAATTTTTACACGACCTCTTAAATACCTCATAAAAAAACATACCAAATTTTCAGAATTTTCTCATTATTTCATTTTTTAATCCTTAAGGAGGTTGAAGTAATGATGATAGAATTTTGAAAATTTTGTATGTTCTTACATGAAATATTCAGGAGGTCGTGTAAAAATTTCACTACGATTAAGAAGCTATTTATTGAACAATTAACATTCAAAGGTTTCATAGCTTCTAAACAATCTTAAGGAGACCAAGTCAGCGTCAAAACACCGATTTTTGAACATGAATATAAATGTTCTTTGAATACGTGTAAGCCTGACTAGTGGTCCATCATTTGACGTAATTTATGCAAATATGCAAAGCATGTTTATACCGAAAAGTTTTTTTCAGATTTGAAATCAGCAAACATAGTTAAATACAAATTGTATGACAACGGCAGATTCAAATTCCAAAATATCTTATTTCCAAACAGGCATTATCACGATGGAGAAAAATTTCGAACATCAATTTATCGATACTAAAAGATCATATAGTTCAAAATACAGAAACTGAAAATCCCGAAGTATAACCCCAATAAATGCCACCAGAAATGATCGTCCATTTCTGGTGCCTACAATTTGATCAGTCGGTATATTTTGATCAGTCGGTATTTTTACCATTCGATATTTTGAACATTCGGTATTTTGACCATTCGCTATCCCAGTAATTTTTTACTTTCAGTTCGGTATTTAAATTTTCGGAATTTTGACATTTGTTAGAATGACTTCTCCGATTCATCCAGTTTATGGAATTTGATCAATGCGCCTTATTGGCTCTTCGACAATTCATTTAACCTACATTTTATTTATCTAAGTAGTTGAGACTTTCATACATTCATTTTCTGCATTTTTCAATCTCTCCTTTATTAAGCTTTTATATAATGCAAGTGCGAATTATTAATTTTTGAAATACATAAATTTCTGAATTTCGGTCATTATGAATTTTGATCTTAAGGTTTTTTGACTCCCACCTGCAAAAATTGATTTATGAGAGGACCGATGCACCTTAAGGGTTCTAACTAGCGTAAAAAATGTCTTCATTTCATACGTCAAATGATGGACCATTGTTCAGGTTTACACGTATTTAACGAACATTTGTATTCATGTTAAAAAATCAGCGTTTTGACGCTGCCTTGGTCCCCTTAAAACAGACTATGATAGTCCCTCGAAGTGAAAATAGTCGACTTTTGTCAGAGGATAATTGCTATCCGATGCAGGGCACCCTTATTTTCGACTCAGCGAATTTTTTCCTACGATGTACCCCCGATGTTAACGCAGCGGGGGCCTTATTCCGAGGGGAAGGTATGAAGACATTAGAGGGCGTTAGGGGGAGCCTTTGTGTCACACGGAAAATATCCAATCAAAAACTGTCGAAATCAATACAAAATGGCTGACATCGATCAGACCCCACTGTACTTTCTAGCAACATAGAAATTCTGCCTCAGGCACAATACGGTGTTATAAATTAAGGCGTTAGGCCACTCTACGGACCAAAAAAGTTCATATTTCGTGATTTTTTTCTGCGAAACCATAAAATAAATTGGATTTACAAAAAAAAGTGTTTTATTAAACATTCAATTGGCAATACAACATTATTTTTTCATGGCGATATATGTCAAAATGGCGACTGTGCAGCATTTTTCCAATGACGCCTTTATTTCTGGAAGGTCGGCGGTCGAGCCAACAGCTTCTATAATTTTCGAGTTACGATGAGGCACCACAGTTTTTTCCATTATACACTAGTGGAAAAAATTAAAGGATCAAAAAATTTTCCCAAATTTTCAATGGTTTTTAACACTGCTGTATCTCAGTGAAAAATGGTCGTATTGAGGTCTAAAAAAAAGCATTTTGAAGCTTGAAGTTTCTAGTTTTCAGATCTTTCAACAAAAAAATTTTTGAAGCTACAGATTTCACGCAATTATGAGAAATATCAAGAAAAAAAAAAATTGGCAAATTTGGCAAACTTACATCGCATTTGTTTTGGCTGCAATTTTTGGGAAAAAATTCTTCCAGCTGAAACATTACAAGGACCGGATAGCTTGTGTATTTAGGTTCAATTTGCATGTTTGAGACCTCACTGCGGCCATTTTTCGCTGAGATATCGAGCTTTTACGAAAAAAGACACTTTTCTCTTTAACCATTGATTTCTCAGCAACCAATGATCGC
Source organism: Alloplasta piceator (assembly GCA_946863875.1). NCBI lineage: Eukaryota > Metazoa > Arthropoda > Insecta > Hymenoptera > Ichneumonidae > Alloplasta > Alloplasta piceator. Next base: position 18,674,829 of record OX333075.1, read on the forward strand.
ACAGAAATCAGAAGGGGCGTTTCACAAACTTGAATCAATGCTCTACAAGGATTGTTGATGGTTTTTTGAAAAAAATTTCTTTCCATCCTTGCCATGAATTTGAAAAGACCGGAGAAAAATGGCTATCTATGGTTATTTAGAAAATCAACGGCCAAATTGAAAATATTGACAAAGCGACTAATGTTGAGCGTGACTCTTACAGCTTAATATACCCACAAAATCCCTGTGAAGTTTCAATTTGATCTATCCAATGGTTTTTTTGTTTCAATCAATCAAATTTTTGAACAAAATCAGAGGATCATGTTTTTGCCCCTAAACGTCATAAACATTATTGAAGTTTTTGCTTTTTTCATATTTTTATCGCAAACAGCGTTTAAATGTACAGAAAAAAAATTCGAAGAATTTTCGAATTTTTTAAAAATCAATTTTGTCGATTTTTTTGGTCTTACATAAATTTGAACGCTGTTTGCGATGAAAATGTGGAAAAATGTTTTGTCAATATTTTTAATTTGGCCGTTGATTTACTGAAAAACCATGAATAGCCCTTTTCTCCTGTTTTTTCAAATTAATGGCAAGGATGGAAAAAAATTGTTATTTAAAAAAACCATCGATAATCCTTGTAGAGCATTGATTCAAGTTTGTCAAACGCCCCTTCTCATTTCTGTGCGATTATTGGTTGCTGAGATATCAATGGTCAAACAGAAAAATGTCTTTTTTCGTAAAAGCTCGATATCTCAGCGAAAATGGTCGCAGCGAGGTCTCAAAAAAAGCAAATTGAAGCTAAATAAACAAGCTATCCGGTCCATGTAATGTTTTAGCTAGAAAAATTTTTTCCCAAAAATTACAGCCAAAACAAAAGCGATGTAAATTTGGCAAATTTTTTTTTCTTGGTATTTCTCATAATTGCGTGAAACCTGTAGCTTCGACAATTTTTTTGCTAAAAGATATGAAAACCAGAAACTTCAAGCTTCAAAATGCTTTTTTTTAGACCTCGATGCGACCATTTTTCACTGAGATACAACATTGTTAATAACCACTAAACATTTGGGAAAATTTTTTGATCCCTTAATTTTTTTTCCACTAGTGTATATAAGAATAGTTATAGAAGTACGTAGGATTTTTTTAATATGTTTTTTCTTTTTAAATGGCTTATTTCTAAATCATAAAGTATAAAGTGCTTCGAGAAAATCATCGGGAAATTGTTCATAAAAAAGGAACTATGCAATATAATGAAAAAATTGTACGTAGTCCTTTAGACAACGTTATTTTGAATTTACAGTCGAAATTTCAAATTAATCGATTGAAATTTGTTTGAGTTATGAGTTCGGCGGACTTGAAAAATGTAGTTCCGAAATAAACACTTCCAAAGTTTGTAGAAAGCTCGCTGAGGATGAAGAGGGTTTGCACTAGAATATGAAAATCTAGTACTGATTGATTATTCACGCACATAATCTTTTGGAATTAAAATCTATAGATACTGAGATACCTTTTTAACAAAAAAAAATCGATTTTTCAAAATCCTAGAGTGGCCTAAGCCCTTAAGTGAAACAAAAGAGTCGTTCACGAGGGCCATAGAAAACTCTCGGCACGACAATATTCATAACTCTCTATCATGAGAAATTATAAATAGCAAAAAGCATGAGGAAGCAAAAAAAAACTTGTTCCCTACAAAAATATCCCTTCGAGTGGGAATGTTCCCTTTGTTCCCGGTCACGTTCATAAAACAAACCGCCCAATGAACGAGTTGAGCTCTTCACGGATGGTGCGAGAAGTTGATACTCGTTTCATTTTTATCCCATTCTCTCTCTCTCTCTCTCACTTTCATCCCCTGGCAATTTTTGTATGTTTCTCGGAGAGGGAGGGGAATGAGAAAATGCGTCGCGTAAATTAAAATCCAATTATTTCGCCGCCTCGCCCTCTCTCCTTCGCGAACCCACTTTGTGGGATTCAAATGAATTTTTTTTTTTTCATCCACTTCTACATCCTTTTCTCATTTTTTTCCGAAACCCACCTCGCAGCTATACACACACGTGTACATTGTGTACACTATATCTTTTACAATTTTTTTTTTGGCCTTCCGTACAATAATGTGCACTTTCTGATCGCGGTGACAGCTGCTCGCCAAAATTGTCCCCTCTCTTGCTCGACCATTTCTAATAATGAAAACCGGATCGAAAATTACGATTTCAAAGAAACGGTAGATATAAAAAAAAAATCTAAGAAAGTTAGATAGCGTAATGAAAGAGAAAAAGGTTAGAGGCGGAGGGGTTGCGAAAAGAAGGGGTTGGGAAAGAACAATGCAAATTGGATAGGTGCTTTGATTATTGTCTCAGACGAGAGCACACAATAATTTCGAGGGGGTATCACGAAGGGGTTGAATTTGAGCAAGAAAAAGCAAGCTGTAAGACTTTCTCACGTTGCCCCCCCCCCCCCTTTCGGGGCTCGCCACTCGTCCAACAACCCCCTTTTCTTCTCGATACGGATTCGACCCCTTCAGAAATGGCACTTTTTTTTGCCTCGTCCCCTCTTCCCCCCGAGCCCCAATCGGAGAATCCGCATCACGGATTCGTATAACGGTTCGCATGTTCAAAGATACAATGGGGGAGGGGGATGCTCGAGCATATATTTATACATATATTTTTTGTTTTTTGCCACTGGCTTGGTTACGGTCGCGGGATGGACTACCTAAAACCCAAACCATCGCTGTCGTGGAGCTTCTTTGGCTCGTTAAATCTCAACTTTCTTTCGCGATTCTTTTGTCCTGCCTTCCCTTGCGATTCCACCCTCTCCCCAGCAACCCTTCTTTCGCCAAGACAGTTTGCGATTTATAAAGCGGATTTTTTTATTTATTTCAGAACGAAGAAATAGTGTGTGGCTTTCGTGCCCCGGAGCTGTTATGAGCCTTAGACAAAATAATATTAAGTCTCGATATACAACCCCTGATGGAGACGAATCAACCCCTACTCCTTGACAATCCAATTCCTCTTTTCCCAATGTTTTTCAACGGGGTAATGGCTCCCCGTTTCTTGCAAATTTTCTATGATTTCAAGATCGCATGATCGGTAACAGTAATGTTTATAACTACTGTACTTTCGAGGATCCGTCGTAAAACTCGAGATATTCCTATCGTCATGAAACTGTTGCGATCGCACGCTATATTGAACACCACAGGAGAGCGTGGGGCAAGACGGCCCCCTTAAGCCGATTAATACTTTTTGTGGCTTTCAACCATCGAATCAGTTTACTTTTGTTGTATCTTGAACGAATTCATCGACATTTTGCCGAGATGCAAAAAAAATCAGGGTCACGACGGCCCTCTAAAAAATGGTTATTATTATTATTTTTTTAAATTCTTTTCGACGTGAACAAAATTTTTCTTTTTGATGATCCATTTTACTCCTGATGTAGTGCATCGGCCTTGAAATGCATGAATACATCAAATTCATCATAATTTGAAGAGAAACCAAAATTTGCTGACCTCATTTTTTAGGGTGGTCCATTATGCCCCAGGTATCGCGGATCGGCCTAAAAATAAGTCAATACATCACATTTTCTGATAATTCGACTAGAAACCAAATTTTTTTTTTTTTGACCGAATTTTTGAGAGGGGCCGCTGTGCCCCAGGGAGGGTCATCATGCCCCGACCCTCCCCAATATATACAGTTATACCAGATATATATAAATACCCATGGGATGTTCCGGCAAATTCATTACTGGTTTCTACCTCGTATCAAATCTTTTAACCCTCTTCCATTTCAAGACGTATTACCAGAAATCAAAATATTAAGATGTGATGAGACATATGACTGAATAACGTGGCTTTGGGAAAAGCGTTTCAATTATGAGATTAATCCATTATTGAACTTTTTATCAATCTCGCAGCTCATTTTTGAAATTTATTTCCTTTGATGAAAAAAATATCCTTACACTGAGAGATAAATTACTAGAACCAATGAAATAAAGTTTTGAAGGCAAAAAATCATTTTTTCATTATTTGCCAAAACATATTAGATTGGTTCCCTTATATATTTACTTGGTTCATTTTTTTCAGTCGATTTCATAAATTTCTGTTTTAATAAATGAATTTACTTGAATTTCACAATATGTTATCAATTATATGTAATGTATTGTTTGAATCAAGAACACATTTTATCATTCAAAACATGCATGCCTTTTAATACAGGAAGCACTGAGAAAAAAAATCTGTTGAATCAACAAATCAATTAATCCAATCAACAGGAAAAACGACTGATTCAATCAAATGCGTGTTTATTAATTGTTGCTAAACATTTTATAAAAAATATATAGCCCTTGCCAAATAATTTAATATGCATAGTTTAGTGACCCCAAAAAGAGATAAATAGAAAAGAAAAGACAAACCTGCGCTAGTTCTCCGATCTCATTTCTCTGTTCGACCGAGATTCGAACCCTCGATCCTACCTACCATCATACCTATCCTAACTAACTACCTAATACGCTACCTATTACGCTATCGACTACTACTATGCACTTGAAAAAGGTTAGAAGTTATGAAGGTTCGAATATAAGAAAACATTTTAAAAACCAGTTTTTTAAATTTTTAATAACTTATGTATACTATTAAAGTATACTATAGAAATGATAGTTCTTTGCTTGAAGGAACCAAAAATTTCATCATTCCAAACAAATATTCTATTGGAATAAAATAATGTGTTATTTATTTTACTACAGCTTTTTTTCGAATAGTCACAATCAATTTTATATCTAATAAATATTGAAAATACTACAGAAATATTTTTAGAAGTAAGATAATGATGAATTTATTGCAAAGAAACAGTTTTGTTCGAAAAAAATAATTTCGTATTGAAGTCATTTTTTAGATCCGAATAATCTCATGTTTATGATGCAATATATAATTTCCTTCAAAAAAAAATAATTTCATATTGAAGTCGTTTGTTAGATTCAAATAATCTCATGTTTATGATGCGATCAATGTAATTAATCCAATGAATACAAATTTAATCAAATCTATCATGCATTTAATTGTTACTATTAAATAAGAGTTTAATATAATGGAGTAATAGATTGGTGAAAATATTTCCTCAAATGAAGAGTGATTTTCTTGGTTCAATAAATAAATAATCGAATTAATACTTTCATTCAATAAATAAATTCATGTTCTCAAATTCAGTATTTTTTTCTCTCAGTTTACAAGGTCCTGGCTGGACCTCACATATTTGGAAAAAGCTTCGAGCGTTCAACCCTTAACTCTTCAGTAGTAAAATAGATAAAATATTTAAATTTAAATGATCACATTTTATGTGAATTTTTAAATTCAAATTTACAAATTTATAAATGTCATCATCTATTTTAGAGTCCAAGAATCAAGAAAATGTAATCAATTTACATTCTCATTCAAAAAATTCTTTCGTCAAATAACGCCAGAATTTTTCAATGCGATTTTCAAAAGATATTTCATAAAACAGCTGTTTTGTTAACAGAGCAATTATGCTACGATGGCAGCTGAAGGGTTGAATAGGGACGTTTTTACCGGAAATTAAATTGACAATATTTTTCTCACGCTTCTTCTTCTATCTGCTTCTCTTCACCCCGAATTCATGAAGGTGCAGAAAATTTAACCCGAACTTGACACTTATTCTGCAGAATAACGTTAAAAAATAAGGTTAAAAAAATGTACGTTAACATCTCCTCTGTACGGTTCAAAATAAAATTTTGGTTCATGTTCATTTCTTTATGGAACAAATACCTATTTGATAATTATTATTGAAAAATTTAAACATCATCTTCGTCCATTGCTTTTAAGATTTTTTTTAGTAATTAACTTCTCAAACGACACGTTTGTGGACAATGTTAAAAGGGTAAAAATGAGAAAAAAAATCATTTTCGTTAAAAATGTCGCTGTTCAAATTTTTTTTTTTTGAAGCGCCAAAACAGCTCGAAATTTACAAGAGGAAAACGGGGGAAGCCCGGTCAGTGGGTAATGATGGTCACCCTATTTTTTTTTCGAGAAATCTGATGATCATTTCTTTATTTTTCTCACGCCATGAATATTTCAATAAGGAATTGGCTACTACGTCAATTTCAAATGATAAATAAGAATCATTTTTATTTTTAATATCCATTCACCTCCTGTTTAATGTCTTGAAACATAAGGGAGCAGAATTTAATTCAATTTCATTTTAAAAAAATATTTTCTGGGGCAATGTCACGCGGACAGGGCAATAATGTCGACCCTCGAGACGTCTTGATAACCTATTCAATAGCCACACGCTGCCATAAATACCAAATGTTTGGTGGCATGAAAGGCGACGTATGCAATTCCGTATTAGGTTGAATGGATGTATTAAAAATCGATTGTCAGAAGACATGAATAAATAATTACGATAAGAAATATTGATTATTATACAATTTAGCGGCTTTACTTTAACCACGATCAAATTGCAATGAAAAGCATATTTTCCACAGTGACCCTCATTCCCCCACATTGCTCCAAACATTCACATAAAATGTGATAAAATTCTTTTATTGCACTCCGTGCGCAAAGTGCCACTTTGCGCACGCTGCGCATGCTCAAACTGGCACTTTGCGCACTCGTACAATAAAATTTCGTACAATACTATTCTTCTTCCATCTCGCGACGTGAGCAAGTTTCACCGGTAATCCAAAGATTCGGGGGTGGTAAAAATTCCCAAAATGTTGAAACTGCAAAAAAAAGGACATTAATTATAATCAGCAAATTTATTTATCGAGCGTTCTCCAGCGGATAGTCCACATTAGGCTGATAGTGTGGAATGCACGGACAAACTTATCAGTGATTGTGGTGACGCGGGCGATACAACTGTGCGTGTGAGTGAAAGCGAGGAGAGAAAAGTGCAAGAGAAAAAGAAGGAGTGAAAGAGGGAAAGAGGGAGAGAAATAAAAATATAAGAGAGGAGAGAATCGTTCGGACCCTCGGCGGCAGGGCGATGATATATATCCCCCCCCCCCCCTCTGCCCCTTGTTGGACCAAGAGTATGTAAGCACACAGAATGCTTTGGAGTCAACGAACGATAAAAAAAACACTTACACGCACAGAGGAAAGCACACGCGTGCGCGGGCGCACACGCGAGATCTCGCGCCCGCGACACAAAGAATAAACTCGACTTCCATGTTGTCGTCGTCGTCGTTCTCGTTGTACGTAGTCTTTCCCATTGCATTTCGAGATGCACGCTGTGCTCTGAACGCGTGTGGGCGACTCAACGTTTCCTGGGGTAGGTCATGACGCGCGGGTAACTTGGCGCAAACGGGCGATATGAAACATCAGGCTTAAAGATTTAAAAAAAAAAAACGTCAGACCTAAAGAAAAACCCTGCAAATTGAAATTTGCACATTGCTTCCTCATCTTCATCCATAGTTCACATAGCTTCCTTTAACACACAGTATGGCGATCAAATTTGGCTTCCTCATAAAGGAAGCTTTGTTAACTATTGAAAAATATTAGTAATCAATGTGCAAATTCGATCGATTTTCGCCAAATTTGATAGCGCATAACATTGATAGCTATACTAGCTCTTCACAAAATTCCATTGCAGTATCTACAAAATCTCAAAAGTTATAGCATTTACGCTTCTTTTATAAAAATTAAAAATTTGATTAAAATTTCATCATTCAATCGATTCTCGCCAAATTTAATAATGGACATCCTCGATAGCTATATTAACTCTGTGTAAAGTTTCAGTGCAATATCTTAAAAATTGCACAAGTCAGAGCGTTTACGCCATTTAAAAAAAAATTAAAAATATAAAATTTTAATGCCTCGATCGATTTTTGCCAAATTTAATAGCGAACAACCTCGATAGCTATATTAGCTCTGTGCAAGGTTTCAGTACAATATCTTAAAAATTTCACAAGTTAGAGCGTTTAGGCTATTTTTCAAAAAATTCAAAATTTCATAAGATTTTAATCGCTCGATGGATTTTCGCCAAATTCAATATCAAACAACCTTAATAGCTATACTAATTCTGTACAAACTTTGAGTGCGATATCTTAAGAATTGCAGAGGTTGGAGCGTTTACGCCATTCTTGCAAAAACGAAAAAAGTCGATAAAATCTGAACACCCGTTATAATAAAAACAAATTTTTTTTCATAATGAAGAGCAATTCGTGCTCGGTAAGTATGCCAAATTTTAGCTTGATATCTCGAAGCGTTTTCGAGTTATTAATCATTTACATCTGAAACTCAGGATACACACGCACGCACACACACACACACACACACAAACACACACACACACACACACACACACACACACACGCACACACACACTCACACACACACACACACGCACACGCGCGCGCGCACACACACACACACACGCACACGCGCGCGCACACACACAACACACACAAACACACACACACACATCCATCCGGACATTTTTTCTAAATATGATTTCTCGATGTTTTAGGACATTTTGAACATATTGGCATAGGAATCGCGAAAAAAAAAATTTTCACGAAAAAAAAGCTTCCTTTATGAGGAAGCAAAAAGCGTAATTGAAGGTAGTAGTCCACTGTGACGACCGAAATTTCGACATTTTTTCATTAATTTTTCTAAATAACAAAACAAAATGCAATTGTTTTGAAATTCTTACATGTTGTTATGAGTATCTTGAAGAGTAAAAAAAAATTTTGATTACTCAATTTTACATGAATTTGTTTATGATTTTGTACGTCAAATTGGAGTCCTCGAAAAAAGGTGACTTGTTCCGGGGAAGCCTTCCGTAGTCATCTGAAATCAAAAATCCAAAGAGATTATTGTTTTGCAGGGTCAGTTCTAATGAACTAACCTATAATATGTATATATCAAGAAAAAAAACCGAAATGGCGGACTTGTGAACAAAAAGGTATTCGAAATCGAATTTTTTTTCAATACATTTATTGATAAATAAATAAATCGATAATATGTATTGATTAATAATAAAATAGCGGAGATTTTACAAAAAAAAAACGAGAAACGAGGTTTTTTCCATTGTCTTTGGCAAAAAAAAATAGTAAGAATCAAAATTTTAATACGGTTATAGAATGCGCCGAAGCTATTCATGCGTAGAATATGTAGTTGAAATTTCATAAGGATCGGTTCAGTGGTTCCGAAGAAATCACCGCTGCCGACCGAAAAAACGTTATTTTTGAAAAAAACGCGTTTAAAGTTTATCCGAGCGCGCTCAAGTACTAAAGATAGCAACGTAAAAGTCACAGAATCACATAGTTAGACTGCTCCGATCGTTATAAAATTTTTACACAATACTTTAAGATACAAATACTTTCGAAAAATGTAAAGAACAATCGATTTTTTGAAAATTATCAACCCGAATGATACCTTAACATTTTAAGATAGGGTATATGCATGTATTTTTATTATATTTTCAATTCACTATTTACATCGTCATGGCATAGTAAAAAATATATATACTCTTGAAAATGTTTTCATTATATGTTAAAAAAGTATTAAAAACGGAGAATAAATTTGAGACGGTTAAATACAGCCATTTTTATAGCACTGTAAGTGATCCAAATTTGGAGCCAAATGCCAAAGTCTGGATTGGTAGACGGGTGGGCTCTGGACACTATCTTGCGAAATGCAGTGAGCAATTTTTATGATTTTTTTTGTCACTTCATATTGCGATAAGATTTATGTCTACATAACTTTTTCTACATACACTGCGACCTCGATAATCGGTACCTCGATTGTTGCAATTGCAGCGTAGTGGGAGAAGCGCCAAGCCAATCGCGTCAGACCGCCGCCGTCTGTCACCAGCGGCGCAGAGACGGTTCTGTGCAATGTGCGCAACCCCACTTCTTGCAAGAGCCGGTTCCGACGGATTCCGATTATCGAGGTCGCAGTGTACTTTTTGTTTTCATACAGTTCGCAGTCAATTAAAGATTTCCAAAAATTTTCGAAAACTTATATGAAACGAAGAGTTTTTAATGTCAAACTGTTTTGAGATTTTTAAGCAATTCGAATTAAGCGTTTTTGCCTCCAAGGTTGTGCAATTTCAAAACGTTTTTTGAAAAATACTAATTATTTATCAGAATGAATGCAAAGTCATTCTTTAGGGCTACTCGGGGCGTATATAATTGAAAAATAGCCTCAATCTGCTCAAAAGAATTCCTTCAGAAGTAAACGGAAATTTTGTTACCTAAAAGATTTAAGGTAATTTTTTATCTAAAAATAAGGTAAACATTTTTTACCTAAAAGATTTTAGGTAATTTTTTTTCGAAGCAGACTTCCTGATAGATATGAATAGTTGAAAAAGGTGACTGCCAATTATGAAAAGGTATAGAAAAAAAGGTTTCCTGACATTTGCCTCCACCAAAATTTTTGAACCGCAATTTATTGATATAAAAGCAAAAATCAAAATGCACATGAGGGGACGAAAGAAGCGTGAAAGCCGTAATTTTCGTACAAGAGTGCCACAGCAACGCGTGCAAAAAATTTTTTGCTCGCGTGTATTGCAATCGCGGGACTCTTGTGCGGCAAGAATTAGCGGAATAAAGAGCAAACGCGGGCGCGGGAACGCATCGTCGTCGTCGTCGTCGTCGTCTTCGTCGTCTCGGCAAAAGATCGTTGCCCTTCTAAATATAAGTTTGCAAAATCGAATAGCAAAACTGCGTGAGCGGAGTTTTGCAGGCGCAGGCCTTCTTCTTCTTCTTCGCGAGTGTGCGATACATATTGCCGTAAATCGCCCCCATCCGAAGCTCTCCACCGATCCCCCACCGTCGTAGATATATATTTTTCTTTTTTTTCCCTCGTTCCCTCCATCTCCATTTTCTCGTGCACATACCCCGTTCGTTAAACCGCACCAAGAGGAATAATTAAAACACAAATGCGGTCCGTACATTCATCGCGATCTAAAATAAGTCATTCTGCCAAAAAAAAATGGCACTCGGTTTTTTACAAAATGAAATAATGAGTTTACCTATTATTTTTATTTTCAGAGCTTCCAACGATTTCAGGCAATCGCTTCGGGCGATTGAGAACAAAATTTTTGCTGACCCTTCTTTCGTCCAATTCTAACAATAAGACAGCATAAGTCTCCAAGATTATTCGACGACTGCCTCAACTACCATTATTTCTTTTGCTAAGAATTGGGACAACTCTTAGCAAAAGAGTGCTAAGAGTGGGGACAACTCTCAGCAAAAAAAGTGCTAAGAGTGGGGACAACTCTTAGCAAAAAGTGCTAAGAGTGGGGACAACTCGTAGCAAAAGCGGTGGCCCTTAGAAACGAAAGCTCAAAAGTTGATCAACCTGAACCCAAAGAATCGACCAATCTCGAAACTATGGCAGAACAATCCAAACCCAAACCAACGTACCGTTATAACCTCAAAACTGTTCTCACGATTATCCAAGTGCTAAGAGTGCTAATAGTTGGAACAATTCTTAGCAAAAAAGTTGGGACAGCTCTTAGCAAAAGAGTTGTCCTTTAGCAATAAAAGCTCAAAAGTTCATCAACCTAAATCAAAGAATCGACCAATCTCAAAACTATAGCCCATCAATTCAATCCCAAACTAACATACTGTTGTAACCTCAAAACTATTCTCACGTTTATCCAGGTGCTAAGAGTGCTGGAAGTTCGGACAATTCTTAGCAAAAGAATTAGGACAACTGTTGGCAAAAGAGTTGGGACAGCTCTTAGCAAAAGAGTTGTCCCTTAGAAACAAAAGCTCAACAGTCGATCAACCTAAGCCCAAAGAATTGACCAATCTCAAAACTATGGCAGATCAGTCCAAACCCAAGTCCACGTACTGCTGTAACCTCAAAACTATTCTCACCATTATCCAAATGCTAAGAGTGCTAAGAGTTGGAATAACTCTTAGCAAAAGAGTTGGGACAGCTCTTGGCAAAAGAGTTGGGACAGCTCTTAGCAAAAGAGTTGGGACAGCTCTTAGCAAAAGACTTGGGACAGCTCTTAACAAAAGAGTTGGGACAACTCTTAGCAAAAGAGTTGGGACAGCTGTTAGCAAAGGAGCTGTCCCTTAGAAACAAAAGCTCAAAAGTCGATCAACTTAGCCCAAAGAATCGACCAATCTCAAAACTACGCCAGAATAATCCAAACCCAAACCAACATACTGCTTTAACCTCAAAACTAATCTCACGGTTATCCAAATGAAGTTGTTTTGATATCCAAGCCTTAGGACTTCGTGAATCGATCGTGATTGACAAAATCCATGAGATAACGACGAGCACATGGCATAAGGCGAGGCAAATGCAGCCGAAATTCGTGAAGCCCGCGAAAACGTAGTCGTAGGTCAGGATTCGGTGAGGACGAGCGCGTGTAACGGAGAGAGCGAGAGAGAGATTGATAAACAGACGATGGAAGAGAGGAGTGAGGGATTGTGTAGGTGGTGAGGGGTAGCCGTGTGGAGGGAAAAAGAGGGGCTCTCGAGCGCCGTCAAGAGGGGAAAGCGCTGAGCACATCAGAGCATTGCGAGGAGGGAGCTGAGGCGGCGAGAGGCGATGGCTGAGAAGCCACGAGATACATTCGTGGTGGGGAAACGTGTTCGTGGCGGGGGTGACGTTGTGCGCGTGCAGAAGGAGGGGAAATGCAACGGCGTCATCTGAAACTTCGAGAGTCCGAAGAGCGAAGGAGAGGGCCGCGATACCGTGGAAGAAGGAGGGGGGAGGGAGGAAGGAATGGGCGGAGGGGACAAAAGTCCGCGAACAAGGGGAGAACGCGGAGTGAGAGTAATACGAACGAAAAGATAAAAAGACCGTCCCGGGTGGATAAAAAAAAAAGCAAAAAATAGCGCCAATTCGGAATCTGGGTCACGGGAGATGCACACACATGTACACACGCTCAAAGTGCAGTGAGAAACGCACATGTGCAAGGGGAATTCGCAAAGAGGAATAACAAGATGACGCCAGTACCGCGTCACGTGGTACGCGGTTAAAAAATAACTCACTGTTGAAAAAAAAGGAACATTGAAATCGATCGAACGACAAAGCCCAGATTCTTTTATCCTCGAACTCTCACTACCTCCCTCCTCGCCGCCCTCCCTCTTACCCTCCCACCTTCATGGAGTCGTTTTCTTTGTTCTTGCTCCACCGGTTTCGTAGTAGCCTCTCTACCGATTTCTCTGCTCAGCGTTCAAACAACTCCCACCCTCTCAAAAGTGCAAGGACACGAAAAATAAGACGCGCATTAGTATAAAAATAAGGTCACGCCGGCCCACGTTTTGCCGCGTTATGATCTTTGTGCAGCGTCAACCTCGGCAGAGCAGCGCCGGTTTCGTGGCATTTTGCCAGCGTCATCGAAAATTTCGGAAATCGGCCGAATTTGCGTTTTGCCAATGTCGAAGTTCCTCGTGGGTTCACCGGGGGATAACTGGGAGCCGAGGAGTCAGACCGGGAAGAATACGTCGTCATCTTGGACGGTACGCATGGGTGAATAGCCTGACCAATAGCAAACACACAGACACATGCACGCTTAGCGCGAGAGCGGAAGACTCGAGGACGTATGTGCGATTGTGTGTGTGCGCGTGCCAGAAGAGTGGGAGTATAGTACGCGGGTGGACAGATGCCGACGCACCGGTGTAGCGGGGTACACGCGCCGGAATCGCGGGAGTATCGGACTTGGTAACGTTGTAACAGCGCGGTCGCATACTTCGCTTGACTTCCAACACAAATCTCTAAGCAGTCCTCCTCCTCCCCTCTTCTTCGCACATTGACGCATCGACGATGATCATTGGAATAGTTGGAGCGTGGATCATGGGCGAAGTTTGTAGATTCCTCTTTATCTGCACCACTAATATAAGAGGAGGGGGGAGGGCATCCAACCTTGTGCAGAGAGACTCCCTTCTCGTTGGACCCGTCCGAAGTGCAGACTACCGCATAGACAGCCAACTTCCTCGAAATCTAGGGACTGTCCTTGGAACAAGGCTCTTGGGCCTGGGACAGAGCTTCCTGTATTGAGACTGAGCTTTTTGTCTCGCGGTTCATCTTTGGGAAGCCTCTGATGAATCTGTTTGTCACTTGGCTACGAATGTCCACAGCTTCGGATTCGGGTAATGCATTGTAGTCTATATCTACTCAGTTAATGGATTCGTCAAATTGTAAAGATTTTGATTGGAATCCAAACACGCCTCTGGGGAATCTATTTGTAACTTGACCATGGTTCTATGGTTTTCCGCCCTAAGTCAATGATGAATCCAAGCCTATTTAGTGGGTGTGCCTCACTCCCCGAACGACTTACACCGAATCCGAGCCCAACACCTTTGAGAACCCCTTTTTCCACTTGGCTGCTGACTTGTCCTTAAGGCTTTCCTATCTCCACTGGTAATTGATCTAAAGTTACTACTGCTTGGTCAATGGGCTACTTAACTTTTAAACATGATGACCCAAATTTTAAAATAATTCCCGATATGCCCTTCATAGCTTGGCTTCTACTGTTTACTTCCATCGATACCCCATCTGAGTCTGTTACTGCTTAGTCAATGGACTTCGTAACTTACGAATACCATAACGAATATGCAAATTCCATGTTACCCTTTTGCTACTTTCGAAAGACCTTTTGTCACTTGACTAGGGAATTGACCCATAGACTCCCCCACGCCTACTGATAAGCCCTTCTAATATATGAGTAATTGGTTAATGGACTTCTTAAACGCTGAACTCATCAACCTCGAACCCAAACATGCCTTCGGAAGATTAATTTGTTACTTGGCTACAGAATTCTACGACTTATCTTTTTTCATCAATGATTCACCCAAATCTATTACTACTTGGTCAATAGACTTCTTGACTTCCGAATACTCTAATCAAAGCCTCAACGCACCCATTGTAATACCATTTGCCACAAACTAGTTCCCCTACTTCTACCAAGTATCCGTGCTCGATTTATAGTCTCTGAATTGAATTCAAGACCCTAATCAGAATCATAATATCTGGCCCATTGCCAGAAAAAACTCTGAATCCAAATAGGCGAGTATTTGCTGATTCTGAACTTGCTACTTCTGCATCTCAATATTGGTCCCTGGCCTAACTATAAAATGTAAAATTGATTCCATAAATTGCTTTTTCTAATTGGGCTTTTCGACTGTTTTGGACTCAACCCTTCTCCACGAACGTCGTTTCAGAGGTCCCTGAAGAGGCCCTAGCACCCCTTCTTCCACCGATTGTCCCCACCCAAAGCTTTCCAGGTATGTTTGCTGATTTTTTTCTTCGTTCAGCCATCCTGCGATGTGTGACTGCGTACCGCTTCGAGTACACTGTTCAATCTGACGTGGTTACGACTGTAGAAGCTCTCTCTCCCGGGGCTGCTGCACCTTCAGACCTTCGCGCCACTTCCCCCGCCACTTTTTTACCGACCAATCACTCCCGAGGACGCACACTCGCATTGCCCGCGACGCGATTTTTCATCTCGCTCCGAGCGTACTTTTTTCTTCATCCTCTTTTTTTCCCTATATCCTTCTCCGTCCTCAATGTGTGCGTGTGTTCGACGATGAGCACGGTTTCGCGGCTGAATTTTTATACGCGAAAGACGCATTCGACGAAGTAAAGTTTTGCCAGCAACGTATCGTCAAGCTGAGAAAGCTCCCTGCTCCTCCTCAAAGTCGTCTCTGTCATATCGCCGACGCTGTCATTGTTTTTTTTTTTTTTTTTTGGTAATGAATCTGAAGGAAATCGCGCACCCTCGGACATTTCCTGGTACGATTTTTTTTTCCAAAGTCCAACCTTGATCTAATGATTGTTTTATTTTACGTTTGACCTCATTTTTCATCACACTCAGCAACTTTTTGTAAATCATTGTAACATCATCGTCAATTTTATATTAGCCAGCTCCTTTCGTATTCATCGCTGACATGATATTTTTGAAAAAAATTGAAAAAAAATTGGTTTTCGAA
Organism: Alloplasta piceator; assembly: GCA_946863875.1. Taxonomy (NCBI): domain Eukaryota; kingdom Metazoa; phylum Arthropoda; class Insecta; order Hymenoptera; family Ichneumonidae; genus Alloplasta; species Alloplasta piceator. The sequence goes on from OX333075.1 coordinate 18,690,711, forward strand.
AAATCTTAAGGGACTCGTTTTCGTGGTCGCGAACACTCGTACGTTTGACTCCACGGGGATCGTGTGCCGATGACGGGAGTTGGTGCGGTCCGTGGCACTGCCTCGATTACCGCGTCTCTTCTACTCGCGTACTTGGCCTCACGCTGAGTTGTCGTTCCGTACACGCCGACGGAGGTGCTGCCCCGCGCGTTGCTCCGGTGTGTTTCGCGCCGCGTTTGTTTGACAGCTGACATTGAGACAGACATCGAGTGAGCTCGTAGAGAGGGGAAAATTATTTTTTCGAACAAATTCTTGTTTTGTTTACCTTTTTGATATTCCTGGGATCTCAATAGTGTGAAGTTCATGATTGGTGATTGGCAATTGATGGGAAATTAAACATTGCAAAATTGCGAGCGAAGAAAGTCACTCGACGACCGCGTGGATTGGAAAAAAAAAGAAGACGCCGCAAAGTGCCGGGCGCAAAGAAATATACGAATAAAGGATGAACACGGGGAACAGTGTGCCATATATTGTGATCAGTTTTACAAATCTGTTTCGTAGCCGTTTATCGAAATACAACCATCACTACCACTATTATCGTTACGACTACCGCTAGTTAATATTACGAGTCTACGAATATATTAATATTCATATTTCGCTGATTTTACAAGCGTGTTCACTGTGATCATATTTGAGACACTAGACAACCCCACCGCACAATCATTGAGGTAAGACCTTAACGATTAATGAGAAAATTTTACTTTTCCTCTTTTTGTTTCGAATAAGTGTGTCGTTAAGATTGGCATCACACTCTAATATAAATTAACACGATTAAAAAAAAAAAGACGGCATTTTTCAATCAATGCCTATGAGGTTCTATTATGAAACCCGGACAAACCTCATTTGAGGTAATTGTCAAATTTTAAGTCTCTGCACATCCCTTTAATTTTAATTTCAATTGGCCTCATTTCCTGAATGCGGAAACGAGAACGAACCTCGAAAGAGTTCGAAATCTCACATTTGGAGAGGTTAATTTTATTCTCAATACCAATTGAGCAAAATAATTGCAGTGTAAAATGGTAAATTACATTGTGAACAAATTTAGTTTTACAAAAAGCAACTTTTCCCTACCGAGGACTAAAGGTCGATCCATTAAGGTCAAACGAACCGCATCGAAGGTCATTCTGAAAGACTGATTGTTGACACTGAAGAAATTGGCGTGTTTTCGAGAAGAGTTTGAGGTCCCCTTTTTTGACTGATGCGATTTTCCCCAATTAAATTGTGCAAAATAAATAAATGTTGTCGAGTCCTAAAGGACTTCCTTTATTTATCGATAGGCATGTAATATCGTGTCTACAATTGATATATATCAATAAGAGATATATACATATATAAATATAAATATAGTTGAGCAATCGTGTAATTTTTACCGCTCAAAATTACAAAATTACATAATTGCTCAACTTTACTTAACTTGGAGGTAAACAATTTTTTTTTTTACTAAAATTCAAAAATTCATATTTTTATAAAACAAAAAAACACTTTTCTAAAAATTTTAGGATCTTTCAAAATCAGTACAAGGTATTATATGATAAAAATTAACCAAAATTTCAATGTTGACCGTGGATTTTCACGATTTTTAAAATTTCATCATTTTTTTTTTAAATTTCGGAATATTTTTTTTGTCGTAAGTATACTCTTTAAGATGTTCCCAGAGCAATTTTTTCGTAATTATAATAGTTTTCGAGATATTCAATAAAATAAACTTGAATAGAAAAAATGGTGAAATTTTGAATTTTGCTAAACTCTCGACAATTTTTTTTTTTTAATTTTCTCCTTCTGGTAGAACTTCGTTTTATGTTGAAAGAAAACTTCTGACCAAATCTCATCGAAATTGAAAGGGGTCGATTCCAACTATTGGTCGATTTGACATAGAATGACCCATATATAAATAAATATGTATAATAAATATATATATATATATATATATATATAAATATATATAAAAATATTTATATACATATATTTGTACATTCTGGAACGAGGACGACGCGCTCTTTCAAGCACGAACGATTAAAACGAAATCGAGACCTGTCTTGCGCTATGAAATTTCACGTCCCTCACATAGCAGCGTCAATGTGTCCAACCGGAAATGTTTTTTTTTTCTTACGAAAAAACTTTAAAATTATGGCACGGGCATTTTGAGGGGAAGGGGGAGATTCAATGGAGATATAAAAAATTAGTTTCCGCTAAAAACCAGAAGAAGTTATCAAGGAGCAAATCAGAGATTTGCAGTCTTCAAAGCTCGCGGTTTGTTTCGGTGGCGCCGAGAATCTCCCGACCTACGACAAAGCGCACGCTGTATCGCGCGCTTACGGCTCTCGCGCTCTCTCTTTTTCTCCCTCCTTCTTATCTCACTCGACTTTCTCTCTCTTTCTTCCTCTTTCACTGGGATGAACGACACAACCTCGTGGCTCTCGCCCAACCGAGAAGCCCCAAAACTTCGACCACCATTTTCTCTCGAAAAGATAAAAATATCGCGCCGACACTTTTAAGGGGGCTGGAGCACTCCACACTGATCCAATTGATGCTAAATTTTTGAAAACTTTTCTACAAATTTTTGTGAATTTATCAATAATAAAGAGCATTTTGCAATTCTGCATGCGCTAAAGAAATGAAGAAAAATATCCATTGCAATGAATTTTCAAAAATAGTGAATATTTTACCGAATTTTTTTTTTTTCTAATTAAAAATTACTTTAGTTTTTCGGAGCAAAATCTTCTATTTTTTCATCAATTAAGTACGTAGATTTTCGTCGATAATTATTTGCGGGTGGCTCTCTCATTTTTTCTGTCTTCGATCAAGCTTCTCTACGAGAAAATTAAAATTTATAAACGGGAAAAAATCAAAATAGTCACTGGATTAAAAAACATGAAAAACCCAAAATGCACCGGAATACATGCATTCGTTGTCAGTTATTTTTGGAAATACTCAACGAAAATGTAAAATTCAACTACTTCGGAAATTATCATAAAATAATTGATACTGTGGAAATTCAAATGCCAACAGTATTTTCTTTTTTGGCGTTTATTATTATTGAACAACGTACGAATTTATTTAGGGATGATCTCTGAACTTCAGCATTGATCTTACTCGTGCGTTGCCAACCTTCTTTAAAATCTAAAAAAAAAAAATACGACAGAGACAAGAAAAGGTTCAACGAAAAATGCTCGTGCCGATAATCGATTGAATCTAAATCTGGCTGAAAAACTCGTTGAGAGTCTTGAGATTCTGGGGTCTTGAGATCTTGAGACTCTGGCGAAAAAGGATCCAAATCGACAAACGACAAATCCATTTTGTGAATTGTGTCAATTAAAAAAATTTCTCAAAATTATTTACTGTTATTTAGATAACAGATTATAATTTGGAACATGAAGTAAAAAAAAAATATATTCACATTTACTGAATTTTTCTTTCACAAAAAGGCTAGAATGTTTTTTTAACGAGTAGAGGAGAAATAAAAACATGTCCGATCATGAAAAATGGCGGATAGGTGAGGTTATAGCCAGACTCTCGTAGCTGAAGTGTGGACCAATAGAAGTTGTTTTTACCTCGCCTCCCACCACACACACACACACACACACACACACACACAAACACATACGCACACACTTACACACACAGGTGAGTGTGTTAGTGTGAGGCCTCGGGCAAAATCTTGCTATCCACAATTTTTTTTTCCTCTTCTTCCTTCCTCCTCCTCTTTATTCCTCGCCATTTCTTCGGCCATCTTCTCCCGGACTTCTTTCGCCTCGTCGTTCCTTTTTTCTCTCGTTCCTTCTCTCCGTTTCTTATTCTTTTCCCCTCCTGTTTTTTCGTTTCGTTTTTCTTGTTTCTTTCTTTCTTTATTTATTTCTTTTTTTTTCGTTACCCCGAGAGTTCAATGACTCCGGGAGTCGGCGCTAGGGGGCTTTGAGAAATATAACCGCGAATGAACGTGCGTGCACACATTCGCTTCTCCGTGTGGAGGAGGACGGGGGTGGGGGAATATGAAATATATAGAAAGAAATGAAAGAACGAATCCGGGGGAGGAGGGGGGGGGGAGACAGAGAATAAGTAATGCGAAGCAAGAAAGAAGGAGAAGGAGAAGATGAAAACTTAGGGAAGAGCCTGTATGTGTGTGTGTGTGTGTGTGTGTGTCTGTATGTGTGCGCGCGCGTGCGTGTGTGTGGGTGTGGGTGTGTGTAAGTACATATAAGTGTATGTGTGTGTGTATATATAAAGATAAAGAAAGAACGATGAGGATAAAAGATCGGGTCAGACGTGGCAACGGCGCAAATGCAGAATGCAACGCTCTGACATAAAACATACATGTATGCAAGATGCACAACCGTGCAGCATCCAACGCGCTCGGTTTTCTCTCGATTTTGTACCAGCGCGTTGCTGCGGCGTCGGCGGCCTCACCGGCCGGCTTTTGTCTGTATACATTTATATTAGACTGATTCAAAAAAAGCGACCATTTTTTGTTTTTCGAAGAAACGCATTAAATACTTTCGGGAAGGTGAAAAAAGATGTCTGTTGAAATTAGAGCTCTTAATAAAAATATTTAGAGGTCCCTCATCGCATATTTTTATTTTTCATTTAAATAACACGGGGAAAAAAACTCAAACTTTGACATTTTATATCTCGGCTTTAAGTCAATGCACTAAAATAAACGATACATATTCTTGTAGAGAATTGAACGCTCTACAAAAAAGATCTCTTGTGATTTTTCGATAAACTCACTCCTTCAAAAGTTATTCAAGGTTAAATTTAAATATAGAGTGAATTTCACTTTTTGTTTTAGTTTCCGGCAAAATGTTGAAACTTATTACTAAATATCGTAAAATCTTTCCTGAAACAAAAGTTTAAATTGCATTAACATAAATTTATTATTTTTTAAAGAAATTACCAACATAAGTTCACCCATATTCACAGTCTAATATACAAATACCGGGTGTCCCATTTTAATCTTACAGTTGATTTATTTCGAAAAATGTTGCTCCGATCAAAAATTGAGTCGGATAAAACTTTTAGGGTTCAAAGGGGGACGTTCAAAAAAATTTTTTGTTCTGGTCCAAAATTCAAAATGGCGGCGTTAAGATGGCTGACATGTTTTTTTAAAATGGAAACATGATTTTTTTTTTCACCAAATTTTTTTTCAGATTAAATCTAACATCTTTTGTAGGAACATTTGTTCGATACAGCCCATAATAGAGGGTGTCCTATTTTTATTTTACAGCTGAATTATCTTGAAAAATACTGCTCCGATGAAAAATCGAGTGGAATAAAACTTTTAGGGTTCAAAGAAAGCCGTTAAAAAAAATGTTTTTGGCCCAAAATTTAAAGGAGCGGTGTTAAGATGGCCGAAAGGTTTTTTAAACAATGAAAACATGATTTTTTTTCACCAAAAAATGTGTCAAGTCAAAACTAACAACTTTCCTACTAAAAATATTCCTACAAAAGATGTTAAATTTGATCTAAAAAATTTTTTGGTAAAAAAAAAATCATGTTTCCATTTAAAAAAAAACATGTCAGCCATCTTAACGCCGCTATTTTGAATTTTGGACCAGCACAAAAATTTTTTTTGAACGTCCCCCTCTGAACCCCAAAAGTTTTATCCCACTCAATTTTCGATCGGAGCAATATTTTTCGAAATAAATCAACTGTAAGATTAAAATGGGACACCCGGTATATTAGAACGTGAATAACTTTTGAAAGAGTGAGTTTATCGAAAAATCATAAGTGATCTTTTTCGTAGAGCGTTCAATTCTCCACAAGAATATGTGTCGTTCATTTTGGTGCATTGACTTTAAGCTGAGATATAAAATGTCAAAGTTTGAAATTTTTTTTCCCCGTGTTATTTAAATGGGAAATGAAAATATGCGAAGAGGGACCTCTAAATATTTTTATTAAGAGCTCTAATTTTAACAGGCATCTTTTTTCACCTTCCCGAAAGTATTTAATGCGTTTCTTCGAAAAACAAAAAATAGTCGCTTTTTTTGAATCAGTCTAATATAGGGTGGGTCAAATAAAATGACTAATTTTTTTTCCTCGATATAATGGTTTGGCATGTCGAAAAAACCCTCTGCAAGTATTTGCCCTCTGTATTTAAATTAAGAGGTCCCTCATCGCAAATTTTTATTTCCCATTTAAATAACGTAGGATTTTTTTTTTTCAACTTTGGAATTTTATTAGACTTTAACCGTTGAGGTTAGGAGAGTTTTATCCATTAAACACAAGAGAGCTTTTTTGTAGAGCATCAAATGTTCTACAAAAATGTGCTGAAAAAACTCCCCTAACATCAACGGTTAAGGTCGAATAAAATTCCAAAGTTAAAAAAAAATGTCCCATGTTATCAAAATGGGAAATAAAAATTTGGGATGAGGGACCTCTTAATTTAAATGTAAAGCGCTAATACTTGCAGAGAGTTTTTTTGAGATGGAAAACAATACATTTTTCATTATATCGAGGAAAAAATAGTCATTTTATTTGACCCACCCTAATGTATACATAGTCACTATCATTGCGCTTGGCGCAAAGTCGACGAAAAAATAAAATATAAAAAAAATAAAGAAGAAACGAGAATAAGGCAGAAGACGCGCGCGCGACCATGACGCCGCCCTCGTACGTTCCCCCTTAACACTTTCTCTCTCTCTCTCTCTCTCTCTCTCTTTTCCCCGCTCTCTCCTTCCGTAACCTCGCCGCTACTCTCTGCAATTACGAACCGAAGATTATAATAAAAATCGAAAATTTTGTATCCTCTTTTCTTTATTCTTAAACAATAATAATGTTTTTATTTTTTTATTTTTTTTAGGTAGTCAAAAATTTCGAATTGCTGCTTGATTTTTCATAACTAATCAGGCAGAAGATCAATTACTAAAAAAATTTCTGAAAAATTATGAGAGTTAGAGCAATGTTAGAGATTTTTGGAAAAATTGTAAGTCACGCTGAATTCGAAGCTGTTCAGAAAGTTGGTACTAGTTTAGTTTGGAAGACCAAAAAAAAAGAATTTTTTTCTCAGCTCCTTTATCAGATTTGGCTATAAATCTGTTTTTACAACATTGTTTCATCCTTTGAAAGTACAAAAAAAAAATATTTTTTCGTTTTGATTCTTTGAATAATTTGTAGAAGGCGCCAAAATCGAAAATATCTTGTTCCATGGCCGACAGTTGATCTCAGGATTGGCAAGTCTGAAACAAAAAAAAAAGCATTATGAAGGGAAAGGTTTCTTACACGACATCTAACCACCGTTCATGAAAAATCGTTTTTAAAAAATATGACGGATATTTGGAATAAAAATGAAAAATTGAATTTTTCACAATTTATTTCAAATATCCGCAATTTTTTTTTATCGATTTTTCGTTAACAGTGGTAAATTGTTGTGTAAAAAGCCTTCTTCTTAAAAATACTTTTTTATTTTCTTGTTCCAGACTTGCCAATTCTGAGATTAACTGTCGGCCATGGGACAAGACATTTACGAAGACTCGACTTTGTCACCTTCTATAAATTATTCAAAGAATCAAGACAAAAAAAATTTTTTTAAAACATTTTCGAAGGATGAACAGTTTTACAGCCATATCCGATAAAGGAGCTGCGAAAAAAATCTGAAAAATTTGCTTTTTTTTTGGCCTTCTAAAATAGACTTGTACCTTAGGAAAAAATATATTCACAATTCGTCGTTGGCGATATTCATGAATTTTAATTTCTCGGTAGCTGAAGATTTATCGAAGAAAAAAACAGGGGAAAAACTAAAAATTTCCAATTTTTCACATTTGGAGGTAAAATGTGTTGAAAATTCATTATTAGTCCGTGAAAATGAAAATCCCCGTGAACGAAAGATTCAAAGTTAAAAAATGTCTAGTTTTGATGGGTCAATCCTAAAACGTTGGCGTGTCACAATAAAATTTGAAAATGAAAATGAATGGAGGACATAATTCTCAGTGAACATTTGTTTATTGTCTGGCTATTCAGATCAGATTGTCAATCGTTGCAAAATCAATTTGGATTTGCAAAATGCTAATTGAATCGTTTAGAGATCAATAGATTTATCAAAACATCGATGGAAAAAAATCGAGTCCGTTGGAAATAATTTTTAATTCAAATAAAGGAACATAACATTGGAGATTCTCATTTAAATTATATTTGAAAAGCACATGGTGTAAACAATTCAAATTATTTAGGACAAGAGCGCCCTATATTTTGTAGATTAATATTTATATTAACCCTAACCCTACATTTTCTATGAAGAAGGCTCAATTCTTTTATAATTTGTCTCTATATTTTCTATTTTCGAATTATAGCACAGGTTAAAAATATTTTTTCTCCTGGTTAATTTCATTTCACGACTGTCATTTCTATCGCCATTTAATTGTTTTTTAATCAATGAATTCGCAATTCTTTTCAAACAAAGCATGAAAATGAATTTAAAAAAAAAGAAAAATTTATCAATTATCTATGTTTCATTATATTTTCGACTTTTTGATTATGTCATTTAAAAATATCTGGCTTTTTCTAACTGCAGGCTCAAAATATTTTTTCTCTCAGTTAATTTTGTTTCACGATTGTCATTTCTATCATCATTTGATTATTTTCACCTATGAATTCACAATTTTCTCAAAAAAAATCATGCAAACGAATTTAAAAAAATGAAAATAAAAAATTATTAATTTTCTGTTTCGTAAAATTTTCGACTTTTTTATTATGTCATCTAACCCAAATAACTCAACTGCAATTTTTCTTTATCGCCATTCATTGTATTTGGTCAGTTTTTTGCACGACAACGCACCAAACTCTCTCTCTCTCTCTCTCTCTCTCTCTCTCTCTCTCTCTCTCTCTCTCTCTCTCTCTCTCTCTCTCTCTCTCTCTCTCTCTCTCTCTCTCTCTCTCTCTCTCTCTCTCTCTCTCTCTCTCTCGCTCTCTTTCTCTCTGAGTCTCCTTATCTCTGTCTTTCTTCGGAGCGCGAAACGCAGTCAAATGTGCACGGTTTGTGAACCTGACCTCCGACAACGATCGGCGCTGCCACACATTCACCGCTGCCTCGACGACCGCTACTGCTTCGAGGACCCCCCTCCGTTTTGCCCCCCTCGTGCATATTGCATCCCAAAGAAGAGAGACCCGCGTGCGGGCTATTTCAATCGTCGTCTCTCTTTCTCCCTGCATTATCGCGAAATTGCGATACGGACTTAACAGAGAGAAGACGAGTCACGCCTCGGCGTCATTAAAATAAATTAAAGATTATCAGGTCGTGTCCCCCGCCGCCGCCCCTCCCCCTCCACCCTCCCCGTCCCAATCGTCATCGGAAAAAATGGCTCGCATTTTTTTTCTTTCCTCTTTCATCGTTCCTCGGCCAATTTATTTTTATAAACTCACTTTCGTATCCCCTCTCATCGTTTGCTCATTGCAGCCACGATTAACGATGACAATTTAATATAAGTTCCCTTCAAAGTTCCCTCCAATCTCCATTTTTTTCTCTGCGTCTACAGCTGAGATTAAAAAAATCAACTTCCGAAAATTAAAATTAAATTAATATTGGGGAAATCAAATTTATATTATAAAAATTAATTGATTAATTAATTGTTGAGTTAATTAAAAATAATTAATATTAAAAAATATTAGAGATTCCGGGATTGATGAATTGATTATTTTTTGGCGTTAGAGATTTTCAATTTCAGGCCAAATAAATATCAGAATGTCGAGGATTTATCGTACCGGAGGAAAAGACAAACAATTTCGAACGAAAGCAGTGAGATGATAAATACATTAAAAAAAAAACGTCTCTTGACCCAGAAGAAAAAAGATAAAATGCGGATGAATTTATCGTGCATTGTAAAACGTATTTCTTTTGTGACTGACCACAGACAAGCTCCCTCGTATTGTCTTACACCTCGGGGGAACCTTTGAGCGATATGACTTGGTAAAGTAAAGGGGGAGATCGCGAAACGATGTAAGGACGTTTTGAATTCACGCTCATCTTTCTTTCTTCGACGTTTCTGTGCGGTCATCAACACCGCGGTGTGCGAGACGTCATCTTTATAGCGCTCTTAGCGTGTCTCGCCGAGAAAAAAAATTCCTCACAGTATATATACATATTTATATACATAGGGGAGGGTGGGGCACGACGGCCACCCTAAATATGGTAGAAAAAAAAATGATTGGTTTCTCGTCAAATTATCATAATTTTGATGTATTGACTCATTTTTCGGCCGATCCGCGATACCTGGGGCATAATGGACCACCCTAAAAATTAGGTCAGATTTTTTTTGTTTTTCTTCATGATAAATTTTATGTATTTTTCTATTTTTTAGCCGATGCAATTCATCCGGGGGAAATGAACCATCAAAAAAAATTTGAAACAAATTTATTTTCAACAAAATTGAAAATTTTCAAAGAAAACGAAATTATATATTATCTAAAAAATGTAAAAAAAAAATTTTAGGGTAAAAAAATAATAGTCGAAAAATAAAGAAGTTATTTATTATTTAACGAATTTTTAATAAAATTATATATTTTTTTACGTTAAACAAATGAACAATAACATTAATTATGATGAAGACATGATTCCTTAGATTCCGAGCAAAGTCCATTACAATAAAGACAATGACAATCATTATTTTCAACTTTTGAACAATTTTTGTTAAATTATTTTGTGTGATAAATTTCTAAATACTTGTGTGCTATGAAGAAAAATTAGAGAGGGGTCGTCGTGCCCCAGCTTCTCCTATATACGGTCAAATGATGAAACAATAAAAATTTATCATTTCCATGATTGTTTAAAATGTTCGATTGATTTTGGGATTGAAACCGTCAAAGAATTGCTCGTATAACCTTGTGGTTACTATGAACCTTTTTTTTTTTTTATTTATATTTGGGTTTTATTTTAATTTACTTTGATTGATTGATTAAATAAAGAATAATATTATTCTAATTATCATTTAAAATTATTTATTCAATCATTTCCATCGACTCAATAATCAATCAAAAGAGATCAGAAGATCATAGACTAAATTAGTCCCAAGCCCAAAAATAAATTATACAAAAAAAAAGATTGGGGTCCAAATATTTGAGTTATTATTGGTATAACCAAAAACAAGGGATGCGGAAATTAAAATTACTCGAAGGAAAGATTTTAAGATCAAGAAGTGAATGTAAACGAAATACAAAAAGAAATTGGGTTGAATAAAGAGATTGGAGATTGTTTAGTTAGGTACTTTGCAACCTCAAAATGGCTTCGCATTTCTCCTCATTGGAAATCTGCACTTCCTTAATGACGTGATAATATGCTTGATGGTTACCCAAATCTAACGGTCGTCTACCTGCAAAAAATTGGCCGAAAATTGAGGCCATTGAATCCATGAGCTTAACCCTGGATCTCGTTGGCCATTTTTCTTACACCGAGAAAAAGGTTTGGTAATGTGAAAAAAATTTAGCTTGAATTAACGAAACCCGGTGCTTACGGGTGGCGAACGAAATGTGTAATTCAGTTAACTCAAAACGTGTATCAAAATGGAAACAAAAATTGCATTCCCATAAATACATATATCCTTGACCCAACAGAGTAGAGGATCCGTTCAATTGAAAATTACATTGTTTTGATTCCATATTTGGTAAAATGCACTAAATATGCGATTGTATAACCAAATAGTTTAGTTGAACGAACAGTTTAGATTTTCTATGCAATTCACATGTTGTTCACCGAAAAAAAAATGCATTCAATATAAAGCTAGAAAATTTCAATTGAATTAACAAAACATTCGATGATATGCAATATTTGTTCAAGCTACGAGGGCTTTTACTTAACTAATTAATCGTGAGATCAAACAGCTGAATGAAAATTTAACTTATTTATCCTTGCACCCATAAAGAGCACGAGCCACCAAAGTGCAATGGTGATTTCATTCAAATATGTAGTCTTCAGTCCATAGACTGCGTGACCACAGAGCGCGGGTAATGTTCCATCAATTTAAAGTTAATCGAGGACTCCGATGCTGGTAATACACTGCGGTACTTATCGGTGCTTGGCGGCTGTCTCGCTGGCGCGAGAGCGCGCGCCGATCGTCGCCACCTTACGGTTCTCGGACGAAGTGCCGAGATCGTGGTAGTTACTATACGTACTATCGACTAAATGTGTTGTGGCCGCATTGAAATATTTAGTCAAATTTATCAAACAATTTGATCGACTTGAAAGCATTTACTATTCTTTTTGCCTGGATGAATAGCTCAAATTTAAAACTAGATTTTGTTGATGAGATGAAACATAGAGTTAAAACAATTTTATTTACTTCCAATAAATGACTTAATATTCGATTGAATGAGAAAACAAGTTGTTGAATCAATCTCGTTTAAAATCATTTTGATCCAATGTTGTACTTGCGGTGAATGCAGTACACATTCGAAACAACGACACCAGTTTCATTATTTCAACAACGGGGTAATCAAATGAAATAGGTGACGATTGATTCAAACCAATTTTCCGTGATCGCAGCTGGGTTGTTGATGTTACTGAACCTTTTTTTCGGTATACTTTCTAATCCATGAATGGGGAAAATTTTAAATCCACCCATTTTTTGCGACTGCCAAGTTCTGGCTGTTGAAATAGTTCGTCAAAATCGTACATAGAGTCAGAAAAATTGAAAGGAAATGGTACAGTTGAAAGAAGGAGGATGGAAAGATAGTTGAGAAGAAGTGAATATAGTAGAAATATCGCGGAGCGTAATCCGACACGTTTTTATGCGGATGTAATGAGCAGCTGCATCGCAGTAGATCGCTGTTGTCCGCATCTTCTCATTTTATATCTATCTATCTATCTATCTATATATATATACAAGACTGATTCAAAAAAAGCGACTATTTTTTGTTTTTCGAAGAAACGCATTAAATACTTTCGGGAAGGTGAAAAAAGATGCCTGTTGAAATTAGAGCTATTAATAAAAAGATTTAGAGGTCCCTCTTCGCATATTTTTATTTCCCATTTAAATAACACGGGAAAGAGAAATTTCAAACTTTGACATTTTATACCTTACCTTCAAGTCAATGCACCAAAATGCACCGACACATATTTTTGTAGAGAATTGAACGCTCTACAAAAAAGATCTCTTATGATTTTTCGATAAACTCACTCCTTCAAAAGTTATTCACGTTTTAACATATGTGTATATTAGACTGTGAATACGGGTGAACTTATGTTGGTTATTTCTTTAAAAATTAGGTAATTTATGTTAATGCAATTTAAACTTCTGTTTCAGGAAAGTGTTTACGATATTTAGTAATAAGTTTTAACATTTTGCCGGAAACTAAAAAAAAAGTTAAACTTACTCTAAATGTAAATTTAACCTTGAATAACTTTTGAAGGAGTGAGTTTATCGAAAAATCATAAGAGATCTTTTTTGTAGAGCGCTCAATTCTCTACAAGAATAGTGTCGTTCATTTTGGTGCATTGACTTGAAGCCGAGATATAAAATGTCAAAGTTTGAAATTTTTTTTTTCACCGTGTTATTCAAATGGGAAATAACAATACGCGATGAGGGACCTCTAAATATTTTTATTACGAGCTCTAATTTTAACAGGCATCTTTTTTCACCTTCCCGAAAGTATTTAATGCGTTTCGTCGAAAAACAAAAAATAGTCGCTTTTTTTGAATCAGTCTAATATATATATTTCACGACTTCAACGTCCCTCGACAATCTCACATATCGCAATATCTACGTGAGCGATTCGATAAAGGAAAAATTGTATCGATTGTTTGCATTGACGAAGATTGCGATCGAAACTTTGCGATGAAGGTCCGACACTTGATGATCATTCGAAAAAACCTATAATACAGCCTTCCCTTTCGATTGATACATCTACGCCACATTGATCATTCAACATGCTTCCTTGTGTCTATTTATAAACACGAAGAGATGGGTCAATCGGTATGGAAAAGTATATTTAGATACGAAGATCTTGAAAAAATATTTGGATACAGAATTTTTATACTCTTAAGGGGGTCGAGTCAGCGTCAAAACGCCGATTTTTTAATATAAATATAAATTTTCGTTGAATACGTGTAAACCTGTACAATGGTCTATCATTTGACGTATCAAATGAATAAATTTTTGACGCTAGTTCGAATCTTTGAGGTGCAACGGTTCTCTCATAAATCAATTTTTTAGTTTCACTATGCTGTGGTCGATCCTGAACAAACCGCTAGACAGATCTTATCCTACAACATCTTATTTTCTTCCTAATACTTTTCCGGACTGCTTCAGTGAGGTCTGTAACTCCATATTATGGAGTTACAGGTCACTTTTTGAATTTTTGACTAATTTTTTGTTTCAAAAATTCAAAAAGTGGCCTGTAACTTTATAATAATAATTTTCGAACATTAGCTGTAACTTCGTTATATATAAGTATTTATTTTTACACGAAAAAATTCCCGTGGGTCCTTCAGATGGTCCTTTTTGTAATACCAAAAATCTGGTGAAAAATATAGATACGATTCACCCGAAAAAAATTCTGAAAAATAAACAAGAAACGAAATATCGATGTTCGGAGAAATTTTTGATGATCGATTGGACTGTTCTTCTAATCCATTTTTATCACTCCTGCATAATGCATTATCATGACTGTATGGATGATATTTAGTATGACCGAGGAATATACTATGTTCGAAAAATCCTTAAGATGAATAATTATTGCGATGAAAAAAGGCCAGAAACTTTAAATTCACACGCTCGTTCGTCGAGTGACATAAACAAAAGGGCGTAAGTCCAACTTGTAAAATAGAGCGATGGGCCCTTATTCAATGGGATCATTGATATGCTCGCATCACGTTCTCCGCATGCATATGCACATAAATATGAATATTGGCTCCATAAACGTAAAACCGTGCGAGAGATTCGCCGGCTTAATGTTGCCGAGTCACGTGATATTCCGTCAGCGATGAACTATCGCAAAAGTGTGTGTTTGATATAATGGCGATGTGTATTCTCGTTTCTTTGGGGTCATTTTTGGACTCCCGTAAAGAGCCGTTATTCAATACATTTATGCGAACGATAAGAGGAGGAGAAGGAGGAGAAATAAAGTGCGATACATTGTCGCAGGTCTCAGCGTTCGGCAACTAGTTATTAATAAAAATGATTTTTTTTAAACCGTTATGCAAATATAGGATACCAAAAAAATGACTTTATGAAAATGTAATGCGGTTATTCCGAGTATCTATGAGCTATGGACGTTAGTATATTTTGTGGTTCGCGCGTATAAGGTGAACGGCCCAGTTAGTGACACTTTTAGAGCCGCAGTGTCAGAATTCTGCTATTCATTCATGCTTGATATAGCCAAACCGAAAACTAATTGGAAATAATTAATATTCTTTAACGTAATACTTTATTTGGTCAACATCAACCGGAGTTATTAGTTGCGAATATGTAATATTTTTGATTGGATAAACCAAAAATACTGTTAGCAAGTAATTTACATTTTTTACATCAATTGTGTTTTTCTTTAGTACAAGAAAATATACCCCGATGCAAAGACTTGGTATCCTGGGATAACAAAAAAAAATACTTGTTTGAACTACTTCACATGATCCATCGGAACATTCTGTTTTATCAAGCCAAATAAAAATTATTTAATACTAAAATAGGATTTTTCATTTTAAAAATCAGTATCATTTATCTGAATCGATTATTGTATATAAGCGCAATATTTAATTCATTTAACACAAAATCGAGTTCTTAGCTGTGTATATGGAAAATTTGTGATTGAATTAACCAACATTTTTTGACGCAAGCAATTTGAGTTTTTCACCTTACCGTGTATTTTTCCGGTACAAGAAAAAGTTATGTATTATTATGACACGATATTCTCATTTTGGTATTATTATTATGATTGATATTATTATTTATCTGATTCAATATTTGATTTTTTTAAATTAAGTTAAAAGACAAGTTGAACCAAAAAATGGCCTTCGGGTAATGAAAATAAATTCCTAATACTATTTTGGTTCGTATTTATTTCTGGGCCTGTGTTCTATAAATAGAATATTTACATCGTTATATTGAAAGTAGACGGTGGTGTAGTGATTAGCGTCCCAGTCTTAGGTCGTTAGGTAGGCTCGGTAGGTAGGAAGGTTTCAAATCCCAGTCTGGTCTCGTATATATTCTAGGGTCCGCGAATATGCAAGAAAACTAAATCATCCGGAAAAATCCATGAACTTTCAAATTATCTATTTTTTTAAATTTTTATTCATGTTGAATTTGAGAATATGCGTAAAAACGAGGATCGCGGGTTCAAACCCCACTAGGGGCGAATTTTTTTTTTCCTAAAATTTTTTTTTTCCGTTACTTGACCCTCAGAAACTATCAATTGTGAATACGGAATTGATTTTCATCGTAAAAACTGATAAATATATGGAAAAAATAAATAATTCTGCACGAGTGGTCTAAAACAATATTTAATTGGACCAATAGATTTGGGTTTGGAATAAACTGATGGGATGTTCCATTTAAATGAGCATTTTCTAGATCCAGAGAAAGCATTTTCTAACTTCTATGGAAGCATACACGGCACCAAAAATTCGTAATCATTTCAAGAAAAGTATTTAATTAATCCAAAGTATGACCTGTATGAGTACAAACAATCATTGAGTTGGAAGAAACAGTTAAATTTTCGGAACCACGTAGTCGGAAGCTTGATTCAAATTTTAATTTACTTGACTGAAGTAAATGGGTTTGATATTTTAGTAGCTCGTACATTCCCGTATAGTAACTGTGCATTGTTTTAAATTATTTCATATTTGCTCTCATTGAAAAATGATATTTTTATGTTGTGACAATTATTACTTTAACGAGCATATCTCAGTAAAAAAAAGTCTTACATCTATGAACTTTGCATCTTCATATAGCCTGCACCCAGAAAAAAGATCTAGTCGTAGGTACTATAATCGTTTATTTGATTATTTTTTAGTTACTTTAAAGAAAATTTTCTTTCCATCCAATTTTGGGCGATATTTACTTCCACTATATTTATTTATTTGAATTTCCTGTCATCGAGAAACAGGCGTTGAAGAAAAGTTCTATTCGTTGTTACTAACTACCTATTCACCCGTTATCTCATCTGATCGTATCTGCAGATTTGTCAGTACCTCAAAAATCCGCCAGGTGGCTACCTCTCGCACAAGCGAATCTGCCTCTCGACGCCTATATCCTTTCCAAGCTCGTCGATGTTTGATATCCTTATTTTTCACGATGGATATTTATACATTGAACATTGCGGAAAAACGCAAGATGGTCGAATCTCCGCAAAGGATTCCCATAAGAAAGGGTTTTTTTTCTTTTCCCTTCTGTTAAAGAAAAGACGAAGCTTTACGAAATTGTAGACATGTGTAGCTACAGATTCAAAGATTGAAATATTTAAAAATATATATTGTGTAAATATTAAAAAAAACTAATTTCATTTAAATACATATTTGTTCAGTTTGAAATAATTTCCTAGTTCATTCAAAAAAAAAAAAATTTCATTGCATGAATAGAGTTGTATTAGGCCAGCCTACAACTTAAAAAATTTATTTGGCTTGACTAGGATTTAGTTAAATGTACTAGATCTTTTTTTCTGGGTGTGTTCTATGCACTATGTGAAACAGATGTAAAAATAAATAAAAGTAATGAGGGTCCATGCGAAAATTGATGAAAACTGAAACAACTTCCCATGTCACAACTCTCCCACTCCCAGAAAAAAGATTTATTTGATTGTACCGATTCCTTTGAATAGCGGCCTAATAAATCGCTCATTAAGCCAATATTTAAATGAAATTTTATTTATTTCAAATAAATTTATTTAAACCAAATTTTTTCTGGGTGTAGTACTGAGGTAAGTTGTGACAGCCACGTATTTGATAGTTATGACAAAAAAAATCAATTTAAACGCCACTATTGGTAAATAAAAATGACTTTTATATTAATAATACATATTACTTAAATTTTATTGCATTAATCAACCTTTGGTATGTAATTTTAACTAACCAAATTTTTTTATTTTGCCACCAATTAGTTTGCTTTTATCATTTTTGGCAAATCATTACAACCTTCAATTCCGAATTCTCAAAAATTCTAAAAAATTCTGAAAAATTCTGAAAAGTTCTGAAAAATTCTGAAAAGTTCTGAAAAGTTCTGAAAAATTCTGAAAAATTTTGCAAATTCTGAAAAAAATAAATAATAAATCAAGATGTAAAGTGACACTACGAAACATTATTGCAAGAAAAAAATCAAAATAGCAAAGTTGTGACAGCTTGTCACAACTCTCCTGTCGTGCTTTATTCCAAATAATAATTCGTAACCGTCAAATACATGACGAACCCAAAAAAACCAAAATATGCCATGAAACTTGAAGAGTCTATGGACATTAGAAAAAATCTCGCAATAACTCTAACGTAATACCCATCGAGGAATAGAGCTGATATCGTAAAATTGGTCAAAAACTTACTTTTGGCCATTTTTTTGACGCTACCGTCGTAAAAACACAACCGATTTCTGTGGACCAAAGGCGCGAATTACATTTAATGGGGGGTTGACAAATTAATAAATGAGCAAAGTTTCCAGTTTTTGACGGTCGCAGCGGCCCAGAAATCGGCTTTGTCACAACTCTCCTCTGTCACAACCCTCCTCGATCTCCTCTAGAGTCAGAATAAAAATCAATTTCTCAAAGGGAATCTCGACTCTTTTTTAAACTGCGGTCCATGAAATTTGAAAATATTTTTTAAAAAATTAAAAATACTTTTTGAAAGATTTCTATACTTAAAATTTAAAACGGTATGAAAAAAATAAAAGCTAATTTTTTTATTTTTAAATAAATTTTTTTAACTAAGATAAATTTTGGGTCCTGATAGATTCTTTCCTTCAATACAAGATTTTGCATCAGAAAATAACACTTTTAAGTGAAAATACGTTTTTCTATTAGAAACGAACTGTTTTCAATTAATGCAAGTTTTTGAATATGAAAAATGCTTTTGAATGAATTTTTTAAAAATTGAAAACTAATCGTTTTTAAATTTAAACTGAGTTTTTAAATTCATAATAAAATTTTGTAAAATAAAAAAAAAAGTTTTATAATTTAAAAAAAGAGTGAAAAATAATTAAAAAAATGTTCTGTATATACTTGAAATTTATAATAGTATAAGAAAATTAGAAACTAATTTTTTAATTTTAAAAAGAGAATCTCGAAGAGAAATTTTTACCTACAATTCAAGTTCTTGCAGCAGAAAACAATACTTTTAATTGAAAATACGTTTTTTGATATCGAAGAGACTGTTTTGAATTAAAGCAAGTCTTTGAATCTTGAAAATACTTTCAATTGCGGAAATGTTTCACAAATTGAAAGCCAATTGTTGTAAAATTCAAACCGAGTTCTTAAATTCATAACAAAATTTTATTTATTTACTTTGAAATTGAAAAAAAGTTTATAAATTATAAAAAAATAATTGGCTCATTCGAGCCACGTAACAACAAATTTCAACGTTATCCAAAAACATTCCGATTAAAAAAAAATCATAAATCCCAAAACGAGTTTCTCACATGAAAAAAAAATAATAATTTTGACCCAGTCTTAAAAGTTTTACTGTAAACTTGTGAATTCGAAAGTCATAAATAAAAATCTAAAACAAATTTCTCAATCTGGAAGTGGGTCAACAATAAAACGCATTCGAAAAATTGAAAGTTCAATTTGAAGAAGCAAAAAAAAAAAATTTATTTTCCGCAACTCGCGCGCCACGCATTCTCACATTGGGATCCGGAGACTCGAGATTTCCTCTCAATGCTTTCACGATAAACAAATGAGACTTGGCAACGTGGCCTCGCCAACTGCAGCAGCCAAGGCCTGACGGACTTTTTATTTTATTTCATTTTTTTTTGTTCCCTCTTCTCGCGGCGTTGGCCTCCCTCCTGCCCCCTCTTCCTCCCGACACCCCCGCGCTCGACGCTTTTCCCCTCCCCCGCACTGGCCTTGCACCCGCCTGCAAGCAGGCTCCTACTCACCCGGTACTTCTTCCGAGCTCTCCGTACATTCTGACTCTTTTTTTTTCTCCTCGTCTATTTTCTTTTTTTCCTTACTCTCCCTCCGTTCTTCTTTTCTCTCTCCTGTTCTTTCTTCCGCGGATTCTTATTCCACACTTCGTGAATCCCTCCGCCGCCACCCCCCCCACCGCCCCTCCTCTTCAGCCTCTACCTCCTCAGCCCCCTCCCCCTCCCCCCCTCAACCTCATCTGGCACGTCGCGCGAACTAAACGACGTCCGAACGCGCCACAGAGAGAAAACCACTCTTATTTGCTTCTTTCGTTTATACACGCTTATTTTCTCCTGCCCTCCGCCCCCCCCCCCCAATCCGGGGACGTCAAAACCAGCCAGTACACCACCTCCGGTTCTTTTATTGCTCTTCGTGTACCCTTTTTGCCCGCTCGACGGCGTCAAAAGCGTCGCTCTCGAACGAGATGGGAAAAAAGTCGACTTAACCGTGGTCAGTAATTTTTCATAGACAGCTTCACCAGAGCCGACTGAAAGAGCTTTTTTCCCCATCTATTCGATAGTCTGAGAGTTAAATACTTTGTGGCTCTAGTAGCCGCGCAAACGCTACCTACGTTTACTTTTTCGGGCCCCCAACCCCACCCCCCCTCCCCCTCCCTCGTCGCGCAATTTCTTATCACACGTTTGACACGTCACTGATAAGAAAAAGTGCCGGCCATACTAGACTTTTTCAGGATAGGCAATAATGTGTGGTCTTCCACATAGTTACTCCCGCACCTTTGCATAAACTCCTCCCATTTTTCTTCTATTCGTCGGAATTCACTTTTGGAATGTTTGTATGTATATGGGGGAGAACGCGTCATTTTTACAATTCCTGGACCTGACCATTTTTGATTTGGCCGAAACTCCGCTCATTTCATCGTACGAACCCAAAAACCACCCTCAATTTTTATTAGATTTTTTGGAGCCACCATGGTGGAATACAAGACCATAGAATATTTTCGACTTTTGAAAATTAAATATTTTCAAAAATCGAAAATATTCGATGGTCTTGTATTCCGCTATGGTGGCTCCAAAAAATCTAATAAAATGTGAGAGTGGTTTGAGAGTTTCGAAAAATATATAAGAAGGTTTTTTTTCATCTTGAGTCCATCTTTAAATTTAAAAAAACGAAAAAAAATTTTTTTTAAACAAGCTTTTATTTTAGTTGTTAATAAAAAATAACTAAATAGTTAAAAATAAAGCTATTTCGATTGGGAATAAGTTTTCAAATAAAAGTGTGTTACACCCACTTTTTTTCTCTTGCTGTTAAAATGTAACACGCTTTTATTTGAAAACTTATTCCCAATCGGAATAGCTTTATTTTTAACTATTTAGTTATTTTTTATTAACTTTTCAGTATTTATGATGTTAAATAACTAGTTTAGTAATGTATATCTAGTTTCGCATAATTTTTTGCAAAAAAAATGTTTCGCAAAATTTTTTGCACAACAATTATTTTGCAAAATTTGTTAGACAAAATTATTTCACACAATTGATTTGCAACATTTTTTTGCAAAACTTATGCAAAAAATGTTTCCAGAAAACTTTTTGGAAAAAGACTGTTGCGCAAAATTTTCGTAGAGAAATGTTGTAAATCAATTGCTTAAAACCATTTTGTAAACAAAATTTAGCAAAACAATTTTTTTGCAAACAATTTTGCGTAACATTTTTTTTTGCAAAAAATTATGTGAAACATTTTTTAGTGTAAAACAATTTTCGAGCAAATTTGTGATAAAAATTTTGCGAAACAATTTTTTTTGCAAAAAATTTGCAAATTTTTTGTGGTACTATTGCATTGTCATCTGATTTACATATGCATGCCAAATTTTAACTCAATTGGAAACCGGGAAGTGGGTCAAATTCAACTTGTAAGGTTTGATTACAAACAGACAGACTAAATAAAAGCTTGTAAAAATGTCCAATTTTTGTAAAGCAAATTTAAGCTGTCAAAATAATTTTCAAAAATTAAAATCGTGATACCCAATTTCGAATTTTGAAAAAAATACTCAAAAATACTAGGTGACGAGGTCACGAGGTAATTAGTTCTTAGAAGATAGAAAATTCTTGGTTGATTATGAATATGCCATTGGAAAGCTCTAATCCTCCCGAAACACGATCGAATAATAATTAAACATAATAAAATTAATGAGTAATAACAATAATCAATTATTTTAAGTAATAAAATAGTAATAAATAATACAGGAAACATTAAAGTATGCGGATCCGAAATTTAATTTATCTGATGGACACCCTGCCCGTAGTAGATAGTTCAGCTAAACAAGCTTCTACAATAAATAGGAACCACGAAATTTTTCTTTTCCGTGAAATCAAAACTCACTTCGAAAGCCAATCCAAATTTTTGCCTTGATCGGTGCATAAACCCTTTTTGTTAATAACATCATATCCAAATCAGGCCATCAGCTGATACATAGTGACATGGTGGCCTCATATCAATTGGCATGTTCAAAACCAATCTATGAAAGCCAATCGACACCAATCAATACTGAAGCCCGAATTTGAAGATCTTAAGATCTGTCTTGAGATCAACATTCTCATTGAACTCAAGTTGGAACTTGAGACTAAACTTAAGTTTCATTCAAGATGAAGCTTATGTTTGAACTCAAGTATCAGTATCATGAGTTTATACTTCAAACATAAGTTCAAACTTAACGCGAACTTCACATCTATCTTAAACTTGATTTGAAGTTTGATCTTAAGATCCATGTTGAGCTTGAACTTAAGTTCGATCTAACTTCCTGCATCGCCTCCCTCAATCGTGTTTTTTGACATTGGTTGTCAAAAAATAGAGTTCGATCGAACTTAAGTTTAAGATCAATCTGAAGTTCGCACTAAAGTTTGAGCTCAAGTATGAACTCATAATGACCCTCAAGTTCAAGCTTAAGATTCATCTTAAATTCAAACTTTAGTTCCAACTTGAGTTCTATGGAAAGATCGATGTTAGGGTTGATCGTAAGATCGATCTTAAGATCGCCCTTAAGATCTCAAAATTCGGGCCTTGGAACATTGAATTCCCAGTCTCATTAATTCGCAACGTGTTCTTTCAATTTGCGCGTGTAAATCGAATCTGCTGTACCGAACAGTACGTAACGGTGTCTTCATTCCCAAAGAGCCGGATCGTTGAATCAACCTTCTTCGACGATCGCTATAACATCTCCGACGCCTCCGCTCTCGGTAATCTCACTCGACCCGTCTGGATGGAGTCTGAAGGAGAGATGTGAGAGGGGAAGCGATCGCCGATCGTACCACTCGCATACAAACTTGCCTACCAACACATGAAAACATAGTTTTACCGGGTTGCGGTTGAGATGCACATGACTTTGAAGTTTATGAAAAAAATTCACACTACCCAAGAGTCTCGTTCAAGCGAGACCTGAACCAGATCTGGATACTTCCCGAATAGCGGAACTTCTGTGCAACGCCAACCGACTAGTTTGCGTGTGGATAAAGAAAGATGTGGGGCTGTCCGTGTCAATTCACCTAGCCTCCAGACCACCAAATTTTTGATTCGCTTCGTAATTTTTTATGTTGTTATCCTTGCTCTGAAACATTTTTCTGAATTTTTCCAGATTTTTTGGAACAACCGTTTCGGAGTTATGATTTTTTTTTAACCGAAAAAAGGACCATTT
The DNA here is from genome assembly GCA_946863875.1 of Alloplasta piceator. Taxonomy (NCBI): domain Eukaryota; kingdom Metazoa; phylum Arthropoda; class Insecta; order Hymenoptera; family Ichneumonidae; genus Alloplasta; species Alloplasta piceator. The sequence goes on from OX333075.1 coordinate 18,714,412, forward strand.
TTAAAAATCTGAAAAAATTCACAAAAATTGTATGATCAACGTAGAACAGCCTCCTGCTCGCGAAAATGTGGTGCAAATTTTTTTTCATATTTTTTTCACCTAATCAAAACCTTTTTGTGCATAATAATTTATTTAAAAAATCCACTGCGAACAGAGACGTCGTTTGGGAGACAGAAAATAATGTGGAACATAATCTTCGGACAAACCTTCATAATTTTATTTTGTTTATGGCTTACGCACATTTTTTTTCTCAAAAAAGTTGTGTGATGTGTGCTCTATTGCACTCGAGTATTTTTTTGTAAAAATGACTCCATCGCGTTGAGCAATAAAACAATGTAGTTGTTGGGTCTGCGGAATCCTTTTGACTAATTCAAATCGTTCACGCAGCTGATAAGCTGCGTGAAAGGTTAAAAAAAAATTAAAAAAATTTGCGTAATAGGGTGAAAAAAATTTAAAAAAAATTTGCACCACATTTTCGCGAGCAGGAGACTGTTCCACGTTGATCATACAATTTTTGTGATTTTTTTCAGATTTTTAAGAATGGTCCCTTTTTTCGGTTAAAAAAAAAATCATAACTCAGAAACGGTTGTTCCAAAAAATCTGCAAAAATTCAGAAAAATGTTTCAGAGCAAGGATAACAACACAAAAAATTACGAAGCAAATCAAAAATTTTGTGGTCCGGAGGCTAGGTGAATTGACGTGGACAGCCCCATATATAGATCAGAAGAGTGAGAGAAAAGAGTAAAGAAGAGAGGCAGAAACTCTCTCTTCGAGTGGACATAGATAGCGCGGCCAAACGTTATTATGGGGGATTTACTTTCGGATTGGCTGATTCCGCAGTCCGAACGCTCATCATTGGCCGGAAAACCGTGGAATCTCTGCTATTCCAATCGATAACTCCGTCGTGGCCTACCGATTTCTAGAAATAAAAAATTCTCTTATCAGAACACCAGCTTCGGAGCCTCAACCACCACCACCAACATCACCCAATCACTATCGTCATTGCTATAACGTAACGCGTTGTCCTCGTTGTTGTAGTCGTTGCTCTCTGCACTCCAATCGGCCTCGCGAACCCCCCTCGCTCGTTATTTATTTTCCTGCTTTTTATTTCTTACCCTCGCCCTCCGCCAAACGCACAACCGCGCCAACAGCCCGAAGAAATTCTCATCGTTCCCCTACTCTTAGTTTGCTGGACGCCACTCTCGTCGGTGCACTACGAACACGATTTTTCAAAAAATTCATTCATTTTGGGGTTAGATCAAAAATCGATCAGGAATCAATGAGAGGTTGGAGGGATACTTCCTTGAAAATTGATTTCCATTGGTGAAGATGCTGACGGAGTCCAGTGGTGATTCGTTCTCAAACGGAAGTACAAAAGCGCCGCAGGAAAGTAGAGTTGTGACGGTGTACAGTTTTTTGGACGTTGTGATTAAATCCTTGGAGGAAGTTACTGCGCTAAGCGTTTGAGGGCTGAAAGTGCGCGTCCTTTTTTTTTTTACTTCCCCTGAGGCAGAGACGCGAAACCAAGAATAGCCCATATTCTTCGACGTCAAAACTGCGTCCACCGTTGATTTTCATGGAAATCTAGGAACTTTGCTCCTCGCGAGTGATTGCGTAACTTGTCTTTTTTCCTCATTGATCAGTGCTTTTCCTTCTTCATCTTTTTCCCTGTTGACGATACTCGATGGATCGTGCGGTATTGGAAAGCTCGTGATGTCATCGTGTAACTCAATTGAGGGTTGAGTGATGAAATTCGTGAGGGGAGATTGGTTTTTGGTGCGAAAAAGAGTATCGGTTAAAATTGGGATTAACGAGAGGATTGGGTGTGAACGAGGATGTACGCCGCTAATGAAAATCATGGTACCAGCGCCGAGGCACGCTGGACACCACCTCCAGCGAGCCTTCCACAAGGTTCGCAGGCGCTGCATCAACCTCGGGCCAACAGCCCGTATCCGCATGATCACGCGAATCATTCACCGTATGGTCCTTCTTTTTATCAAAATCCACATCGACTGCCGTCCCAGGTAATGCCCCCGACATTTTATTCGCATTTTTATCGTGACACTCCCAATCACAATCCTTGGAGGTTTTCGACTTGGGTTCAGGTTTTAAAAATTTCACAATTATTTTGACTAAATATCCGAATGAACATTTACTACACCGAGAAAACAATGTACAAGGATTTGTTAACGGTTAACTCTGAAGTTGAATATGACGAAATCAATTATTTTCTAACAGTTAATAAATTAAACAAATATTTCTCAATAGTCAATCAATGATTTTGACACGAATAAAATATTTCTTGACGACTACCAAATTTTGTAACAGTTAAGGAATAGTTAAGTAAAAGTGCTAAATAAATATATTTTTTTACTACAAGTAAACTGTTTCCTCAGTGCGGGGATCGAAACAATCAGCGATGAACAATCCAAGCTTTTGGAAAAAAAAATTCAAGGCGGTATACTGATCTGGGATTTTGAAAAAATCCATTTTTTTCACTTTCTTAAAGTTGAAACGTTGTAGGATATATTTTCGGAAGGAATTTTTTTAATTCCAATAATTTACGGAGTTATAGCCATTTTAGTGACACAAATCAGACTATAGACGTTTTTATTAAAACTTCTTTTCTGACATGATATCTCAAGTTCTCCTCGGCCAATTTACTTGAAATTTTTCACCAATCTTTTCCATTTTCCATTTTCTCTGAAGTACGGGCTATAACGATATTCTTATTGATTAAGAATTTTTTTTTAATTTTCGATCGGGTGTCTAAAAAGGTTGCAATCGTGTCAGGCAACACACCACTTTTTTTACCTCCAACTTTACCAGCTTATAACTTACACTGAGAAAAAAAATGGTTGAATATGCAAAATCGTTTAGGTGAATACGTGCAACTAAATATTTGGTTGTACAATCCAAATTTTTGTTGCCTGAACAATATTTTGGTCAACCGAAGCGCGGAATTATTTAAGAAACTAATTATTTAGTTAGACCAAATAAATATTTAGTTGCCCGTATTCAACTATAACGATTTTGCATATTCAACCATTTTTTTTCTCAGTGTATTGACTGAAAGAAATTTTATTACACTATTTGGTTTTTCGCGTACCAAAAGGTACAATAAAATATAGCTATTTAGGGATAATCGAGGTACAGTTGCAAAAAGTACAATAGTGAGCGAAATGCAGAGTTTGATATCTTCTGTTCCAATAACTCATAAGAATGTTGGACTTTTACCTAAAAATCATAACAGTATTTCTATGTCGGTATATCATAATTTTCTATGGTCTCGGATACCGAAAATTACAATAGTGCTTTAAAAATAACGAAATAAAATATTTCACGTTTTGGTTAACTTATAGCAATCGTTCTGAGCTCGAATAGCAAAAATTACAATAGGGCTTTGCAATGAGTAAAATAAGATCTTGCGGGATTTGGTATCAGGGCATTGCAATCTCTCTAAACCACTATTCTTAAGGGGGTCGTTTAGTGTGAAACCTGTTTTTTTAATGTTTTTTTTCGAGAATTTTTTTTTTTGACAAACCATTCATATAAAATATTTTATGAATTATGTATCATTTTTATTAACATTTAAACCAACTTTGTGAAATAAAAAAAACTAAACACTATTTCAATTGTGAGACTTGAGGCTCTACCGTGAACCAAAATAAAGTCAGAATTCAAAAAAAAAATCATTTTTTATTTACGCTTTAGAAAAAAAAATAGATTTTTCGCATTGAATATTTTTCCTAAAGCGTAAAGAAATGATTTTTTTGGAATTCTGACTTTATTTTGGTTCGGTCCTCGGCCGAACTCGGGTCAGCTCGAGAATATTCGGCAACTTTTGCAATAGTGTTTTACGATTTCCTTCAAGTCTGCGTTACAAAAGGTAGAAGTGCTTCTCATTTCAATGTGCGTTCTTATTGAGAATAGTAAAGTTTTATATATTCATTGCAACTTATATGATTTTAAATAACAAGTTTCTAAATTATCCTAGCAAAATTTCTGAAGAATCCGTATTATTATTTACAATTTTAATTCTCCAAGAGCAGAATAGCAATGTTTCCGAAAGTCATATAGTAATTCTTGTTTCTCAAGATAATATTAATATGTATAGAGATAGCATAATGTCCTATTATTGTAGGAATGTTTATGATTGTACCTTGTTTGTCCCTAAATAGCTATATTTTATTGTACCTTTTGGTACGCAAAAAACCAAATAGTGTAATAAAATTTCTTTCAGTGTTGAATTTTCATTTTTTTTTCTTGAAATTTTTTTTGTATATTGTTAAAATATTAACAAATAGGTTGTCAAAAAAAAATATATTTTTTTGTCGAGCTCGAAAAAACGCTCAAAATGTATGTCTCTAGGCCAGAATACCGCCTTAAATAATGTCCTACAATAATTAACCCCTTGAGCAATTTTTGTTAAATGCGATACCATTTTTTCAGTCCGATATTACGAAATCTTTTGAAGCTCATGCCATTTTGAAGATCATACTATTTTTCGAAAAATTATAATAAAAAATTCGGTTTTACTATTTCTTTATTTTCTTTCGGGGGTTGTAATTAGTGAGGCAAACGTAAAAAGCACATTTTTGCAATTTTTTTGGTAAATCGTAATTGCATATTGCTGCAGAAAATTGACATTTTATTATGTAACATTTAAAGAATAGTTAGTTATTTTTTTCGATAACAAAATATAACTGTTATAGCGTTACAGCCCATGCCTGTAAAAAAATTTTGAAAAGATCTTTTACGGTAGGGAATATTATTCATAACCACATCATCTAAAATAAACGGATCAAACAAATTTTGTTAGTATATTACTCCAAACTGTGTTAAGAAATTTGCGAATTATCTCATTACCACAATATGGCATTTTTTCAAAGCGATAGTTTAGATTTGCACAAAATAACAAGCATTTTTCATTCGATAAATCAAGAGATAAGATCCATCTTGAGCTTGAACTTAAGTTCGATCGAACTTAATTATTTCAATAAATTCAAGCTCAAGATGGATCTTAAGATCAAACTTCAAACCAAATTTAAGTTTAAACTCAAGATCGGTCTGAAGTTCGCACTAAAGTTTGAACTTAATTATAAACTTATAATGACACTTAAGTTCAAACTTAAGGTTCATCCCAAGAGTCAACTTAGGTTCGATTTTAATTTCCAACTTGAGTTCGATGGGAAGTTTGATCTTGAGATCGATCTTAAGATAGAACTTATGACTTATAATTCGGACCTTAAAACTGAATGAATAAAAATAGAAAACCAAACGAACTCTTCCAAACTTCAAGCCCGCCAAAAACTAAAGTCCACAATATTGAAACAAGGTTGGTAGCCATGTCCTTTATAGACTTAATCCGCAACAGCAGGTTACATTCGACGGTTGAACAATTGTTTTGCGCGCCCACACGTTTCCCGGGCACAACCGGAAGACGCTCAAGATGTATCCGTGAAACATTCTGCATGATACATGGGATGAACCGATCCGACTGAATTAAGGCCAACAATTACCCGTGCTATGTTTATACCCTCTTTTGCCCCTTCCTCCTCCTCCTCCTCCTCGCCCTTTATCAAGAAAGGCCCCCATTTCTTCACTCGCTCTTCGAACATATCTCTCCTCAATTCCGATGAACCCCTTTTTCCCCCTTTGTGTCCCCCTAACCCTTTACTCACTCATGTTATATCGCCTCGGCTCTGCGGCAAAGCGTTGCATCGATATATCGGGAGCCCCCTCCAAACATATGCGAGGTGCTGGCTATGATCGTGGGTGGATCCACCGTGTATGTACATCGACTCGAAAGTATATTTGTACATTATTTCGTACGTTCGCTGACCGGCAACTTTGGCTATCGCAAACGAGAATTTTCGAGCCTTTACCCCCGGGGCACATATGGCAAGCAGGTGAGGGGGCGCCACCGTTGCTTTTGTATACGCATGTTTCCAGCCTCGAGTGCCTCAAGTACCGAACCAATTGCACCCTCGTGGATACGCGAATCAGACACTTGGATTAACACGGGGAATGTTAAATAAATACGCGAATTTTTGCGAGAAGTCTTAGGCCCGAATTTTGAGTCATCAATTCTATCTTAAGATCAAACTCTACATCTAACTCAAGTTGGAACTTAAGATCGAATTTGAGTTCCCATTTAAGATGAATCTTATGTTTGAACTTAAGTGTCATTATGAGTTCATACTTAAATTCAAATTAGAGTGTGGACTTCAGATCAAGCTTAAGATCGAACTTGCATTTGCTTACTTAACTTAATCAACTTACTTGAGTTAACTTATTTAACTTACTTAAGTCAACTTATTTAACTTACTTAACTTACTTAAGTTAACTTATTTAACTTACTTAAGTTAACTTATTTAACTTACTTAACTTACTTAAGTTAACTTATTTAACTTACTTACCTTACTTAAGTTATTCACTTAAGTTAACTTACTTGACTTGACGTACTTGACTTAACTTACTTAAGTGAACTCACTTAAGTCAACTTTAACTTACTTGACTTAACTTACCTGACTTAACTTACTTGACTTGACTTACTTGACTTAACTTACTTGACATAACTTACTTGACTTAACTTACTTGACTTGACTTACTTGACTTAACTTATTTGACTTAACTTATTTGACTTAACTTACTTGACTTAACTTACTTGACTTAACTTACTTGACTTGAATTACTTGATTGAACTTACTTGACTTAACTTACTTGACTTAACTTACTTGACTTAACTTACTTGACTTAACTTACTTGACTTAACTTACTTGACTTAACTTACTTGACTTGACTTACTTGACTTAACTTACTTGACTTAACTTACTTGACTTAACTTACTTGACTTAACTGACTTGACTTAACTGACTTGACTTAACTGACTTGACTTAACTGACTTGACTTAACTTACTTTACTTGACTTACTTGACTCAACTTATTTAACTTAATTATTTTGACAATTAATGTCAAGACCTTATATCAATATATGAGCACAGAAACAAAACACGGTCGAGATAGTCGATGAAAGAAGTTTGACTGAACTTCAAACTTCAAACCAAGGGCAAGTTTGAACTTGAGATCGATCTGAATTTCGCACTAAAGTTTGAACGTAAGATCGATTTGAAGTTGGCACTAAAGTTTGAACTTAAGTATGAACTTTGGGCCGTAAGTGTCATTATAAGATAATGACACTTATGCCTACTTACTTTGAACAAAAGGGTCATTATCAGATGATGACACTTATGACATACTTACTTTGAACAAAAGTGTCATTATCAGATGATGACACTTATGCTCAAACTTAAGATTCATCGTAAATTGGAACTGAAGTTCGATCTTAAGTTCCAACTTGCGTTTGATGGAAAGTTTGATCTTAAGATAAAACTTATGACATGAAATTCGGGCCTCAGGACGCAAACGAGGAAATGGGATGAAAAACAAAAATGCCAAAAAACACGTTTCAAATAGTAATAGTTTGGTAAGGGTGCGAAAACCTATTACAGGGCATTTTTAGACTTTTCTCTTGATGTGCATTTTCATTATTAAGGACATTAAGCAGGCTCACCGCGATTCTGCACGTTTCTTCGCTTTTTTTTATTTGTACTGCTCGTCGACAACAATGAATCAAGGGAAAAAAACACATTCAACCCCTTCGCAAAGGGCAAGTGAGCCTCCTTCCCGGAACATTGCGGCGACGAAACGCGAAAAGGCAGTCCGTGGCCGGTCAACGCACGCGGCAATTTTCCGTCTGCTTTTAGATAAAAATATGATTAATGGGATATTGCCACCCTCTTAAAGAGAGCACGAGGAACATTGTGCGACATGGGCTTTTCGTGATTTGGGGTGAAAAAAAATAAGGTTCCTCCGATTACTTTTGGAATGTCCGTCGAGGTTATGAAACTTAAGGGGAAAAAAAAGCTTTAACAAAAATTCATACAGCAAACTGTTTTTTTCTCATTCTACGAAATTGCGATGATTAATCACGAGACTCGACGTTTTGAAGAGATGAAAATTGCATTTTTTCTGCTCGATAAGGGAGCTTTGCTTTTGAGGGAAAAAGTATTTTTTTTATGCCGGCGTGTTTGAAATTTTTTAAAACTGAAAAATCATAATTTTTGTAAATATAATTACTTACACAAATACACTGGGTATCAAAAATTATTCGTATTCAATTTTGAAGAAATGACGTATGGCCTTCAATTTGAATGAAATTATTTTCTAAAAGTGTCGGTAAAATCTCTGACTTTTGTAATTGCGCAGCTCTTTTTTTTTTGCTCAAGTGTGTTATTTTGCAAATAACGAAGATTTACACTGAATTTTAAAAAACACTTCGTGAGATTCAATTTTTTTAAATTTAAATATTGGGGAATAATTGAATTGAATTACCTTGAATTGAAAAAGATTTTTTCCGGGTCTAAAGTAAAATAAAATTCTTATAAAAAATAGAATTGAATGAATTCGTATAAAATGTGGTTATTTTTTTGTAAATATCAACACTTCTAGAAAATTTTCAGACAAATCAGAAAGGACTGAAAAAACGTGGTTTACAATTGTCCTCTAAATCGTTACTGTAAAGTCTGCGAGAATAAAATTGAAAGACAAATGTCAGGAAGATGAAAAAAAAACCTCAAGATTGGATTCGAATTTTCGCGACTCTCGAGAAGTTACAGCTACGAGATTCTCACGCGGATTAAAAGTCGATCGTGTCATATTCCCCTCGTTTTTTTCCACTGGAAATCGAGCAAAAGAAAGAAAGCTTGAAAAAATTAGAGAGAAAATGCTCTTGACGAGAAAGGGTTGTGATGAGGATGGGAGGGGATGGAGGTTGATGTGGAGAAAAGGGAAATCCCTGTGGACGGGAAAGTGGAATTTCCTCAGCGAGGAAACTTGAGAAATCTTCACGGTGACAATTTCAATTTTAACCCTTGCCGTTTTTCCATCCCTTCCTTCGAGCGCACTCTTCTCCTTCTTTTCTGGAAGCTTCCGGTCCGCGCGAAGAGTCCAGCGGACTTTTCACAGACGTACAATTCTCATACCACGCTTTTTTTTTTAATCCTCGTTTTTCTTTCACTCCCACTTTCTCGTTCTGCCTTTAAGAATCTTAAAAGTTTCACTGTCTCCGGGCGCGGAGGCGAAAGAGTGAGATTTTTCGATTTTAATTACAGTTTTAACATATTTTAATAAAATTCAAGGGACGCGGCCCTCTTATAATTTTCGTCTCTCGCGTTTTTCCTTCAATTCCACAATGTTGGTTTGCTCTTTCCCTCTTCTTTTTTTTTTTTTTTTTTTTACAAACCCAGCTCGTCCGATTACTCTCGGCGGAAAAATCTTCGAGCGCCGTTCTCTCTCATCCTCTTATGAGCTCTTAACTTTCATCACTGACTGTATGCGGGGAGAACGCGTTTCAACCCTTTCGCTGGGGTGCCCACCTCCACCTACGCTCGGGGAATATGTGTGGAGATCCCGCATGGACGGTCAGACAGGCAGCTTGGCCCAGGCGTACGCCAACACCTGTTCTCTTGAGCGGACCCGAATAAACGTTTTCTCTCTCCACTTTTTGCCTTTTTATTTCTACTTTTTTTTTCCACTCTCATCGCTCTCTTTATCTTTGTTCGGGCCCTTGGCAGCCGCGAGTCACCTTTTACGAAGCTTAAAGCCAGATCTCTCAAGTAACTTATCGAATTTTAAAAAAAACAGTCGTAAAGATTTGTTACAATAATTCATTTAATAATACAATTAATTTATCAATGAATGTATAGTATATCATATAATATATAATGTATATAATATTAGGGTGGTCCTTATTTAGGATATGTTGTTTTTTCTTTTGACGATAGTGCTAAATCGGTTTTAAATAAATAAATAGAAACTTATACCAAATTTCAGCACGATATCTCAATTTTAACCTGGCCCCCACGGCGAAGTTTTAAAGGGGAAATACGTATATTTTATACGGTCAATGATTTTAACATTTTTTCAACCTAGTTAATATTGATTTAAAAATTTGAAACTTGGCACATATATTGCTCATAGTATGAGGTATATTTGTAGTATTTTATCAGATTTTTTATCTTCGAATTTCGACATACCCTCCCGCTAAAAAGTTTGGACACATTTGTCGAATTTCGCACCACACTCAAAGTTTGATTGCGGAGTCAATAATGAGGATAGCTATATTTTCCAAGCGGCGTTTGAAAGAGGACATATTAACCTCCGAAGGGTATGTCGAAAATCGAGGATGAAAAATCTGATAAAATACTATAAATATACCTTATACTATGAGCAATATATGTGCCAAGTTTCAAATTTTTAAATCAATATTAACTAAGTTGAAAAAATGTAAAAATCATTGACCGTATAAAATACACGTATTTCCCCTTTAAAACTTCGACTGCCGTGGGGGTCAGGTTAAAATTGAGATATCGAGTTGAAATTTGGTATGCATTTTTATATATTTATTAAAAATCGATTTAGCATTATCGTCAAAAGAAAAAACAACATAGCCTAAATAAGGACCACCCTAATATAATATATTATATATTGAATACATTATATAGGTATTATTTATAATATAATACATTTAATTAATTTAATAACACAACCAGGGTTGCAAGTAATGCATTACTTTTTGTAATGCATTTGCATTTTCATTAACCATTAAATTTTAATGGTTAATGGAAAATATTTCCATTAACCATTAAATTTTAATGATTAATGGAAATAATTTTTATTAGCCATTAAAAGAGTAATGGTTAATACATTACTTTTTCATTTAAAATTTTGCAATCCTGAACACAACAATGAGTTAATTGCCTTGGATACTTCAATGAAAACAATACAGTTACTTAATCGAAAACCGAAAATTTATCTTCGATCAAATATCATTTTTATTTGTTAAAAGACTTTAAACGGCCAGAACACTTTGAACTGCTGATTTTTGTAACTTTTTTTCATGAAAATAAAAAAAAATGGAGGGAACATTTTGAAAATTTTGAATTCTGATTATTCGAAAAAAAAACAGCCAGAGGCAATCAATTTTGAGCGATTTTTATTTTAATATTTTAAACTAGTTTAAATTTCTAAAAATATCTGTTGTTAATTTTAGGTGAGCACAGTTATAGTTCAACAGTTTTCATGCAATTTTTGAAAATTTCAAAATTGTACATAATTAGAAACACACTCGAAAACAAAATATAATAATTTTCTCAGATACCGCCAAAACTTTCTGGGAGAGAAACAATTTTTTCTTTAGCCTTTTATGCCTTCTAGTCCTGAAGTGAGGATCTGTGCCACGTTCTTCAGCAGGAAGAAAAACCGGGACCGATAAACTTATCAATAGAATTTCAGGAATCGCAAAAATAACGAGGAAGCTTCGACTTGCAGCTTTTTATTCTAGCTTTCGATTGATCAATTAATTCAATCATTATTGAATTATTTTCATAATTTTGAATGGCTATAATAATTCTTGAATGAACTCAATACTGAATCGAGTATGTACTCCTAAATAGTCAATAGTTTATTGGATGTTTAATTACAAATTATTTTTTTAAATAATGAATGTACGCATAGTTTAGAAGTTAAGCACGGATTATTTGTTTATTTAGCTCTCTTGATACACGGGAAAAAGTCCAGTAGTTATTCATGAATTGGTAAAAATTACTAGAATATTAAATTAATTCTAAACGTTAAATAACCCATAGTGAAATGACCGGTACAATTTACTGTACCAGTCCAGTAATAATTACTGGTATGTTATTATTGATTTTCATGGCCTAAATAGTACATATTACTGGACTAGATAGTAATAATACTGTAATAGCTACTGCAACACTACAGCAATTATCACCGAGTAGTAATTTCTACTACAAGCAGCAGTTAAAAGTACTGTAACCAGTCCAGTAGTGTTAGAGTATTACTGGACACTTCAGTAATTGTCACTGTGTTGTCTACTGACTTTATTCCATGTACGTATTCCTAGACTGGATAGTAATGACTACTGTATCACTCCTGTAATTTTCACTGGACAGTAATTTTTACTGCGAGCAGAAGTGGAGTATTACTGGACACTTCAGTAATTATCACTGTGTTGTCCATGAATAATACTGATTTTTTTTTAGGTTACATATTACTGGATTGGAGAGTAATAACTACTGTATATCACTCCAGTAAAAATCACTGATACGGTATCGTCAATTTGGTACTGGTACTGGTATCATCAATTTTCATGGCCTAAATAGTACATATTACTGCACTCAATAGTAATAACTGTTCAGTCCAGTAATAATAATACTAACTATAATATAACTCCAGTAATTTTCACCGGAGCGTAATTTTTACTGCGAGCAGCAGTGCTTAGTACTGTAACCAATCCAGTAATATTAGCGTCCAGTAAAATTACTGTACACTTCAGTAATTATCATTGTCTTATCCATGAATTACTACTGACTTTTTTGCGTATACGTATTCCTGGACTGGATAGTAATAACTACTGTACCACTCCTGTAATAATTACTGGTACGGTATCATTAATTTCCATGGCCTGAATAGTACATATCACTAGACTCAATAGTGATAACTATTCAGTCCAGTAATAATAATACTAACTATAACTCCGGTAATTTTCACCGAAGCGTAATTGTTACTGCAAGTAGCAGTATTTAGTACTGTAACAAGTCCAGTAATATTACTGCACACTTCAGTAATTATCATTGTCTTGTCCATGAATTACTACTGATTTTTTTGCGTATACATATTACTGGACTGGATAGTAATAACTACTGTATCACACCAATAATAATCACTGGCATGGTATAATTAATTTGCATGGCATGATTAGTACATATTACTAGACTCAATAGTAATAACTATTCAGTCGAGTAATAAAAATACTATATTTAATCATACTTACTACCAGTATCCAGTAATACCAGTAACCAAGTAATAATTATACTAACTATAACTCCAGTAATTTTCACCGGAGCGTAATTCTTACTGCGAGTAGCAGTATTTAGTACTGTAACAAGTCCAGTAATATTGGAGTCCAGTAATATTACTGCACACTTCAGTAGTTATCATTGTCTTGTCCATTAATTACTACTAACTTTTTTCGTATACATATTACTGGACTGGATAGTAATAACTACTGTATCACACCAGTAATAATCACTGGCATAGTATAATTAATTTGCATAGCCTGATTAGTACATACTACTAGACTCAATAGTAATAACTATTCAGTCGAGTAATAAAAATACTATATTTAATCATAGTAACCAGTATCCAGTAATACCAGTAAACAAGTAATAATAATACTAACTATAACTCCAGTAATTTTCACCAGAACGTAATTCTTACTGCGAGTAGCAGTATTTAGTACTGTAACAAGTCCAGTAATATTGGAGTCCAGTAATATCACTGCACACTTCAGTAATTATCATTGTCTTGTCCAATAATTACTACTAACTTTTTTCGTATACATATTACTAGACTGGATAGTAATAACTACTGTATCACACCAGTAATAATCACTGGCATAGTATAATTAATTTGCATAGCCTGATTAGTACATACTACTAGACTCAATAGTAATAACTATTCAGTCGAGTAATAAAAATACTATATTTAATCATAGTAACCAGTATCCAGTAATACCAGTAAACAAGTAATAATAATACTAACTATAACTCCAGTAATTTTCACCAGAGCGTAATTCTTACTGCGAGTAGCAGTATTTAGTACTGTAACAAGTCCAGTAATATTGGAGTCCAGTAATATTACTGCACACTTCAGTAATTATCATTTTCTTGTCCATTAATTACTACTAACTTTTTTCGTATACATATTACTGGACTGGATAGTAATAACTATTGTATGACTCCAGTAATAATCACTGGCACGGTATAAATAATTTGCATGGCCTGAATAGTACATTCTACTAGACTCAATAGTAATAACTATTCAGGCGAGTAATAAAAATACTATATTTAATCATACTAACCAGTATCCAGTAATACCAGTAAACAAGTAATAATAATACTAACTATAACTCCAGTAATTTCCACCGGAGCGTAATTTTTACTGCGAGTAGCATTTAGTACTGTAACCAGTCCAGTAATTTTTAAGTCCAGTAATATTCCTGCACACTTCAGTAATTATTATTGTCTTGTCCATGAATTAGTACTGAATTTTTTTTCTGTATAGATACATATATATATATATTTTTCTTACTTCTCGCATTATCCATTGCTCGGCGAAGAGTACAGCATACCAACTAACCCCGGCAGTTCTTCTCGCAGATATTCATGCACAAGAGCGTGAGCGCTATGCAAAGCGCAATGCACGCGAGGGATCTTGGAGCTGGGGCTCTGGGCGCTAGACCCGGTGGCGGCGGACTAGCCGGTCTCGGCGTCGGCGTTGGCGTCGGCGTTGGTCCCGGCATGATACCCGGCAACGAGGTCAAGCCCCATCAGTGCCAGCAATGCCTAAAATCGTTCTCCAGCAATCATCAGCTAGTGCAACACATAAGGGTGCATACCGGTGAGAAGCCTTACAAGTGCAGCTACTGCGATCGAAGGTTCAAACAGCTCAGTCACGTGCAACAACACACGAGGCTACACACGGGTGAGTCGAATATGTCACATTCATCCTAATCCAAAATGCTTACGAATTGCCAAAAAAAAAAGAAACAAATAAATTCAAAAAAAAAAAAAGAAAAATCAGACCATAGATCAAAATTTAACTTTTCGAAATCATGCCAAAAATATAATATAAATCGATTTTGACAAAATAAAATAGAAACCGCACGGTTATTGAACGATAATTAAGTTCGTATAAAATAAGGATTAAGGAATGAAGTCTTGGTAGAAAAAAAATATTCATCTGTTGTAACAGTTTCTAGGTCTATTGCCCTTAAAGGAAGACGTGAGTGAACCAAAAAATTTCTACTTATCTATATATGTATGTTAACCCTCGAGGCGTCCATAACCAATTAGACGGTACACTGCCAAGCGGGTTTTGTACGAAATACTCACCGTAAATATATGTTTCTTATTTATTATTTTTTTTTTAATATTCGCATGAGATTAAATGATACTTTGTGTAAGATAGAATCTCGTAGTTTTGCGCATTGTGGAAAAACGTAAATATCGAATATTTCGTCGATGAAACGAGGTTGGGGTCGGACTCGCATAAAACCCGCTTGGCCGAGGGTTAAAAAGAATCTTTACTATTAACGCTTATTTCCGATTCCCAAATGAGCAATAACACGCCCCGCAGATGTTGAAGAAGTGAAAAATAACATTAATAATTAGATCGACACGTCGATTCGAATTTTTTGGAATTTTTTCTAATCACTCATGTCTTCCCTTATGCGAGAAGCCCGTTGTTACGCGTCACGTGACTGAGCTGTATGACGTCGAAAATTTTAAATTCTCTCAGATAAAAAAAAAAGGAAAACCAGTTTCATCCCCTTCCGGATTTAAATCCGTTGTCGATGCTTTTCGTTGAGCCCGGGAACGTCAAGAAAGAAAAAAAAACAAAAGCGAAAGGGGTGGGAAAAGAGGGGTTGTAAAAAGAAGGGCTTCGAGTCTTGACTGCGAGAAGGCCGAAAGAATTTCATTAGGGGCCAGGGAAGGTAGTCACTTGGAAGGTATTAGCCCAAGCTCCGACTATCCGACTCCACGAGGAATCCTTGGCCAAGATCATAGCTCGGACCCAGGCTAAAAAAAAAAAAGGATAAACAAATTGTACCGAATTAAGATTTACTTTTACGTGAGTATTTTCCTCCCGGCGCTGCGATGGCTTTCGAGTGTCTTTCGGAAATTAAAAGCCAGGCGAAACGAAAAAGTAAGAGGCAAACGAGATCCAAAGGATCAAAAACAATTTTTTCCCTACTTAAAATTTCAAGGAGCAGAGGGACCCCTTGAGAATGCGAAGCATGAAAATCGATCTCTCGTTTGAAAATCCCGATTGAAAAATCATCCCTTGGGGATGATTTTCCAAATTCGCAGTCTCATCAAAAGTATCGTAAATTCAATGAATCGCGCAATGTATTTATCTAGAGGAAAAAAAGATTTAAAAAAAACTAGTTCCTCCGGCTGATCGGCAGCCTCGAAAAATCAACCCCTAAAGCTCGAACCCCTTTGCATTAATAAAACAACCCTTCCCTACTGTCTACAGTCGTGGAAACAACGACCACAAAACAGCCTCCATAGGACCCTTTACATCCTAATAATATGAAAGGGGGTGCAATAAAAGGAAGGGAGGAAAATACAGCTGAGACACTGTCACTTCCGTTTCTCCGTCTCTAGTCACATATTTACGTTTATACATGGCTGTAGGTAATACGTGTATGTATTATAAGCTCAAGAATAGTGAAACGGAGCAACGACACAGAACATGTAGCTGCAGAGTATGCATATATGGGCCATTCAAGGTCAACTCACGTGGACATCGGCCTGACCCCCGCGGATTCAGTTGACGAATTTGTTTTGGCATATTTTTAGAACTTGTTTTATAACTTGTTTTATCCCATAAAATATTTTTTTTCCATAATTTTTGTGTAGAAATGAATTTGGACCAGGTTTAAAATTCTGAAATTTTGTCATGAAATCTGTAACGAAAAACAAGTATTTTCATCATAGTTTGAGAGTGGACCTAGAATAATCCAATTATTTTTTATTAATCAAAGAAAAAAATTTGTTTACAATTTTTCAAAATATTTTAATGATGGTTTCCTGTAGGAAAAAGAAGAAAAACAAATCGTAGCTAGGTAAAAAAAAAATTCTATATTTCCATAATATATTTTCTGTATTTTGATCATAGATTTCATAGGATCGTTTAATTATGGCATTAAAAGAATGTATTTGAAAAATATAAAAACTTTGTCTGACTATTATCAAAAAACTATTATCAAAATATAGGAAAATTTTGTTTTTACCAAGATATAATTTATTTATTTATTTTTTATCCTACAGGGGACCATCATCGAAATATTTAATTTACAAAATTTGTAAACAAATTTTTTGTCTTCAATTAAAAAAAATAAAAATAAATTATTCTTGGCCCACTCTCAAACTATGATGAAAATACTAGTTTTTAGTAATAGGATTAATGCAAAAAAATTCAGAATTTGAAAACTGGTTAGAATTCATTTTTACTCAACAGTTATGGAAAAAAAAATTATTTAATGAGATAAAACGAGTGATGAAAATCTGGAAAAATAGCCTTTTTATTTTGGACCAAAATATGTCTAAAAAAAATCCGTCAACTAAATCCGAGAGGGTCAGGCCGTCGACCACGTGATTTAACCTGGAATGCCCCATGTATATATACATGTACAATCACAGCGTTGCAAATGCGAAGGAGCTAAAAGGGGGGAGGTTAGGAGGGGTGACAACGGTGCAAAGTTTAAAATACACGTCGCTCAACGACCTTGACACGTCGCTAAGTTCAAAGCACGACCCTGGCAGATCTAGAGCAGAGACAGTACATTTTGACGTGGTAGGGGGTCGTAGGAGGCAGATAAGGGGCGAGATTGATAGAGAGAAAGGCGGCAGACAGACATTACGTAAAGACGGTGGATCGAACATTGAAACTTGACTTGGTCGTATGAGAAAATTGACGCTAGACGCCATCAATTGATATAATATATTCCCTTCCTGGATTCGTATATTTATCAAATTGAAGGTTGGAGATGCACGAGGTTGCAGCCAATTCGATCAGAATAATGAAAAAGTACAGTACAAAGAACCGGAGCGTTTTTATCTTTTCACCGATAGAGAAAGCATCGAGAATTCTGGGGCAAATTTTGTCCGGGAAAAAAAGGCTGAAAAAGGCAAATATAGAGAGATCATAGGAAATAATAATAAGATATTTTTCAAAACCCCAGTAAAACATTAAATTGAAATTATTTCAATTTATATATAACAGTTAGTCTATGACCTTGGCAAATATAGAGAGATCATAAGAAATGGTAATAATATATTTTTCGAAACCCCAGTAAAATATTAAATTAAAATTATTTCAATTTATATATAATAGTTAGTCTATGACCTTGGAACACACTTTTTGAGGACTTTTTTGAAATTGAATGCCACCTTAAAAATTCGCCAGTGGTACTTAGACACCCCCGTTTAAAAGTTTGGATACACCAGTCGATATTTCATGTCACGCTAGAAGCTGCATAACTCCATAAAAAAAAAGATAATTATATTTTTTAAATGGGATTTTGACGGGAAGGAATTCAGCTTTGTTTCCCTTTTTTACATATTTTTATAATTTTTTTTTTGAGCAGGTATGCACTTTTGTACGTGCACAGTTTGAGGACATTTTTTTTTCTTTTTTATTCAGAGTGCATTTGAAAGAGTTAGCAGATGCTCCATTTTCGATTTTTTTAAATTTTCGTGCGATTTTTTCTCGCAAAGTTATTCCACTTTTGACTAAAAAAGACAAATTTTGAAAGATGCAACGTAACTCAAAAACTATAGATTTTAAGAGAAAATGTCAGAATTGAAAAAAGTAGCGTACGTATGCACGGAATCGTCTGGAATTATTTCAGAAGTTTCCTATGAAAGTTTTTTTTTTACTATTTTCGCTTGAAACTTTGATGATGACGTCCCAGCGCAAAATTATACCTGATTGAAATTTCTGTACTTTCTAATACAATAAAAATGTGAAAACATTTAACAACATTTGGCATGCTATAAACAACAGTTATCAATAATAATTATTGATAATTGTTTATCAATGATAATATTGCTCAAAAATCATTAACCAATTGTCATTAACAATTGTTTAAGCAATTTATTAATAACTTTGGGTGGGGGCCGAAAAGTCGACTAACCAATATTTCGAACGGCTGAAATCCCTAATTTCACGATTACGAGCGAAATTATTAAATTAGCTGATAGTATTTGTATGCGAAAAAACAAGACTAAACAATCCAGAAAAAAATTTAAAACCCGCCAATAGAAAATGGTTTTAGAGTGTAAAGTAGGATTTATTTTTTCAGCTCTAATTTTTGAAATATGACGTTGGACTTTACCCAAATTTCTTCGCACGTCTTGTCGAAAACCTTTCCATGGCTTTTTGGCAACAAAACCTTTTTTCTCAAGGAGTAATAATAATAAGGATCGAGCTTGAAAAAAAACGTTTTGCAATTTACTAAAATAAAAGGGTATTTCAATTAGGATCATCCTCTTTATGATACTTAATCATATGCGCATATCAGAGTTGCCGAAATTATAATGTAAAAATAATGCATTATATTTATTTTATAAATAATGAAAATTCTATGATAGAAACATTGAGCATTATTTTTGTAATGAAAAATGTGAAACCTAACGATTATGCATTAAATTAATAATGAATGATGCAAAAAAGGTAACATTATTCATTACAACAGTAATGGATAATGCTAAACGCTACCATTGTCAATTATTACACTAATGGGTAATTCAAAGTAGAAACAAATTTTCATTACTATAGTAATGAATGGTACAAAACCGAAGAATAATGCATTACTTTGAGTAATGCGTTACATTGAGCAATGCATTACATTAAGCAATTCATTACTTTGAGTAACACATTCTATCGAGCATTGCATTACTTCAAATAACACATTACATTTATAAATAATGTGTTACTTTGAGTAATGGTTTATAGGAATAAAAATGATTTCTTTATGTAGCGAGCAGTGTCAATGAAATCTTTCTTTTCGTATGATTTTTTATTATCATAATGCGTAAGAATGATACATCTCAGACTGTATGTGTTATTCCCTCAAATTTTTTACAGGGTAATTGGTTTGTTTAGATTTCCCTCTACGGAAATTCGTTTGTTTAGATTCCTGATTTTTTACTTCGAAAATATAATTCGGTACTTTGTTTTTTTTTTTTTTTTTATTAGATCAGATTTGAACCTACAGCATCTTTTTCTTTTTAATCTTTGACCGGAAATTGTCAGGAGAATAATAATTCCTGCTCATATACGATTGTTTACTTTTTTTACTTCCGAATAAGTCCATGTATTTTTTATTTATTTGTGAATCAACCAAAAGAAAAAATCATCTTCCACTTGTGCATTTTTTTATGTGTTGGATCAAAGGGGAATGCACAGCATATATGTATTTTATTGTCTTTCGACTCAAATTTTCAATTCTAATTTCAAATTTCAAAACAGGGATTATTAGTTCTGTTGACATTCCGATGTTTACATGTTTGGGTTTTTTTTACTTAAAAAAATTTCATAAACCCATACTTACGAGTCCTTGAACTGGTTTCATCAATCCATATTTTCCACTTTCGTAAATAAAAGGAAGATTTTATCGCATGTCCTATTGGACTACGAATGCATAATAGTATATTACGATACTAGTGCGATAAAACTTTTTCTGACGAGTGTGAGTTTGCAGCATGAGCCGAAGGCGAATGTTGCAATCATACGAGTTGAGAAAAAGTTTCTCGCACTAGTATCGTACGAAATTTTATTGTACAAGTGCGCAAAGTGGCACTTTGCGCACGGAGTGCAATAAAATATTTTTTTCCACTCATGCAAGATTTTCGTGCTTTTCACCATATGCGTAGACAGCCGAAAAGTGACTCTTTTTGGCTATCCACGTACATAGTGAAAGGACACTCAAATCTCCCATGGGGAACAAAAAGATCGTGTGCAACGCGGGCCAGAGATTCGTCTTTTGTCTCGCGTGGTTGCTTCGCTCGTTGCGGCAAACTTCACGCTTGACAAAAAGACTTATCTCTGGCCCTAGTTGCATAAAATACTATTTTTTCCGAGTAATGCATTATTCAAAATATTCAGTATTATAGTAAAGAAAAATTAACGCTACTTTGCAATATCTATTACTTTAATAATGGAGAATGGAACATTTTTGCATTACTCATTATTTCAGTAATGAGTAATGTAACTCTTTTCACATTATCCATTACTTCAGCAACGGATAATGTGATGCTTTTCCAAGTACTCATTAATAACGTAATGCATAGTGTTTCATTTTTACATTCTCCAGTACTAATATAATGCTTAATGGTCTGAAATTTGCATTATTAACTGAAAATATAATGCAATCTTTTTTTTCTCGCATTATTCATTGAATGAATAATGTATAATGGAAGTTAAGTCCCATTATTAAGTGAAAAAATAATCATTAATGAAATCGATAATACATTATTAAAATAATGCATTTCTTGCAACTCTGGCGCACATACAGATATAGTTATATTTTGTTTTACCGTTACGAATTCCCGGATAATTACCAACGAATAATGCGTATCCTCTGTCCTAAACCTCTCGCAGTTTTGGTAAAATTAATACCCCCAATTATTATAACATGAGCACGATATATTAATAACCAATGTACTCGGTGGGCTAATTAATTCCCGTTGTTTACGGTATAACGGATTTTCCTGGGGTCGAATGCACACGCATGACGTGGACCACTGTAAAGTGGAAGTTAAGCCCCCGATGAATTTCAAAAGGTCCTTTAATGGCGGAATTTGCTCTTTGATCCAATTACACGATTTGCCATTACAAAATCATTTCTCTCAGCGTATAAAATCATTGATTGACGATTACTCAACGTTGAAGTGATAAAAAATTTTCTGCACACTTGGAATTTTGCAATTAAACTAATTAAAGTATAGGTCCTTTAATGGCGAAATCCGCTCTTTGATGAAATTACACGATTTGCGATTACAAAATGATTGATCGCAGCGTATAAAATCGTTGATCAACGATTACTTAACGTCGAAGTAATAACAAATATTTTGCACCCTTTCAATTTTGCAATTAAATTTAATTAATTAAGGGTCGTTTAATGGCGGAATTCGCTCATTGATAAAATTATACGATTTGCGATTACTAAATAATTTTTCTCGGCGGATAAAATCGTTGATCAACGACTACTTAACGTGGAAGTAATAAAAAATATTCTGCACACTTTCAATTTTGCAATTAAAGTAAAATAAAGTAAACGTCGTTTAATGGCGGAATTCGCTCTGTGATGAAATTACACGATTTGCGATTACAAAATAATTTCTCCGTTCGTATAAAATTATTGATCAGCAATTACTTAACGTTGAAGTAATAAAAAATATTCCGCACACTTCGAATTTTGCGATTAAAGTAAATTAAAGTAAAGGTCCTTTAATGGCGGAATTCACTCTATGATAAAATTACACGATTTGCAATTACAAAAGCATTTCTCTCAGCATATAAAATTGTTGAACAACGATTACTTAACGTTGAAGTAATAAAAAATATTCCGCACACTTTGAATTTTGCAATTAAAGTAAATTAAAGTAAAGGTCCTTTAATGGCGGAATTCACTCTATGATAAAATTACACGATTTGCAATTACAAAATCATTTCTCTCAGCGTATAAAATTGTTGAACAACGATTACTTAACGTTGAAGTAATAGAAAATAAAAAATATTCTGCACACTTTCAATTGTGAAATTAAAATAAATAAATGAAAGTAATCAAGGGATAAAATCACGGGATAAAAAACGAAATCAGAAAAAAATATGTTATTCGTTCAAGCTAATAAGATTACTCAGGATTTTGTTGCCACCGTCGATGATGACCCCACATTCAAGGAGAAGGAGGAGGAGGAGGAGGTCACTCGATTGAAAAATATTTACATGCAAACACCGACTCGCAATCCTGCAACGTTATATAGACAGACAAATACATATCAGAGGCAGATCTAAATGAGAGAAAGGGCGAAATCGATTTTAAAGTCACTCACCCACTCTTTAGCAAGCCCAGATTGCTGATGGGGTGCCCGAACAAGGGTGGGCATGAATTCCTTGTCGACCCGTGGCTGAAAGAATTTTTGACTGAAAAATTCTCTTCGATTTCCACTCCAAAGAGATGGAAATTGGAAAAAATAAACAGTATTGAAATGTCAATAAAAAGTGAACAATAGTGTAACGAAACAAATATTTATAATCTCTAATTCTCTAATTTACTTTAACAATAATAGTCATAAGTATTAAAAAACATCATTCAAAATTATAAACAATTTTTCATTTGAGAATACGTTGGTAAAATGCGAATTTCGAATCAATTTTCCAAACGTATTTTCGAGAATTTTAATAATGCATCCTCAAATTTTCATTTTTCTGTTGATTTATTATTAAAAAATAACAATACACGATTAAAAAAGATCGCATTTGATTTGAAGGTCAAATTTGAGTTAAAACTTGAGTTCGATCTATATTAAAAGTAACGATTTCAAAGTTCACGATCTGTCATGAAATGTAAATGAAAAAAGAAGCATCAACAATTTTAACGAGGCACGGGAAATTATGTCACAACCATGCTAAATGACGTTTCGTTAACGGTCGTACTCGCGTAATTCAAGTGCCTGAAAATTCTGCTGGGTCTGTTGGTTCGAGCTGGATTGTCAATTGGGCGGAAGCTTTTCCAACGCGTAACGATTTTGATGGTACCCGCGAGAATCAGAATATAATATCTCTCGGCCACGTTTTGCATATATATATATATATATATATATATATATATATATATATATATATATACATATGTCCGATGCGATATCGATGGCCGGTCAATATAGTTAGGGGTAGAAGCCAAGCTCGGTGGCAGCCGGGTGTAGACAAATAAGTTATTGGGTAGTTGGCGCGGGGATCGTTCTGCGCGCTGGGGACACAGCGTGGCATTAGCCACGAATAAGAGTGGGGGTCCGGCGCGTTTCGTACTGGCCAATCGCCACGCTGCGATCCCCACTGTCGACGAACGGCGGGAAAAAAGCGCGGGATTTTTTTTCCCGATCGGTTCAATCGCTCAATAATGGAAGCGAAGTTGCCGGGTCCTATGCGCCGGTCAAGCATTCGGCTCTCAGCGCCCTCTGTGTTATATCGCATGCGGGAAAACGCACGCACATTGAACACTCGAGCAAATAGAAGAGAGGAAATTCCGTGCGTGTCCTTGCACACGGATATTCGAGTGGGAGGTCAAACGTATATATTTCGGTAATACGGGGATGTTATTTTTTCCACATCGGTTATGAGCACGATAACGAACAAAGGAATGGGATTAATACGAGGTATTGGTATTACCATCAAAGGATTCGGAATATGGTTTATGCTCGAAAATATTTCATTGCTATTGAGCTAACGACTAGATTTATCAATGCTATTGCTTGGACTAGATATAACTACCTCAAAAAAATTAGGAAATAAAAAATGAAAACATTATGGGAATGAAAAAATTTATCCATGGCTTCCTCTTTTTTTGCGTTGTTCTTCAAGTCCTAGAGGAGCTCGAGAAACTGATAGAGTCGTTTAAGGTAGTTCCTCCGCGATGACCCCAACAAAACGTTACACAGCATGTGCATATTTACAGGGTTGATGATTATTTCGATTTGTAGTAAATACATTTGAAAAGCACACACTATTAATTCAGTTCCAATAGATAATACGATAAATATATTTTACTGTCGTAAAATTTATTCTATCAAGTGTTCTTAACCTACAACTGTTTCAGTCTGCGAGTCAAATTTTTGCTGGAAGTGTCCCTGCTCTACCCCAATGCACAAAAGAGCTACATATACAGACAACGCATTCTTTTGTCTGTATGAGCACTATGATCGTGGCAACGTTCCGATTGGTTCCGATCGCCATTCCGTTCCCCCTCCACGCGCTCCGCCGTTTGCAGAATTTATGGTACCAAAACTGTCAGATTCTAATGGTTTTTTTTTTGGAAACTAGACGGTAAATCATCCTGATTTTTTTCACGTAATTCGTGACATCCCGTTTAAGCTTCCCTCAGTTTTTTAGCAACTTCCTGACTTTTGTTTGGACGGTAGAATATATAACGTCCCCATGACGAACCATGCGTGATCAATGCTTTACGTGTATCTCGGGTTTCGGACGGTAAAACTTCTTTAAACTGCACGGATATTTGGATAACATATTAAATAACCTGTATGCCAAATCTCAACCATTTGTTAATTAAACGACCCCATGGAGGAACGACCTTGATACGAAACCCGTTGGGTTCTAATGGTTATTTCTTGGAAACTAGACGGTAAATCATCCTGATTTTTTTTCACGTAATTCGTGACATCCCGTTCGAACTTCCCTCAGTTTTTCTATTAACTTCGTAACTTTTGTTTTGACGGTAGAATTAATAACATATCTATTAGACCGTGCGAAAAAAAAATCGATATTTTTTTTTCGGTCGCATCCACCAAAAAAAGGTGAATTAAGATAAAAAATGAAGAACCCCCGAAGGAGAACTCAAAAAAAAATTATTTCGAACGGTGCATTGCATGTGAATATTTTCCATAAGAATAACACAGGAAAATATTGGCACTTCTGAACGTCGTAGTAGAACTCTTCAGAAAAAAATCTCACAAAAATGTCATTATGATATTCTGATAGAGAATTGAATTCCCTACAAAAAAAAAGTCCTTACGAACAATTAGCTTAGAACCACCGTTCAAGTGGTATCGCTGTTTATTGGGCATAGTGCAAAATCATCGACAGATATACCCCAATTGCAAAAAACAGACTCTTAAAAAAAGGAACGATGATTATTAAGCATTATAATGTAAAAACAAATTATTTTATCTTATTAAATCAAATTCATTCAATAAAACTTTTCGAAACACGATCAATGATGGACGTCGTTCCTTTTAGATGTCTTGTTGTACTTGATTCTTTTTTGTATTAGAGAAATATTTTGAGAACGATTCCATGCAAGATGTATGTTAGAGCAGAAAATTCTCTACAAAAAACCCCAAAAAGTTTTTTCGTAAAGCGAAAAATTCGGAAAATTCGATTTTTCAGCCTTTTGAATTTTTTTTCTATCAATTCAATTTTAGACAGCGATACCACTTGAACGGTTGTTCCAAGCTAATTGTTCGTAAGAACTTTTTTTGCAGGGAATTCAATTCTCTATCAGAATATCGTAATGACTTTTTTGTGAGATTTTTTTCTAAAGAGTTCTACTACGACGTTCAGAAGTGCCAATATTTTCCTGTATTATTCTTATGGAAAATATTGAAATGCAATGCGCCGCTCAAAATAATTTTTTTTTCGAGCTTTCATTCAGGGATTCTCCATTTTTCACCTTAATTCACCTTTTTTGGTGGATGCGACCGAAAAAAAAAGTATCGATTTTTTTCCGCACAATCTAATATCTATGCACCATGCGTGCTCAATGCCTCACGTGTAAAATAAGCCAACTTTTAGTGTGAATATTTCGGGGTCGGGACGGTCAAACTTATTTAAACTGCACAGTTATTTGGGTAACATATTCAATAACATATAGGCTAAATTTCAACCATTCCATAATTAACCCTCCGCCGTCTAGCATAGACGATATCGTCAAATCTGACTTTGCCACTTCTTGGGATTTGGTCTGTTTTGCATTGTTTATAAATTTCATTTGGAATAAAAACTATCAGACTGTCGAGATGAGAAAACTGATTCTCCGAATTATTTTTTTTGAATTTTATAGCACTCCTAAGTGGGTAAAAAATAGCCGATGACAATATCGTCCGACGTAGTCCATAATGTAGGTTAACGGTTGAGGGTCAAACGACATCAGGGAGGCACTACCTTAATTCTAAGTTCCTCGCAGAGAAAGCGTAACCAGTCACTCAAACAAATCAGGAAGCTACTTGAAAATCTTTAATTTGCAGAATTTTTTCTCATTTCGAAAATTCGAAAATTTCTTCAGCTCCGGCTAAAAACTTTACATGCACCCCTACAAATGTACGTGTATAGACTATATATAATCATACATATATAGTCTATACACGTATACATGTATATGTGTATGTTTCTGCCGGAGGCTATCAAAGATTATCTCTTCGTATGCAAAATTCGATTTGGCGACCCAAACGTAATGAAGGGTGGCGCATGTGGCAGTAAGCAGAGGGGAGGGGGGTTGAATTAACGCAGGATGCGAGTATGCAAACGCCCTACACGCTCCTTTAATCCGTTTTCATCTTTGGCACCTTAACGAGGACGTTGCTATCATGTATTTATTTATTTACTTGATCATATATTCATTTATTTATTGAAAAAAGAGACTCTGCTTATAATATACAGCCTTCCAACGTTGATAAGATCATAAGCTATAGAGAAAAATTAAACATATCCCGTGCGTGAATTTGATTGAGGCCCCGATCGGTTTTTCCCAACTTACTTCGGGCCCTTGACTGGAAGCCCAATAGGGCCCCTGAATGGACGGTCACGCTTTTTCGAAAAGGGCCTTAGAAGGTTGCCAAATGAGAGCTTTTACAAGCGCCTCACGTCTGCCATGTCGAATCCACGACAAGCCCATGGTCAAGCCCTATCAGGGCCCTAGTACGTATGTAGGTCCGCTATACGTGTAGATTGTAAAATTGAATGATTTCAATAATAATAACAATATTATTATTATCATTAATAATAATTATTATATATTATAATGATACATTATTATTATTAATTATCAATTATAATTTATTATTAATTCTCCAAGAGAATTTTTACAAAAAAACAGTATAAAGCAGAGGATTTCTATGTAGAAATCTTGCGGGTATGACTTCCTGGGAGGCCTGACTCTGCGGTGTCGAATACAACCCGTGCTCCCACTTCGGCTATATAAGCATATTATTTGCATATTTCATTTGCGAGAGAGCGCACACCGTATGCGACATCTCATGGCGAGTCTCGGAACTAACTCCCCGCGAAGCCCAACTAGGCCCTCAAAGGGTTGCCTCGTCAGTGCCATGTTTGAAATAATTAGGGCTCCGATACTTTCGCCCTATTTGTACCCGATTTGGTTCTGTTGTAATTATACCGACTTCTTTAAATATGGGTTGTCCGGTTGAAGCAAGACAAGGTCCTCAACGGGTTGCCTTAAGTCAGCCATATTGTTAGTAAGCCTGGCAACCTTGGCATGGCCCTGTCACGGCCCAACCTGGCGGCGTTATGGCAATTCATGACAGGGCATCCAGATTTAAGCCCGACAAGGTCCTCAACGGGTTGCCTTAGGTCAGCCATATTGTAAATAGGCCTGACAACCTTGGAATTGCCCTGTCGGGGCCCAACCTGGCGGTGTGAGGGTAATTCCTGACAGGGCATTCACGTCCAAGCCCGACGAGGTCCCAACTCAAGTCAGGGCTTCTCTAGAATTTTCACGCACGGGATGGTAGACATAATAAATAAAGAATTTCGCTAGGGGGAGAAATCCAATTATTGGTATAATGCATTATCCTAAGTATTCTTTTCAAAATAGTCATAAATTTACTTTATTGCACTCCGTGCGCAAAGCGCCACTTTGCGCACTCGTACAATAAAATTTCGTACGATACTAGTGCGAGAAACTTTTTCTCAACTCGTGTGATTGCAACATTCGCTTTCGGCTCATGCTGCAAAACTCACACTCGTCAGAAAAAGTTTCATCGCACTAGTATCGTAATATACTATTATTAAATCATATCAATAGAAAATGACCTAATTATTGTTCTAATTTTTATTTTTAATAACGGCGGCAATTTATTGGTCTTGAGAATTCAATTGCCAAATTTATTTAAATCGTCGATACCAACGTAAAATTATGTTTCCATCGGCAAATGATTGATCTGGCGCGGACACTATGTAAAATTGGGGATAGGGGTGAATCAAAAAAACATAAAGAATGTGGAACGGGTTTGGGGGAGGGGTTGGTGTTCACGAGGGGTAAACGAGAAACGGAAGAAAAATGATCGGCGTTCCGGTCCATCCCCTCGATCAAAAGGTATACGCGAAAAGGGGTTCCGCTTATGGCAACCCCTCTTTACTCATTCCTCCTCGTCCCTCTCGCAACGTACACTCGATCTTCTTGCACCGCCGATTTTCATCGTTTAACGACGAGGGAACAGGTCTCAAGGGATACTTTGAAAAAAGCGTCACGTATTCACCGCGAAATTGACCGGACAATTTTAAGGCCGTTTCCATCACCAACTACCCCCATTAGGTGTTGTAACCCCTTGAGAAAAACGGGAACCGTGTAATACTCGAGAAAAATTGCCGTTTCGTCGCGTTGCATGAATAAAAATTACGTCTATAAAAAAATATTATATTCCGCGCTTGTTCGAACATTATATTTTCTCGCCTTTGATAATAATCGAAGGGGGTTGAATGAGTCTTTTTCTTTTTTTTCAGCGATAAAATAATCGAGCTTTGTGACTCTTTCGAATGATTTTTTCCACCCCTCCAACTCTACAATCCCATTTGACAACTAATCTTTTTAACATTTCTCCCTCTCTCTCTCTCTCTCTATCTCTCTCTCTCTATATATTTCTCTCTTTCGCTCAAGGTCTCCCAGGTTCCAATTTTAATTCCTTAATTTCGCGGTCTTTAAGAATTCACGAAAGACGGAATGCTCAGACTTTTTTTTCGTCCTCGTCGTCTGTCGTCGCGGAAAAATCAAAGCAAAGTGCAAATGACTTGGGATTTTCACTTCGAACCGTTAAACTTAATTGGAGATGGTTTTTCAACGTTCTCTCTCTCTCTCTCTCTCTCTCTCTCTCTCTCTCTCTCTCTCTCTCTCTCTCCTTCTCGTGCATTTTATTTACGGTACCTTTTTTCATCACAAATGCCAAACGGAATGATTATGAAAGATTAAACAAAGTGGAAAAAACGCCCGACGTACTTTCCGCGAGACAGTCTGACATATTTCGGCCTCTATCCACAAAAGTGCACCATGAATAAATAAATCAATGAATATTAAGAAAACTTTCTTAACGAAATTCTGTAAATAAAAAACTTACCCACATAGCATCTTTATTTTTGTTGCCAATGTAACGCTTAATGACTGAGTACGAAAATAAATTTTGCATTTCTAACAAAGCTTAAGGGGGTCGTCTAGTGTGAAGGCTGTTTTTTTAATGCATTTTTGGGGAATTTTTTCTTAGCCAGAAATTAATGAAGAAGTGAATTAAATACTAAAAAATCAATATCTCGCGAACCACCAACGGTCCCATCAATTTTTTTTCTAAAATGTTCTTAACGAATTCTAGTATTTTTGAGAATTTTTAGTTAAAATTCGACGGAGGGGTTTTTGGGTATTGCGATTTTAATTTTTGAAAATTATTTTGACTGCTTAAATTTGCTTTAAAAAAATTGGACAATTTTATTATTTAAATATGGACTCAAGATGAAAAAAAACTTTCTTATATATTTTTCGATACGATTAACCGGTACAGAGATATCGTCGATTGAAAATTAAATATTTTCAAAATTCGAAAATATTCGACGGTCTTGTATTCCGCCATGGTGGCTCCAAAAAATCTAATAAAATTTGAGAGTGGTTTTCGGAAGTTTCGGCTAAATAAAAAATGGTCAGCTCCAGGAATTGTAAGAATGACGCGTTTTCCCCCATATATAATATCTGTAAGTTGATATGGTCAGATATGAAAAGATATAAAATAACGCGGATGACGATGGCCGATGTCTAGCATAGTAAATTTGCCATATCTGATTATATATGAATATTTATTTTGCTATATGGGAAATATTTGGACTTGTGCAATATTCATCGCATCATAGATACTGATATATTAGGGTGACAGTTATTTGAGCTTTGGCGAAAAAAGTTCGACGCCACCCCAAAAACATGATCAAGGTGTATCAAAAAAAGTCTGTGTAAAGTTTGGAGGCACTCGAAAAATTGGAACACGTGCTACCGAGCGATTGAAATTTTAAATGTAAAATACATGTATTTATCCCACGCATCAATGATTTTTTTTCCGACGATAATATTAATGAGAAAAATTTGAAATTTAGTACACTTATTGTGCATAGTATGTTGTACAAAACCAAATTTTTTAAATTTTTTTTTATTCATAATTTTGTTAATGACAAGCTCCGTAGAGATGCCTAAAAAACGAAATATGGGCATCTCTATAGAGCTTGTTATTAACAAAATTGTGGATGAAAAAAATTGAAAAAATTTAGTTTCGTACACCATACTATGCACAATAAGTGTACCGAGTTTCAAATTTTTCTCATTAATATTATACTCCGAGCGATTGAAATTTTAAATGTAAAATAGATGTATTTATTCCACGCATCTATAATTTTTTTTCCGAGTATAATATTAATGACAAAAATTTGAAACTTGGTACACTTATTGTGCATAGTATGATCTACAAAACCAAATTTATTCAATTTTTTTCGTTGATAATTTTGTTAATGACAAGCTCTGTAAGGATGCCGAAAAAAACGAAATATGGGCATCTCTACAGAGCTTGTCATTCACAAAATTATAAATGAAAAAAATTGAAAAAATTTGATTTTGTACATCATACTATGCAAAATAAGTGTGCCAAATTTAAAATTTTCCTTATTAATATTATATTCCGAGTGATTGAAATTTTAAATGTAAAATATACATGTATTTATCCCATGCATCAATGATTTTTTTTCCGTGTATAACAATAATGAGAAAAATTTGAAACTTGGTACACTCATTGTGCATAGTATGGTGTACAAAACCAATTTTTTTCATTTTTTTTCGTTCATAATTTTGTTAATGACGAGCTCTGTAGAGATACCCAAAAAACATTCAAAATTTCAATCGCCCGGTGGCGTGTTTTCCAATTTTCCGAGCGCCTCCAAACTTTACACAGATTTTTTTTATACACCTTGATTATGTGTTTGAGGTGGCACTGAACTTATTTCACCAAAGCCTAAATAACTGTCACCCTATTATCTATAGTTATACATAAACATATATCACTGCGCTTTAATGAAATAAAACTGTAGCTAGTCAGATGTTTTTCCATATATTATTCTGTATAATTATATATAATTTTATAAACTTATTTTTTAAAGAACTATATCAAATAAAAGTAAAGATTAAAAAAGATTAAAAAAATATTTCATTTATTGACATGCTGTATATTTACATAGATCACTCAAGGGTGACTAATTAAGTGCATATGTTAATTATACATCACTGCATATGTTTTTTTTCGACACGAACGATTTCAAATGTTATGCATAAGTTTTTGTTTAAAGAGTTTGCTTTAACAAATTGAGTCGCTTGCAAATATAATCACCGACTCTTATAACGTGACAGAAAGAATGGGTATTTGTTAGCTTACTAATTAGCAGTTCATCAATTTCCTTGACAGGTAAGACGTACTCTACTGTCACGACTTGAGTTTGCATAACGTGACAAGGCATATTTGCTTTGAAAATGATAAATGCTTAGATCTAACAATATATGTCTACGAAGTGCTTAAGGCGGTAGATTTTCAGATCTGACTATATATCAGAAGTTATACACAATCACCCGTGTGGAAAATAGTTAGGGAAGCCCTAATAATAATTGGGGCCCGCGTCGGCTTCAATGTGGAATCCCTAATATAATTTTCCCGGGTGCAGCCTGAAAAGACCCCGATAAGGCAATTACAGGTTTTTCAGTTTAAAATTCAATAGATCCTTGATAGGTAAATCAAGGCAGGGCCCGGTCTGGATAAAATAGTGTTTTCCAGTTTAAAATTCAATAGGGTCTTGATAGGGAAATCAAGGCAGGGCCCAGTCTGATTTAAATAGGTTTCCAGTTAACAATTTAATGGGGTCTTGATAGGTAATTCAAGGCAGGGCCCGATCTGTTTTAAATAGGTTTGCCATTATATACACTCAGTCAAAAAATTAAAGGAACAGCAAAATTTTCGAGATTTTTCAGCGATTTTCCGAAGGCTGTAACTTTGTTAATTTTGGTTGTAAACATTTTTTAAAAAAAGCATTTTAAAGCTTGAATCCTCTCGTTTTCGAATCTTGAGTCAAAAAAGCTTTGTGGGCATCACCCTCGACGCAGTCGAAAAAAATATCAGGGTAAAAATTTTCTCGAAATTTTTGCTTTTTTCAAAACAGTCGATGGGCTCGAATAAAAATTTCCGAGCTTAACCAATCTATGAATCGTTTAGCTGGATTCTTTGGCTTTGATTTGCTTTTTTTATTTTTGTTCTACGACCATTTTTCACTGAGATATCGGCGATTGAGCAAAAATTCATCTTTTTTTTTTAAATCTTTGATATCTCTGGAACTGATGATCGTACAGCGAGCAAATGGTGGGTTTCGGAAATTTAAATCTACCCTCTATAAGTGCCTATTACTGTCATAAACAAAGAAAATTTGTTTCCATGTTGAATTTAGGGTCAGACCCTAGGTCTGACCCTTTACCTCTCCGATTTTGTTCGCAATTTGTTATGCTTTTGTAGGACCTCTGAAAAGCACTCAGGATTTTTTTCAGATTTTTAAGGCGTAAATTGACTCAATTATAGCTTTATAAACAGGTCAATTTTTGGCCTAAATTTTAAAAACTGAAAAAAATCACGAAAATCCGGTTTTTTCTATAAAAAATTTCGAGCGTTCAGCCAAAGTCGGCAGGGGCTTCCGTCCGTTGATAACAGGCTTAAGAAAAAAAAAATCAAAAAAGAATAAACGGAGACATCCGAATTGAGTGGGCCGTTTTCCAAACGTTTTCGTATGAATTGAAGGTGTTTAAAAAAAAAAATACCGACTTTGGTGACCGGGCGGAACGAATAATTTGAAAAAATTACAGGCATTTTTTCAAGGGCCCAATTTTTAGCCCAAATTTAAAAATCTGAAAAAAATCACGAAAATCTCGTTTTTTGTATAAAAAATGTTGAGCATTGATCCACAGCGGGCAAGGGCTTCCTTCTATTGATAATAGGCTTTTTCAAAAATAAAAAATTGAAAAAAACGTAGGAGACACCTGAATTCAGTGGGCCGTTATCCAAACATTTTTTTTAAACACCATCAATTCATAAGAAAATTTTTGAATAACGACTTGATCATTTCAGGTGTCTCCTTCTATTTTTTTCAATTTTTTTTTTTTTCGAAAAAGCCTGTTATCATCAGAAGGAAACCCCTTTGGCTCAATGCTAGAAATTTTTTATACAAAAATCATAATTTTTGTGATTTTTTTCAGATTTTAAAATTTGGGCTCTTAAAAATATGCCCATGATTTTTTCAAATTATTCGTTCCGCCTGGTCACTGAAGTCAGTATTTTTTTTAAAACACCATCAATTCATACGAAAATGTTTGGAAAATGGTTCACTCAATTCGGATGTCTCCTTCTATTTTTTTTTTAATTTTTTTTTCGGAAAAGCCTGTTATGAGCAGATGGACGCCCCTGCCCACTTTGGCTCAGTGATCGAAATTTTTTATACAAAAAACTGGATTTTCGTGATTTTTTTAAGATTTTTAAATTTGGACCAAAAATTGGGCTGTTTATAAAATTATAATTAAGTCAAATCGCGCTAAAAAAATCTGAAAAAGATCCCGAGTGCTATTCAGAGGTACTAGAAAAGCCTAAAAAATTGCGGACAAAATCAGAGAGGTGAAGGGTCAGACCCAGGCCGAAACGGCGTGGAATGCCTCATATACACATGTGTCATTCTATACCATTTCGACCTGGGTCTGACCCTTGACCTCTCAGATTTAGCTCGCGATTTTTTATATGATTGTTCTTACTTTGAAAGGCACTCAGTTTTTTTCCTAGATTTTTCAGATTCAATTTGAATCTTCTACAATTTTTAAAACGATTTTATTGATCGACACAATTTAAAAATCTGAAAAAATTCTGAAAAATCGTGTGTCAGAAATCAAAATTTTTAAGCATAGAGCCGGAGTGAGGAGATTTTTCCTTCTACTATTTTCAAGCTTTTTCCGAAAAAAAAACGTTAAAAAAAATAGGAGCGGGAGTTATTTTGAAATGAATGGTTGCTCAAACGCTGGGGGCAAAATTTTTTTTTCTTTAATTTTTTTTTTCATTACTTGACCCTTAGAAACTATCATTTGTGAATATGGAACTGAATTTCATCGTAACAACCGATAAATATATGGAAAAAAAAAAATTCTGCACGAGTGGTTATACATATCTAATTCTGTCTAAATTTATCAAAAAGATTTAGCTAGATATGTTTATGTAAAATCAGATCTAGATTTATCTAATTAGATAGAGACAAATTGAAGGTCTAATTCGATCCAAATAATGATATATAATAATATATAAATATATCTGATCTTTTTTTCTTGGGTCGGTCAAACTGGAGACCAACTGCCACAAATGTTTAAGAAAAAAGCGCTAAAAAAATTAAGCGAATTGCGCCTTATGGCGAGCAGTTAGTAAATTAACCGAAGTCATCGGGGCATCTGCATACAGTACCCGATCGTTGGACACGGCCCTATTCTAATTTTTTCTCTCCATCTCCCGCTCATACCCCGTTCATTTACCCCTTGTATGTTTTTTTTCCACTTCCGTAAGGGTTAATTTGAATAGGTCTCATCCCGGGCCACGTGGGCCACTAATACGCCCACGACTTTCTTTCAGTTTTTTTATTCGTATCCTCACCCTCTGGTTTTTTTCTTCCTTTCTTTCTTGTTTCATCGATTCGACCCGCGGAATACGTAATGCTCTATTCCTGAACCCACCAATTTCTTATTTTTTTGTTTTATCGAACCCCTCGGTGAACTACCCTTTTTACAGACATCGCATGTATGTAACGAGTATTTTATTTTTATCTCTCAACAAGGATTATCATTTTTCAAGGCGGAAAAAAATGTCTCTAGAAAAATTGCGGAAAAATAGAAAATAAATAAACCTAACGAATGGGAAGACATTGAAGCCAGTGCTCAAGCCAGGAATTGACGAAAACAAACGAAGAAGCTATGTACAAATTTCAAAATTTGCATGATTTTTTTTTAGCAATTCCGTTCAATTACATTATTAATTGTTTTTGTCATCTATAATATTGGTGCTACAAAAGTGAACTCGATAGCAGCCAAATTAGAAAACTTAGTGTTTACAAGTATTTTTTCCAAAATTTCAAAAATGTTTTGAGAACGAACCCCTCGAGCGTTTTTCATCGAATTTAATACTAACCATTCTTGTCATCTAGTATATTTGTACAAAAAAGTTTGGATCGATACTTCTAAAAATGCGAATGTTGAAGCGTTAACAAAATTTTGTTAGAAATTTCAAAAAAAAAAATTACCTGAACCTTTCAAGAGATTGTTCTGAAGTTCAGTATTATTTTCCGTTGTCATTAAATGTATCGTCATAAAAAAATTCGGCTTGATAGATGCGAAATCACAAAAGTTGATAACTTACAATTTTTTTGCGAAAAATTAAAATTTTTCTTTCAACCAAACCTCTAGAGCGATTTTTTCCAAATTCAACAAAGAATTTCAGCGTCATAACTGCTAAATTACGAAAGCTAAAGTTACAACAAACATTTTGCAAAAAATTAAAAGTCCCGCCAAATTGACAATTCTTTTGCAATTTCGAAAAAATTTGCATTGACTAAAGGGACATAGATGATCTACTTGCATACTAAATTTCAACTCGATCGCTTAAACCGTTCTCCTGATATATCTATTTTGGGGCGAGCACATTGAGGACATTTTTTCAAAATGTGATTTATTGGGGTTTTGGGACATTTTGAACATACTGATACGAAAATTGGAAAAAAAAATTTCGCGAAAACAAAGCTTCTTTCATGAAAAACCAAAACTTGTAAATATATTTTTTTCGTGCACACATTTTTTAAGGAGTTAGGCCACTGTACAAATAAAAAACAAGGGCATACTTCGTGATTTTTTTCCCAGCGTAATCATAAAATAAATGAGATTAACAAAAAAGGCGTTTCATTATAAATTTAATTGGCAATACAGGATTATTTTTTCATGGCGATGTATGTCAAAATGGCGACTGTGCAGTATTCTTCCGATAACACCTTCATTTCTAGAAGGTCGACGGCCACCCCATTTTTTGAAATCGCCAAAAATCGCATACAAATTTTTAGAAAGTAGTTCTAACTATCAAGAAAATTCGTGATTTTTTTCAGATTTTAAAATTACATATTTTAGCCGGAAAAAAATACAAAAATTTTGTTTGTCCCATTTTGTAACTCGAAAATTATTCATCGTACGAAAAAAAAGTAGGACATAAAATTTTGGATTTTTAACGTGCTTTTTACTGACATTTTTTACAAACTCCTCCGAAAGCTCTACATGCCATTTTCGGAGAAAATAATATTTTGATTTTTTTTTCTCAGAATTTTTGATTCGTCTGTAGTTTTAACAGTTTTTTGCTTGATATATTTACAGACGATAAAAAAATTGGCTTAGTGGACAACCCATCCCTTCGCATGCATTTTTATTGATACAATGTATCATTATCGAGTGATTTAACGAAATATTGTAGATTTTGATATCTTATCATTATTAATCGTAGACAGGGAAAAATAATAAAATAATCTCGTTTTGATACTGCGAAGACGATTCCAGGAACAAAGCAGTATCATTGCTTCGTTCCCAAAAATTATGGCCAAATCGAACTAAAAAAGTATTCGTTGACCATAGAAACGTCAGTGTATCCAAAGAGGGTAAATTAATTCCCTTTTGCAATTGAGAGGTGTGATTAGCCCTTGACTCTAATTTGAAGAGACTTTATCGGTGTACAGGGTTCCATTGATAAATAAGTTTATTAAAATGTACAAAAAGATGTTTAAACAAATAAAAATGGAAAAAGTTTACAAAATTGAAAAAGTACAAAAAATAAATAAAAATGCGGGCTGTAGAAAGTATCTATAAATAGTCTCAACCCTGTTAATGTTCAAGAGAAATTTTTGTAACACGTGTATATAATGTGCGTCTTTACGTGCCTTGAAAATATGCGTAAACTAGAGCATTACAGCACGGCGTGGAATAATGTAGGTCCGAGCGTATTTTACGCACTGATAGTATTTTACACACACTATCATTCATTCGGTTTTATTTTACACACACTTTCATTCATACTATTAGTACTTCACGCACTCTACCGCCGATAACAACCGTAGCGAGGCGCCACCTGAGCCTCGCAACGGGCGCGATGTGAATCTGCTGAGTACGTGTCAAATTGTTAAATTACGACGATACCGAAACATCGCAATAAAACCTCAAAATGTCCGATTGCTTATAAATGATTCGGGAGTTCGAGTTTGTTTTTCATTCCTCATTACAAATTATGGAAGAAAAAGTGTTCATTGTAAGTGTTAATAGGAGAGAAAAATACTATTATGCATTTAAATAATTTTTTTTAATTTAATAAATAAATACGAGTGAGGTAAAGCGAAAATTATACGCTGCTCATGCGACAACTTCACGCCGCAGCGTATAATGTTCGCTTTACCTCATTCGTATCGCAATGTACTATTGTGTATTCGTTTGGGATGAAAAACGCATGCGAAGGAATGGGTTTTCCACGAAGCCAATTTTTCTGTAGTCTGTAAATATATCAAGGAAAAAACTGTTAAAACTACAGACGAATCAAAAATGCTAATTCTGAGGAAAAAAATATTATTTGCTCCGAAAATGGCATATAGAGCTTTCGGAGGAGTTTGTAAAAAACGTCAGTGAAAAGCACGTTGAAAATCCTTAATTTTATGTCTTCCTTTTTTTTCGTACGATGAATAATTTTCGAGTTACAAAATGGGACAAACAAAATTTTTGTATTTTTTTCCGGCTTAAATATGTAATTCTAGAATCTTAAAAAAATCACGAATTTTCTTGATAGTTAGAACTCCTTTCTAATAATTTGTATGCGATTTTTGGCGATTTCAAAAAATGGGGTGGCCGACTTGACGTGGAATGCCTCATATAAGAATAGCTATAGAAGTACGTAGGATTCTTTTGATATGTTGTTTTTCATCAAAATGACGCATTTATAAGTGAAAAAGTGTAAAATGCCATGAGAAAATCGTCAGGAAATTGTTCCTGCGTAGTGCTTTAGAGAACGTTATTTCGAATGTACGGTTGAAATTTCAAATGAATCGGTTGAAATTTGTTCGGCCGACTTGAAAAATGTAGTTCTAAACGCGTTCAAAGTTTCTAGAAAGCTCGCTGCGAATAAAGAGGGGTTGCACTGCAGAATACGAAAATCAAGTACTTAGGGATTATTCACGTACATAATACTTTGGAATACAAATCTATGGCTATTAAGGTATCTTTTTATCAAAAAAAAATATTTTTTAAAAATCCTGGCGTGGCCTAATCCCTTAAGATGCTTTCTGCCCTGGATGGGAAAAAAATGATCGAAGGATCGTGAATTCGATATCCAAAAAAACGATGGATATAATACGTGTATTGTTGCGAGAAAGAAAAGGAGAGAATGAGAGGGAAAGCGATTATATTTATAGTCAGTTGGGGAACATGGGAGGGTAGCTTTTTCTCAGTGTTAATTAAATTTTAATAGCCTGGTTACCGGGCAACCTCGGTCGGTGGCTCACCTCCTCTTCGCATACGTGTATCTATATATATATTGTATGTATATATACATGCATTAATTCGTGTGGGTTCTCGTGCGAACCGGACAAACCACGTGACTTAAAAGCTTTGCCAACGGTTTGTACGTCCAGGGAGAACCGATTTTTCACAGACGTCTCATTTTTTTTCTTGTACTTCATTATTCCCAGATTTTTCAAATCCCGCCATACAAATCCTCGTTAATGTACGTTAAACGCTGCAAAGGTCTCTCGAGTCTCCAATTACTTGAAAAAAAAACCTCTATTCAATTGTTGAAACGATTCTTCTAGCAACAAGTTTTTGGGACCGTATTTCAATCATTCAATCTATGTCCCACATATTTTTACCGATTAAAAAAAAAATGGATCAAAGATTCATGAAAAAATCAAGAGCCCAAAAATATTGATCACAAAGTAACTTTGAGGGGTTGAAAATCAAATTTGGTTTTTTTTGCGTTGAATAATTTAAACCCAGAGAGGAAAAAAGTCGTTTGAAAATCTCACAAACGTGAAGCAGTCCACAGAAAATCCCCAATCGTTCGTCCTCCAGATTGTTGCTATGAGAATTTTATTTTTATTATTCTCTTCTTCTTCAAACTCATCGATTCTCCTTTTCCCAGACTCGTCTATTGCCAGCTTTCTATCTCGCTCTTGCGATGGCACTGTGGCTCTCTCGACACTCTTCTTATCTTATCAGCGTGTCGTTCACAGATAAAGACTGCAATGGGCCTTCACTAAATGCATCGAGCTATAAACTGCAAAAACTTGCAACGCGTCATTGTCACGATTCTTTTTCATTATCCAGGGAAAAATATTATTTTTTCAAATGTATTTTAATGTATTGAACGATAATTGTCCTCTCCTTTAATTCATGTCATTTTTAATTGCATCTATGAAAAATATGGGTGCTCAAAGAAACTGAGCTTTTTTTATGAATTCATATTTCACTTCATAATTTTAGTTAGTTTTTTAATTCCATTTCCAGAAAAGAATATTATTTTTTGCAAATATATTTTAATTTATCGTACCATTATTGTCCTCATCTTAAATTCATGTCATTTTTAATTGTATCTATGAAAAATATGGGAGCTCAAAGGAACTGAGCATTTTTTATTAATTTCTATTTCACTTCATTATTAGAGTTAGTTCGCTTTAATTCCATTTCCAGAAATGGATATTATTTTTTGCAAATATATTTTAATATATTGTGCGATTATTGCCCTCTTCTTCAATTTATGTCATTTTTAATTGCATCTATGAAAAATATGGAAGCTCAAAGAAACCGAGCGTTTTTTATTAATTTCTATTTCACTTCATTATTTTAGTTAGTTCGCTTCAATTCCATTTCCAGAAATGGATATTATTTTTTGTAAATGTATTTTAATATATTGTACGATTATTGCCCTCTTCTTCAATTTATGTAATTTTTAATTGCATCTATGAAAAATATGGAAGCTCAAAGAAATCGAGCATTTTTTATTAATTTCTATTTCACTCCATAATTTTAGTTAGTTTTTTAATCCCACTTTTATTTCACCCAAAAAATTCCAAAATAAAGACGTTATATTCGTTTCAATTTTCTTTCCTATACTTTTTTGTTCTCATTTTAATGTATTTCCATTTTAATCAAGCGAAGAAAAGAAACAAAGAATATGGAGAATGAGAGAGGTTCAGGAAATGATCGGTATATTGAGATCATGGCCAAATACGATTTTTATCAACGTGGGCGCCGTTGGCCAAGTGTTATTTTAAGAATTCACACGCAAAATTTGTGGCTGACCACGCACACAATCATCCACTATACGGATGAACCGAGAATTAAAGTGTGTGTGTTTTAACCACAATTTGACCACAAAATGGCACTTTGGCTCTGGCCAAAACCGGCGTATTATCTCTCTATGATATCCCTTTCTTTTCTTTCGTCCAGAGTTCGATTATTTCTGGATAAAATACCTGCACTAGGTTGCATAATTATAACCCAAATTTACCGTCAAGGATTCAGCATCGTAATTCTATATTTACAGTTCATTATTATTATTGTTTATTAATAATTGATAATTGAGTCTGCAAATAGGTCCTTCATTACGTCACTCTTGCAACAGCTGCCCCGAATTTTTCATTCATCGCAATGGTCGGGGTATTCACTACGAAAATTAGGGCGCCGCCCAATTGAAAAAAGAACAAAGAAATGTAGGACTCGATTTCATGAATTTCTCGTATCCGCGATGCGATCTCACTATAATTGCATAACCACACAAAAAATTCTGAGCAAGATGCAATTTATTTTCGACTAAAACGATACTATAGTGTTGAGAAATTTTTTTTGTCCAACATAACCTCAAAGTTGGGAAGAGGGTCTCTTAACCTAAGAAAATTCGAGAACTGCTCGAGAAGATTGAAAAAAAATAATTACATAGAAAATGATCAAAGAGAAAGATGAAAAATTACACAGGCTCACAAAAAAAAAAGTTGTGTGTGCTGGGTGTCCCACTACATTTTTCCTACGTATTTTGTCCCGCTGAACACGAATCTGAAGTTAGAATTAGAGGTCGCACATGAAATGCTCGAGAAAATCCATAAAAACTGATAAAAATCATGATCTAGCAATCTTTTCGCACAAAAAAAAAGTTGTGTATGCTGAGTGTCCCAATACGTTTTTCCTACGTATTTTGTCTCGCTGAACACGAATCTGAAGTTAGAATTAGGAGTCGATGAAGAAATGCTCGAGAAAATCGATAAAAACTGATAAAAGTATCATGATATTTTTATGAATTTTCTCAACAAAAAAAGTGTGTGCTGGGTGTCCCACTACGTTTTCCCTACGTATTTTGTCCTGGTGAACACGAATCTGAAGTTAGAATTAAGGGTCGATGAGGAAATGCTCAAGAAAATCCATAAAAGCTGATAAAAATATCATGATATCTTATTAGTTTTTATGGATTTTCTCGAGCATTTCCTCATCGACCCCCAATTCTAACTTCAGATTCGTGTTTAGTGGGACAAAATAAGTAGGAAGAACGTATTGGGACACCCAGCATACACAACTTTTTTTGTGTGCACTAGATCATGATTTTTATCAGTTTTTATGGATTTTCTCGAACATTTCATGTGCGACCCCTAATTCTAACTTCAGATTCGTGTTCAGCGGGACAAAATATGTAGGAAAAATGTAGTGGGACAACCAGCACACACAACTTATTTTTTTTTGTGGGCCTGGGTTATCAAAGACGACAAAGTTGTTTGAGAGGGTAAACTTTCAGTGGTAGCCTTTAATTGATAGCATGGAAAGTCGATAAATGCAATTTCATAATTACGCGAGGTAAGTTTGGGGGATGAAGAAACCAGCGTGAAAATTTTAACACCTGGGAATTCCGAGCTAAGCTTTTCTCGTACGAGCGATTAGACGATGTCTTTAAAGATGCTTCTCTTTTGTCAAGGTCCCCTTAAAGAGGATGCTGTCTTGTAGGATTCACAAGTACATTGGTACTGTCGACGCCTAAGAACCTCCAGGGGGATTCTCGCGGCGCCCCTTCTCAAAACGAGGTTATATATATTTACCATACCAGACTTAGCGTCACTGACTTAGTTTCAACCCTTTCGCTGCTCACCACGCTTGAGATTACTTCTTCTCACCCTTCCTGCGTCTTTCGTCACCCACTCTACCATCATCCCCTTGAGATCGTGACGTACAATTCACGGGGATTCGAAGTGAGCCGAGCCAAAAAATATTAATACATTTGGCTGTTGGGAAGAAATGGAAAAAAACGTTAGTCTAGGCATTAATTCATTCATCAGGGTCTTGCAAATTTCTTATTGGCATAATCGGTCATATCCTTTGTGTCTTCCTCCGTATAGTATGAAAAAATTTTCAACCTAAACTTTTCGCGGCTCTTTTGCGGTCGTTTTCCCGAGCTACCACGAAAAAGCGTTTCCTTCGTCTCGCCACCTCGAGTTTTCGATCGTCTCGCATTTTTATAATTCACCCTGAAACTCGATAATTCTTTTTGACGAGGAAAGGGGACGTGTGAACTAGTTCGATTGCATTGTCATTCACTCTTTCCGGTTCGAATATCTTGAGTTAGTTTGACATTTACGCAAATTCGAACCACGTGACAGAACGCTGCGACGCCATCTTGAAAACGATGGCTTTGGGTGTAACGAGACGGTCTACCAGGCGGGACGCGACCAAGATCTAACGTAATGATATAATTTTTCTTCAAGCGTGACGATGCGAACATCCGCTTACGACTATCACCCATATCTTTGTTAACATATATAGATGTATGTTTTATATTGAAAATGGTCGCTCGACATTCAACGTCACAGTGAATTGTGCGTCTCAGAGGAAAAAGTTGCTAATCCCTTGTTTCGACGAAAGTGAAGATTCATGTTTTCATCACATCTTCATGCATGCAATTTCTTTTCGTCTACTCGATCCTTTTTCTTGTTTCGCTGGGTAAACTTAAACCGGAAAGCACAGTACCAACGTGACCGCATTCGCGCTAGACACCTCGGAAACTGGTCAGTAGGTTAACGATATCGAATGTAAGACTTTATCCTACAATGTAATACAGGAATATTTGCTATCGAGCATCGAGATTTATGAGTGACAAATCTAAAATAACAGAACATAAATTTAAATTCCACTCTACCATTTGAAACTTTGAGAACGCCTGAAAAATTATCACAAAAATTCGACAAATAATTTTTTATTTTAAAAAATTAAAAAACATAAAATATATATAAAAAAATAAGAAATAATTGAAGTTTGATTTACAAATCGTGCAAATTGGGGATTTGCCCATGTCTTTACCATTTTTTTCCATCGATTGCCAAGCGGCCTTTATAAGCAGTTTCATAAACTCCTCGACAATAAATAGTTTACTTATGGCTTCCTCATAAAGGAAGCTTAAAAAACGATGGGAAACATCTAGAAGCGACAAGCTAGATTCCAATTTGCCCGATCTTTTCATCACTTTTCGAAAATTCAAAAATGTCGGCAAAGTCCAAACTTCACAAGTAGTTTTTTAAATTTCAATACTCACTGTCCAAGTCCTGCTGTGAATTTACAAAAAATTACAAAAATTACAAAAATTACAAAAATTACAAAAATTAGGGTGTTTTTTTCTATATGAAATTTTCTGGCTATTCTTTCATGCAATGTTAATGATCCTTGTCAAAAGAAAAAAAAAGTGAGGTGCGAAATTCAGCAGTTATGACGCTAAAATTTTTTGTGGAGATACACTTCGGAATAAGGACGGTTGGGATTGAATATGGGGAAAATCGCTTCGAAGATTTGATTTTAAAAAAAATTCTAATTCTTAGCAAAAAGTTTGTGAGTACTCTTACTTTCTTAATTTTTGTCCTACCGAGCTGATTTTTTATGTGAAGATACATTCAATAACAACAAAAAATAATACTGAATTTCAGAAAAATCGCTTGAGATGTTCAGTAGAACAAAAAATTTGTTAACGCTCCATCTTTCG
Source organism: Alloplasta piceator (assembly GCA_946863875.1). Lineage (NCBI taxonomy): Eukaryota > Metazoa > Arthropoda > Insecta > Hymenoptera > Ichneumonidae > Alloplasta > Alloplasta piceator. The sequence continues at coordinate 18,759,255 of OX333075.1, forward strand.
CATTTTTAAAAGTATCGAGCTAAATTTTTTTGCACAAATACATTAGATGACAAGAATGGTATGCGTTGAATTTGGTGAAAAACGCTCGAAGGGTTCGTTCTCAATTTTTTTTTTTTTTTGAAATTTTTGAAAAATACTCGTGAACACTAAGTTTCCTAATTTGGCAACTATCGAGTTCACTTTTTTAGCACCAATACACTAGATGACAAGATTCTGCACAAAATTAAACAAATTCACCTGCATTTTTTATTTTTTCTCAATGTAATTTGTCGATATTTCGGGATGTTCAATTATACTGGCATAAGAATCTCCAGAGACAAATTTTACGCTTCATGAAGGAAAAATCAAAAATTTAAAATATTTCTTATCACTTTAGTCTTCCTTCAATTCGTACCTTTCTCTAGAGAAACGCGGTTCTCTCTCGCGATATTGGATTATCAAAATTTCAAACTTTCGAGTCCTTAAAAAAAAATCCTTTGATCGGGTGGGAGTCGAAAAACCTTAAGATCAAAATTCATAATGACCGAAATTCAGAAATTTATGTATTCCAAAAATTAATAATTCGCACGTGCATTATATAAAAGCTTAATAAAGGAGAGATTGAAAAATGCAGAAAATGAATGTACGAAAGTCTCAACTACTAGATAAATAAAATGTAGGTTAAATGAATTGTCGAAGAGCCAATAAGGCGCATTGTTCAAATTCCATAAACTGGATGAATCGGAGAAGTCATTCTAACATATGTCAAAATTCCGAAAATTTAAATAACGAACTAAAAGTATAAAATTACTGGGATAGCGAATGGTCAAAATACCGAATGTTGAAAATATCGAATGGTCAAAATACCGACTGATCAAAATACCGACTGATCAAATTGTAGGCACCAGAAATGGACGATCATTTCTGGTGGCATTTATTGGGGTTATATTTCGGGATTTTCAGTTTCTGTATTCTGAACTATCTGATCTTTTAGTATCGATAAATTGATGTTCGAAATTTTTCTCCATCGTGATAATGTCTGTTTAGAAATAAGATATTTTGGAATTTGAATCTGCCGTTGTCGTACAATTTGTATTTAACTATGTTCGCTGATTTCAAATCTGAAAAAAACTTTTCGGTATAAACATGCTTTGCATATTTGCATAAATTGTGAAAAAGTAATATAACATTATGGTCTTTTGGGAATTTTAAATTATGATTGATAGACTATTCGTTGGTAATGGTTTTCGGGTATCCGATTTTCTGAATTTCGGTCATTATGAATTTTGATCTTTAGGTTCTTCGACTCCCACCCAATATCGATAATCTTGATGCCACTTTATCGAAAATTGTTTTCAATTCTGAGAAAAGGGTTAAAAAAACATTTGAGATTTACGTATGGTATTTTTACTGCGGCAAGTCAGGCATGAAGACCGCTGCTTTGGAATATTGAGCACGGTCATAAAATAAGATATAGATTTCCATCTAGTAACTTTCTACGACGCGGCGCTGTGAATCAACCGAGTGTGTAAGATAGAGCTTAAAGAGAGGCAGAGAGAGAGAGAGGGAAGACGGAGGGAAAAGGAGTTTACGGAGGAAAGAGGACAGGCACGTGTGGGAGTAAAGACGCCATACGGCATACGAGAGACAACGCACCGCGTGTGCACTTATAAACTTTTAGACCTCGGGACAAGCGCTCTTCCCCTTGTAGCTTTCTTAGTTCACCGATACCGTTTTCAACACTCGCACGAAATGCTCCATAATGAGCCACGAACGAGTGAGATCTTATTCTCTCATTAAGAGGATACAGCTGAATAAACGATTCAAAAAAAAAAAAAACAGAACATGAATTTACTTAACTTTTAGATCAAAACATAAATTTTTCTAATTAAAAATTAAGAATTGTTTCTTATACCAGGAGAAATTAATATAAGAATTAATTCAACTTTTGGATCGAAACATAAATTTTGTTGATTAAAAATTATAAATGATTTCTTATAAATTAAAGAAGTGAAGGAAATTTTTGCACCGCTGCACTTTTTCCATCGAGTTTTTTACATTATAGAAAAAATTCCGCAGAAAGAGAATGCGATGAAGAATGGAAACAAGATGAGAAAATAAATTTTCAATTTTTCATCAACTTCAAAATATTTGTATTTCGCGAAAATTGCAAGTTTTTACAAAATCTTGACTCCTGAAATGATTCTGCGAAATTTAAAGATCCTCTTGATCAATTTTTGAAAAAGCCAATAATCTTTAAAAGTTTAAAAATTCTGCCAAATTCAAAACTGATTAGGAATTTGAACAAAAATTTCGCACAGATTAAACATCAATTCATTTATTGGCATTTTAGGACGAAATAATAATAAAATTTCGAAAATCTAATAAAGCTTCTCATTCGTATGATTACGAAGAAAAAAATTATTTCAACATTTTTTATCCTGATAACTAATTATTCGATTCGATTGATTTTTCTTTTAGATTAAATATTTTTCGACGTTTCAAGCTCTTCAAACAATCATTCTCTTGATTTATTTCTACAAATTGGGCAAACTTTGCGGATATAAATCAATTTTAGTCATTTCATATCATGAGTATTCTTAAGAATCTATTACTTTTATAAATTACAAATTGTATTAGCAAAGGGTGGGTCACAACGGCATCCCTCAAAAATTTGAAAAAAAATGTTGGCATCTTGTCAAATTATGATAAATTTGATGTATCGACTCATTTTTAGGCCGATCCGCGATACCTGGGGCATAATGGACCACCCTAAAAACCTAGGTCAGAAAATTTTTGTTTTTTTCAAATTATTATGAATTTCATGTATTCATCCATTTTGAAGCCGATGCACTACATCATGGGTAAAATGGACCATTAAAAAAAACATTTTTAACGTGGAAAATAATTTTTTTTAATACAAAAAAAAATTATCTCTTTTAAGAGCACGGCCGTCGTTCCCTAAAAAATTTGTTTGTTTTGAGTTTCGGCAAAATGTCGGGGAATCCATTAAAACTGATTTTATGCACTGAGAGAAAAAATTATTGAATTTAAGAACATGAATTTATTGATTAAATGAAAGTATCAATTCGATTATTTATTTATTGGATCAAGAAAATCACTTCATTTGAAAAAATATTTTCACGAATCTATTACTCCATTATATTAAACTCTTATTCAATAGTAACAATTAAATGCACGATAGATTTGATTAAATTTGTATTCATTAGATTAATTACATTTATCGCATCATAAACATGAAATTATTTGGCTCTAAAAAATGACTTCAATACGAAATTATTTTTTTCGAACAAAATTATTGCTTTGCAATAAATTCATCATTATTTTACTTCTAAAAATATTTCTGTAGTATTTTCAATATTCATTAGATATGAAATTAATTGTGATTATTTTAAAAGAAGCTGTAGTGAAATAAATAACACATTATTTTATTCCAATAGAATATTTGTTTGGAATGATGAAATTTTTATTTCCTTCACGCAAAGAACAATCATTTCTATAGTATACTTTAATAGTATACGTAAGTTGTTGAAAATTTAAAAAATGGTTTTTTAAATGTTTTCTTATATTCGAATCTTCATAACTCCTAACTTTTATCAAGTGCATAGTAGTAGTCGATAGCGTAATAGGTAGCGTGTTAGGTAGTTAGGTAGGATAGGTGTGATGGTAGGTAGGGTCGAGGGTTCGAATCTCGGTCGGACCGAGAAATTAGATCGGAGAATTGGCGCAGATTTGTCTTTTTTTCCATTTATCTCTTTTTGGGGTCACTAAACTATGCATATTAAATTATTTGGCAAGGGCTATATATTTTTTATAAAATGTTTAGCTACAATTAATAAACATGCATTTGATTGAACCAATCATTTTTCCTGTTGATTGGACTAATTAATTTGTTGATTCAACAAATTTTTCTTCTCAGTGCTTCCTGTATTAAAAGACATGCATGTTTTGAATGATAAAATGTGTTCTTGATCCAAACAACATATTACATATAATTGATAACACATTGTTAGATTCAAGTAAATTCGTTTATTGAAACAGATATTTATGGAATTGAATGAAAAAAATCAACCAAGTAAATATATAAGGGCAATCTAATATGTTTTGGCAAATAATGAAAAAAATGATTTTTCGCCTTCAAAACTTTATTTCATTGGTTCTAGTAATTTTTTCTCTCAGTGTGGTTAACCGGCTTAGAAGGGCCTTCGTGCCCCACCATCCCCAATATTTATTCCATTCATCCATTGACGATTTGTTGTAAAGACAACGATTTGTTGTAAATGATCAATTAGAAAAGCTCTCTTCAGTGTTGACGACTGAAGGAATACGTCCAAACGTTTCGGACAAATGATACGAGACTGAAAATCATAAAAATTTATCCGAAGACTCTCGTCGAGTAGACGTTTCGCCTGGTCGAGTCTTTCTGGAGTTTTCTCCATCTCTTTCGCTTTTTCCACCGGTCTTTCTTTCTTAATCACTTCTCTCTCTCTCTCTCTCTCTCTCTCTCTCTCTCTCTCTCTCTCTCTCTCTCTCGCCCGGAACATTCATTCTGAGACATTAATTTTTACCCCTTTCGGGAGAATTGTTCCGCGCCAAGAGGATGGCTTCTGCGGAAGGAGTGAGTGGACTGGCCTGGGCAGAGGAGACCGTTTCTGCCTAATGACCCGAACGTACAACTCCCCGGCCACGTCGCGCGTAGCCTTTCTTTTTACGAGAAAAAAAAGTGGAGGTGTATGAAAAAGCCTCGACGAAATGCCCGTTAAGTGGTGAAAATCGTCGTGAATTTTATTTTTTAAACAGAGCATTAGGGTTCAGGGCTATTTTTCGTCGTGAGAGGGGTAGTTTGTTGGGGCTATCGGTTACTCCGATGACTATATGATCATCACGTTTTTTTTTAATACCAGCCCTAGCACAAAAAAGAAATTGAGATGGGGAATGATATTATGAGGACATTACAGTCTTGAGTCTTACTTTAATGGGGCGGTACGAAATGCGTCTTCTCTTCTTTTTCTTCTTCCTATTCCTTCTCACTTCAACCCTATATATCCTCGAATTTCCGGACACCCCTTCTACTAACTTTTATTATTACTCGACGAGAAGTGAAACGACAACATTCTGCTAAAGAGAAACAACTTCTCAACCCTTCTATGGATCTTGTATTATTCATCGGTATCTTTATCCACTATTCTGACCAAAGTGGTGGCGACCATTTTTTCCCCATTTTTTTACGATCCTGCCAACCGCCCTCGCACTTCTTTTCCTGCATCATTTTACGAGAATCTGTATCGTTTCTTTTCACTAGCTACAAATTTTTTTTTGTGGAAGGGTGAAATTATGGTGGGAATTTACACTGAGAAAACCGTTTATTTATAGTAAAGAAATATATTTAGTTGGCATTTTTATTGAAATATTCCACACCTGTTACAAAATTTGTTAGTCGTTAAGAAATATTCCTTTTCTCATGTCAACATTTTTATTTGTGTCAAAATAATTTATTAGCTGTTAAAAAATATTCACTTTGCCATATCCAACATTTTTTAACAGCTAACAAACCCTGGTGCATCGAAATAAACTGTTTTCTCAGTGTACATCATGAATCATCGTTAAAAATATTCCTGTACGCGTTTTTTATCCTTCAATCGGAAATTATATTTGTGCAGCTTGGATGCGTCCAAGTGAACATGGACAAAAAATTAATTTAACCGAGTGAAAACTGGCAGAAAGCTTTTTCCATTGGTGGCCATCTCGTGACTTTAGCTGATGTAACTTCTGGTTTTGACAATGGTACTCATCAGGGATCGGGAATTAATTATGTAGCCCGAAGGTGGAAATGTACGACAAATTAACACAATTTTCGTCCAATAGTAGAATTTGTTCATTGAGAAATTTAAAAAATGCTGATACTTAATAAATACGCGTTGGTGAGAAAGACCATTGTAAACACGAAAATTTACATGATGCAAGACACAATAATCGAAAGCTGTTTATGTTGCTAATTGAAAAAAAAAGATTGATAGTTAATTCGGTATATTGTTTCACCACCCTCGTACGCTTTAAAATGACATAAATTTTGTCTGTTTTACTGCTACATTTGGTGCCACAATGGAAGGAAATGTTTACGAATCCATTGTTGTTAACGGGATCGAAAATTTATCGGAGAATAACATTATTTCTTCAATCAGCAACTCCATCCTTCAAACCCCTTTACTCAGAGCGGGGTTTGCCTCGCAAAATCGATTGCTGCGGTTTTGTCAGTAAAACATAAATAGTAATTTCCATAAATTGAAAATGTTAATCATAGAGAAATAAAGAACCCTCCTACCTTGTTTGCTTCGATATTCCTAACGATAAAATTTTTAATTTCGACAATTGTTACAAACGACCTATTACAACCCCCAGACTCACAGAGTAATTCCTTTTTTTACTCATACTTTATTTTTTAGAAAAAACCGACGAACCAGAATATTAGATAAAAATGATGAACAAAACTATCTTCTCGTGTGGGATATTAAAATTTGCGGCTTTATGCCATGCCTGTAACATTGATAGAAAAAATTCCAACAAAGATTAGTTACAAGAAGTTAAAAAAAAACTGAACTTTCTCGAAAAATTTGATAACCAATTCGAATAAATTTCGAATATGAGCCGATAGTTGAAACAAAGTTTGAAAAATAATAATTTCAAAAAAGCGACTATCCGTGATGTTGAAAAATAATTATAAACAAAAATTGCATGTGGACTTTTCCTTTCGATCATACAAATAAGCAAATTTAATTCTGTATACGAAGCTTAATATAAAATAAATGATTTTCAACATGGGTTTTAACGCATTTCATTCTTTCATCAATGGAGAGTAAATTCTAATTTTATTTATAAACAAAAATTCAAAATAGTAGAGGAGAGTGGAGTACAATGAGCCACGGGGCACTGTGAGCCACATGCAATTTCTCGGAGGTTTGTAGCTTGTGAAAATCGAAATTTTTGGTGTAGGACCACAATTTATATTGAATTTCATCAAACCTAAAAAAAACGTCAATAGCAGCTCATAAAAAATTATTTTAAAAAAATATTGATTTGTGCCCTGGAAAAAAAAATTTTCGCTTGCCGGAAAAACGTAAAATATAATTTCACTCTCCGTGACAGCTCGTGTTTCAAGTTTAAATCGATAGTGTTATTATTCATGATCCAGTTAATCACTTGTATTTTTCTGTTTTATCTCTTAATTAATAATGATTTTTATCAATAATCAAATTTTTTCATAGTGGGGTACAATGAGCCAACGAGTTGTGGGGTACAATGAGCCGATATTTCCCATTGACCACGGACGCCACGAAGTTGGCGCGAATTATATATGACGTCGATGTTTTGTCAAATTTTTTTGAGGTTAAACACATAGAACATGAATGGCTCATTGGACCCCGCTGAGTGGCTCATTGTACCCCACCACTGGGGTACGATGTGCCATTCTGCAAATCTTTTTGAATACAATTATTCTGACATTTTCAACCTTTTTTTAAAAAAGATGATATTTTTATTATACGCTTGAAGGTCTAGAAAAACCGATTATAATAGTTTTTTTTCTAATCAGACTACCATAGCGAGAGTAAAAATTGTTTACAAAAAAGTGGCTCATTGTACCCCACTCTCCCTTACAGCTCTGACAATTCATCTAAAATACAAACAGGTTGAAAATTATTAAACTAGATTAGATTTGGGGGGGCCTTATCGATTTTCGTTTTCAAAAAAACCTCTGAATATCAAAATGCAAGCAGTTTGAAAAAACCATTTTTTTGACCCGTTTTTTCTTGTTTTTTTGTTTCAACGAACAAAATAGTATTTTGTGCATCTAGGGCCAGAGTCATGTCTTTTTGTCGAGCGTGAAGTTTGCCGCAACGAGCGAAGCGAGGGCCGCAACCACACGAGACAAAAGACGAATCTCTGGCCCGCGTTGCACACGATCTTTTTTTTTCCCATGGGAGATTTGAGTGTCTTTTCACTATATGCGTGGATAGCCAAAAAGAGTCACTTTTCGGCTGTCTACGCATATGGTGAAAAGTACGAAAATCTTGCATGGGTGAAAAAAAAACTATTTCTAAATGAATTTTTGAAAAAAATCGCGTCTTAATGGCCCCAAAAATTGAATTTCTTTTTAATCGCGCAGAGATCCATGTGAATGGGTTCATCGGTTGAAGCTGTAGAAAGCGCCCCGCGCGCTGAAAAATGTTATTCCCAGTCAAACGCATTTCAGTTGAACATTATAAAAAATCTTTGACAATCTACTTCAGATATGGAAATATCTTTTTACCCACGTGTCCTAAACCTTTAACGCTGTGAATTATGTAAAAAAAAAAAAAACAAATCGAATTTTTATCGTCAACCTCCCCTTGATATGAAGGGCCCAGCGAAACTTACAAAGTATCCTGGGAAATTGAAGATACTTGAAGAAATCGGTAATAAATTACAATACATATTGAACATGAGAACTGATAATTGAAACGAAGTAAAATAGGAAGGACCTTTGATGATCCATGAAAATTAACGGTTCATCGCCCTTAGGGCGCCACATGAAGGGTTCTCTTTCACTCTCTCTCTCTCCCTCTCTCTCTTTCTCTCTGTTGCGAGTTACATGAGGAAACGAGGTGTGTACTGTACCGTTGGGGAACGATCAGTGGAGGGAAAGGGTTAGAAGCCCAGTGGTCGATGACCTCACTCCTCTGTGTGGGTCGCCATCACCATATCCTCCCTCGCATTTCTCCCCCTCTCTCCCTCATTTCCCTTAAAAAACTGAAGCTATCGAGAGAGGGAGAGAGAAAACGAATGTGTATATTGTAACGTTTATTCGGGGGCCCCGAAGAGTAAAACAAGGACTGCGAAGGAAGGAAGAAAGAAAGAGTGAAAAAAAAAGTCCCAAGAGGAGGAAAAAAAATGGTGATACGAAAAAAGAGGTTAGGTGAGCAGGTGGGAAGGGCACGAGGCTGAAGAAAGGACAACATATGCCTGAGTTACGTTACACCCGCGCTAACCCGTTTCTTCATTTTTTTTTCTTCTTGCAATTCTCAATCGGTGACCAACCGTTTCAACTCCCTCGCAGCCTTCTTCACCGATTCTCCCGCTCAATCTCGCCGTATCAAGCCTTTTTCCCCATTTGTCCAGTCTCGCAGTTACACCTAAATCCCAAGAGACAGGCCAAATTTTCTCGTGTCATCGAAACGCCGCCATTTTATCATCACCCTTTTTCATCCCTTGTGGGAGAAAATCATCACATCACATCGCTCGATCGCCTCCCCTCCCATTGTGTTTAATTTGGAAGGTATTCGCTTTTCCATCGGGCAAACGAAAAATTTCAATGATTTTGCGCGTGTTTCGGGGCTAAATTGGAATATTCGATGAAATTTCTCGCGAACTATGTACGCGGATAACAGAGGGAGACCAAAAGAGAAAGAGGGAAGGTTGTGGGAGAGAGCTTTTGGCTCGGTAAATTCTCGTGCTTCTGGCCAAACTGATGATGACTGTATAACTCAGCGCATATATATATACGAATACACACAAACCAGCCATACTCTCAATACAGTCGCACACTCAAAGTACGCACGCATACACGTGATATAGGCTCAGCGAAATTTCGCACGTTCAGCGAGAGAGAGAGAGAGATTCAAACGAGCCAGGGGGGTAGAAATCATTAAATGGGCGTGTCGTGCCCGTGGTTGCCCGGATGACGGTCACGTGAACCAAGATGGCCGACCGATTGTACACGGGGTTCTTCTCATCCTCTCCCCCATTTACCAAGCGCCATCACACCCTCTCTCTCTCTCTCTCTCTCTCACACACACACACACACACACACACACACACACACACTTACCCACTCTTTCCCGTTGAGAGAACCCCTTTTTGCCTCCCGCTCTGCAACAGTCATTCGTTATCGGCCATTTTATTTTAATGATTTCCATACATGGGTGAAAACGCCTCGCTGGCGCTGCTGTTGCTGCTGCATCGCTCTTGCATACTACATAGTTTGCGAGAGAGAGAGAATAATGATGGTCGGATGAGTGGGAGGAGGGTTAGAAAAGCAGAGAGAGAGAGAGAGAGAGACGGCAAGAAATGGTATGCGTGCTTCGTAACCATGCTCCAGGACAGAACCAGCCCAACGTTTCCATGCAAGAGTGCTTTTCAAGCGCTGGATGACGCTGAAAGGGAGGCCTCCATGAGAGCCCCCCTTTTTAACCCCAATCCCAACCCCTTCTTGATTTTTTTTAATATCCATGCGAAATATCCGCTCACGGAGTACTTGGTGCTAAATTACGCACCTATTTATAATGTTTGAGGTAGTTCCTCCACGACAACCTCAACAAAAAGTTACACAGCATGTGCATATTTACAGGGTTGATGATTATTTTTATTTGTAGTAGATACATTTGAAAAGCATACAATATTAATTCAGTGCCAATAGATACGACGATAGATATATCTTACTGTCGTAAAATTTATTCTATTAAGTGTTCTTAACCTACAACTGCTTCACTCTGCAAGTCAACTTTTTGCCGGAACCGTTCCGACTCTGCGCCAATACGCAAAAGAGCTACATATACAGACGACACATTCTTCTGTGTGTGTGTGTGTGTGTATGAGAGAGCATGACGATTGTGCAACGTTCCGATTGGTTCCGATCGCCATTCCGTTTCCCCTCCACGTGCTCCTCCGCTTGCAGAATTTTTGTTATAATACCAAAACCGTCGGGTTCTAATGTTCATTTTTTGGAAACCAGACGGTAAATCATCCTGATTTTTTTTCCCGTAATTCGTGACGTCCCATTCGAGCTTTTCTCAGTTTTTTATCAACTTCGTAATTTTTGTTTTGACGGTAGAATTAATAACGTACCTACGCACCATACTCATCCAATGCCTTACGTGTAAATTAAGCCAACTTTGAATGTGGCTATCACGAGTTTGGGACGGTCAAATGTATTTAAACTGCACAGATATTTGGATAACATTTTAAAAAACCTGTATACCAAATTTTAACGATTTCTTCCTTAAACGACCTCATGGAGGATCTACCTTAACAGTGAAACGAGCGAATCACCCGTCCAGGAACAATGTGTCCTCCTAGGTCGGCTATACAGGAAGTGATTTGTTAAAATGTGCCCAAAAATTTATCGGTGTCAAACAAAGAAGATTTTTTTCTGTTTTGAAGTGGTTATTGTAGTTTTGTACAAAATTTTGGTATTTTCAAAAGTCATATCTGAAGAATACTTGGTGATTTTTTGGTGCATAATGGTAAACTTTCAGTTCCGGCATTTTGGGGTACATAAAGGGGTACACTACTCGATGAGAAGATACTACCCCTGTTCCCTAATAGTTACGTAATAAACTTTTATCCGGGAAGCACTTGCCGAGAAGGTCTTTTGCGATGAACTATGCCATTCGGTAGATGTTGCTGAAACTTTTTTTTTATCCCCGTGCGTGAAAATTCTAGGGAAGCCCTGACTTAAGTAAGGACCTCGTCGGGCTTGGACGTGGATGCCCTGTCAGGAATTACCCTTACACCGGCAGTTTGGGCCCCGACAGGGCAATGCCAAGGTTGCCAGGCCTATTTACATAATGGCTGACCTAAGGCAACCCGTTGAGGACCTTGTCGGGCTTAAACGTGAATGGCCTGTCATGAATTGCCATACCACCGCCAGGTTGGGCCCCGACATGGCAGTGCCAAGGTTTTCAGGCTTACTTACAATATGGCTGACTTAAGGCAACCCGTTGAGGACCTTGTCGGGCTTAAATGTAGATGCCCTGTCATGAATTGCCATAACACCGCTAGGTTGGGCCGTGACAGTGCAATGCCAAGGTCGCCAGGCTTACTTACAATATGGCTGACCTAAAACAACCCGTTGAGGACCTTGTCGGACTTCGATCGGGCAACCCATATTAAAAGAAGTCAGTATAATTACAACAGAACCAAATCGGGCCCAAATAGGGCGAAAGTATCGGAGCCTTAATTATTTCAAACATGGCACTGACGAGACAACCCTTTGAGGGCCTAATCGGGCTTCACGGGGAGTTAGTTCCGAGACTCGCCATGAGATGTCGCATACGGCGTGCGCTCTCTCGCATACGGAATATGCAAATAGTATGCTCATATAGCCGAAGTGGGAGCACGGGTTGTATTCAACACCGCAGTCAGGCCTCTCAGGAAGTCATACCCGCAAGATTTCTACATAGAAATCCTCTGCTTTATACTATTTTTTTGTAAAAATTATCTTGGAGAATTATTAATAATCTATCATTATTAATAATTATTATTTATAATAATAATATTGTTATTATTATTGAAATAATTCAATTTTACAATCTACACGTATAGTGATACTACGTACGTACTAGGGCCCTGATAGGGCTTGACCATGGGCTTGTCGTTGATTCGACATGGCAGACATGAGGCGGTTTTAAAGGCCCTCATTTGGCAACCTTCTTAGGCCCTTGTCGAAAAAGCGTGACCGTCCATTCAGGGGCTCTATTGGGCTTCCAGTCAAGAGCCCGAAGTAAGTTAGGGAAAACCGATCGGTGCCTAGTCGGGGCCTCAATCAAATTCACGCACGGGATCGTGCAAATTTTCAAATTGGCCTATGACTTCCTCATTCTTTCTCATTGTTCATCAGTCCTTTATCATCGGTTGAGCTCCTCTATGATAAGATGCTGATTTATGGCTTTTTCATGAAGCAAGCTCGGCTTTCATCACTTTCCGCAAATTTTATAACTTCCAAATCCCGCAAGTTATTGTTTTCAAATTCTATACCAACTGTCCTATTCATGTAGAACATTTAGGCAAAAATATTGAGCTGAGTACTTGCGGAGTTATAAAAATTTACGCGTTTATAAACATTTTTTTCCAATTTTTTTTCAAACTGTTGAGTGATTCTTCAAATCGACTTCGTATAAAAAAAAACATTGGAGACAAGTATATTCACGAAAGCATTACTACTTTAGTCTTCTTACAAAGAGTTGTAAAATAAATACACCGGGAACTCGCAATACTTATTGTCAAGCATGTGCAGTTTTATAATGTGCTGTTAACATTGTAATCACGATTTTTAAGGCTGAAGCTAGAATTAAACAATACAAAAACACTTCAACCGTATAAATTACAAAAAATAAAAAAATGTAATTATCTATACTAAAAAATATAAATATAATGTAATCTTAATTATGTAATGAAATTATATAATTCAAGATATAAGTCATAACAGTCTTTTACCGTAGAGAGGGACTTCAGAATGTTCTTATACATATACTCAGGGAAAAAACTCACCCAGCACTTTTTATTTTTTTCATTGATAATGAATGATATAATAATAATTTATAATCGATACCACTATTTAAAAATTTTTATTTACCGTCAAGGTGTTTAAGTACCTTTCTATTTCGGCTGCGCCCTTAAAAATCATGATTGCAAAGTCAACGTTACATTAGAAAGCTACATGTACTTAGCAGTACATTTTGTGAATTTTACGTCCACGAACTCGAGTATTTAGGTACCAGTCAAAAGTCAATCAAACAACCAAGAAAACTATTTGTCGGGAATCTTGATATTCCGCTACTCATTATTGAAAACTTATTTTCAAAAAAACTGGGTTCTGAATTTTAATAAAAGATTAAACGTAATTGGCCGGCATCTAGCATGATAGCTTATATAACTTCGAGATTTTTTATCCGATCTTGACGGAATTTTCAGATACCATTCACGATATCATATATCGAAAAATATTGTTCAAAAAAAAGGGATTGATCAACTTTTGAATTTTTGGTTTTGAAATTTTGAATCGTGGTACAACTTGGATGTTGAGGTCTTCCGAATTATATAATGGAAATACGGAGTCGTCCAACTGTTGAAACTCTCGCAATTTTCTGTCATTTTCAGAACAAAATTAGATATAATGTATTCGTATTCCTTGGAGAATATTGCTTCATCGGACGTTGAGAATGACAAATTTCGTTGATTTGTATTGAATGGCGTACATATTTTACGTTTTTAACTTGAGGGTAACGTTGGATCATTGACGTAGGTCTTCATGAATTAGTGGCCTGGGTTCACAATGAGGTCAATGGCTCATGAATACGCTTTACGCTAAATTGGCTAGACGCTGGATGGGATTAATTACGTTTTTGTTTTCACTGAACGTCTCGTTGACCGAGGACTCAATGACTCTCTGATAAATTCACAATCGCGTCACATTTATGTGGAACAATAACTGTTTTTGAGTTCATAACGTTCCTCGGGAAGAGGTTCAGTTTAAGTGGACTCTGAAAATTATCATCGCGAATAATAAATACAAAAGCCAAACTGATATCAAGCCTAACCAACCAAAAAATCTCGGTTAATATCGCCAGTCAAAAAAGGTAGTTCGAGTGACTTCCAAATATTCCCAGGATCACCAACCACAATACCTTAAGGATACAAAAATCACCGCTGTCTCCGAAGACACAGAGTTACTTTTCGAAAGTTCCAACACACTCTACGATCTCGAATACCCCGTTAATTGAAATGTGTTGCCACCGGTTTTCATTGAGCTACCTTTCGGTCGTACTTCCGGTCCCCCATCATCACCCTTCTCAAAGTATCGTTGCCGCTTAATTTTTTCTCCCTTTCCTCACACCAATCTGTGGCAATAGAATTCGTCCAGGGAATATCCGAGTTGCCAAAGTCGATAAGAAAGGATAACCAAAAGAAACTTCTAAAAAAAGTTGTCTATAAACTGGTTTACAAAAGACCTCGAAAAAGTCTAACGCAGAGGCCCGGGGAACCGGCCAGGCAGGTGGGCCTCCTTCCTTCGAAGTAGCCTTTTTTTCGTCCCTTTGTTGCTTCGCATTACACATCTTCCTTTGAATTCGCAGGCGAGATTGCGAAAGATCAGGGCGACACAGTAGTGAATAAAAAAAATTGCAGACAAACCGCAACATAAAATCGAGGAAAGGTGGACGCCATTCACAATGCATAATTCCCGATAATATTTTTATTTCTGATCAGAATTATAAACAAATTTCTCAATGGCTTGGAAAAACGGATCAGGGTCGACACGACCTCGGATGCTTTTGAACAAATTTTTCATAACATAAAAAAACGGCCATCTGCATAACTCATGCAGAAATCATGGTAAGGATCCAACTGGATTCCCGTAATTCGTCCTAGTCACGGATCAGAATCCTTCTGGAGATTGGACCAGATTCCATGATCAGAATGAAACGTTTGTAAAATGGAATCTAGAAGGAACTCCTCAACGGATCCGTGTCTATGTCCAGAGCGGATCTTATTTATAGGATCGTTAAATGAATAATATTTATTTAAATGGGCACTTTTCAGGAGGGCACCTGAACTACACGCTTGTTTAAGGGCGCCCTATAATTAGTCGCAATTAATGTAATCACAAGAAATCTGAAATAGAAAATATATAGTTTTTGCGTTATAATAAGGAATCAACCTGGGACCAGCCAGAAATCCAGTAGGGACTCCCTTATTGGGGTATCCTTAAGAAATCCCGATCAAGATTTTACAGGCAGCTGGAAGATCCCAGCAAATTTTTGCACAGCGGTACTCATTTCGGCGTTGCCCCAACAAATCCTGACCGAGATTTGATCGGAATCTGAATTTTTAGATTGCTGGTTAGCGTTAATAAGCATACCACTGGGGACCCATCAGGGACCTAGCAAGGAATCCCCTTTTAGGGCATCCCTAAGAAATCCCGATCGGGATTTTACTGGAAACTGGAATACCCCAACAAATTTCTGCACGAGGAGAAGTGGTCTAAACGCCTCCGTTATTTTTTAAGAAACTCCGTTTTTTTTAGAAGTTCACGAACGTGATGGGAAGCTTAAGTGCCCCCTTAAATTGGAATTTTCAAGAGAACGCCCGTTAGTTCTCTGTTCGATTCAAGATTAAAGTATTCAATTACTGATCCTGTAGAAAAAAAATATTGAGAAAACGTACATTGTCGCAAACATGATGAATTTATATTTGGCCAAAATTATTTTGTATGCTCGAAAACACGAATAATACACAGACTCCCATGGCGACGTCGAGAGGCCGGGTATACTTGTGCCAAAGTGTGGAAAGGGGTATAAATTCGGCAGGTTTTGTTTCCGCAGCTATATATAGTGAGAGCAAAAGAGACAGAATGATACGCTAGCAAAATCAACGAACGGGGTAAAATGCATCGAACCCGGTATACTGCAGGGGGTGTAGTAGGGAAGAAGGAAGGTACGCACTCGAAGCTCTTGACGGGGGTTGAATTTCATGAAAATCATGAAACATCATTGGAAGGATGGTCGGAGAAAGGGTGGTGGAGGGCGATCGAAAGAGACGCTGCATGACGGTACAGGGTTGGCGTTTTCCAAAGAGGGGGTAGGCGCGTCTGCACGCGAGTGCGTGGCAATTTAATGATTTTCAGCGAGGAATTTCGATGACGCCGCGAGGTGGCGTAGAGTATGTGTGTGTACGTGTGCCTGAGTGCATGCGTATGGGATCATGAGGATTTTGGAAGGTTCGCGAGGAATTAAGTGGCCAGGGGGGTGGAAGGTTGGGGAGGGTGTGAGAATGCTGAATTCGCGGTCTGCTTCGTTAGAGATACGGTTTTGTGTGTTTTCGGAATTGAATGCCAATTTTTTTTCTTCCAGCGTCATTTCAACCCCTTTAATTTTTCTCACTCTTTCGAGGGATGTTGGTTATTCGATCTAGTGTTGAAACACTTCCTCCGCTGTATGCACTTTGCCCATTGCATTCACCGGCACACCGGTGTACAGAATGTCGTCTGTCTGTGTGTACGAATGTAGCAGGGGTAAGTCATAGGACGTAAATTTTCTAGCTGTGCGTTCATTTGTTCGGGTACGTACGCGAACGAAACTCAAATGCATTATACATGGATTGCAGGGGACATTAATTTCCTGGCGTGGACGTGTAGTGGAGTGCAACGTGGGGAGGAACACCACAGAGAGTGAGAGAGGGTTGAGAATTGGAGGAAGGGGTTGAAGGAGGGTAGTTAGGCACGAGGGGGTGTGTGGAGGCGCGCGCGATTTCTCCGCGAGTAAAAGGGAGATGGGAAAATACGTGTAAGCTCTCACGTAGATGCATATACGGTATACATACAATATGTACTGTAGGGGATGAAAATATAGGGGGGTTGGTGGCTCGCGTGTGTGTGTGTGTGTGTGTGTGTTTACTGAGGGATGGTGAGAACGCGAGACTCGAAAGCGAGAGGGTTTGAATGGTTCAAAGAGGGTTGCGGGCTGCAACGGAGAGGGATGCAATAGGGGGATGTTGAGTGGGATGGGGAGAGGGTTGGATGCGAGAGGAAGAAGATGGGTGGGGATGTCCGAGGGTGGACAGTGTCCCTTGCGCCAACCGTGTACATTCTAACCTTCTCTCTCTCTCGCTTTCGCTTCGTTATATCGCTGTCCCACGACCTCCCCTTCTCTTCTAACAGTACAAACTCTCATCCGGTCGACCCTCAACCCCTAACCCTCCCCCACCTGATTCTGCACGAACGCGGTCTCTCCACTCCCTGTGCTCACCTACCCAGCGTCACATTCGCACCCCACACGCGTACACCCTAAAAGAGCGAAAGAGAGAAAGAGAGGAAAAGAGAGCCCGTAGTGGTGCATGAGGCTTCTGGTGACTTTCCAACTTTTTTTACCATACACACCCCCACGGAGATTTTGATGAGCGCAACAGCGATGCTGTTCACCGAACGCGCATTTTTTCTCCTACAACCCCAGCGTGATTTTTTCTATCGCATGCGACGAAATCACCGAAAAGTACGGAATGCCTCTTCGCTTTGGCGACCATGTTGTTTTTTTTTAAATTTAATGAATTTACGGCCGTAAAAAAATCTTGGTTAGTACAGCGATTGGCAAAGGCTTATTTTGTATATTTATTTCGTTGACAAATTCGCTGAGGATGCGATTGATTATCAATTTAAAATTGGGGTGTTTTATGTCGGGTTGAAGCTAGCATCGTTGAGTCAACAAAATCATGGACAGGTGTAAAATTCTCCACGATCAAATGTTCGAATATTAGTTAAAAACGAAAATCAATTCTCAGATTTCGAGGTTAAACCGATCTGGTAAAACTTGGGACAAGCAAATTTGAACATAAACCTAAATCTAAACCTCAACTTAAATTTAAACCCAAACCTTGAATCCAAATTTAAAATTAAGTTTAAATTAAATTTTATGTATTGGCAGAAGTCAATCCATAAAATGTATGTAAATTTTTTAAAATTTAATTTAAACTTTAACTTAAATGTAAACCAAAAGTACATTAAACAGACCCACAATAAAACGTTTTTTTTTATTTTGTTCCTATTCGATGAAATTATAGGCTTTACCATGTGATTAATTACCGCGAAAGGAAGGCTACTAATTGATGTCTATAGTTTGGATAGGAAAAATAATTATTCTGTGGAATAAACGGAAGTATTAATGTTCGAGTATGATGGTGTCCACACTCTTTTTTAAATTGGTGCGTCGTGAAAGAATTAAGAATTCACGATTGACAACATAACATGGAGTAAACAAATAATTATTTACTTGAATAGTGCATTTTTTCAATCTAACTGGGCTCGTGCATCGAAACGGCGAAAAATGCACTGATTATTCTATTTCTTTTTTCGTAAATGAAAAAACAATGTTTTATGTAGAGAATATGTGGCAAAATAAATAATTCGGATAAAATGAGAAGAAGGTGGACATTGCCATACCTCGTGTTATTCCATAGATTAATTGTTTCCCTATCCAAACTATGTACATCAATTTTTCTTATATTTTTCAAATGGCAAATAGCAAAACACTTTGCGATACCTCTAAAAAAAGACACGTAGCTCTCCTCTCACGACGTTCAATATTATAGTAACACTAAGAAAACAATACATTTCTATGTACCAGGATTTGTTAAGTGTTAACAAATGTAAAGTTACATATAGCAAAGCAAATATTTTTAAACAATTAATAATTTTTTTTGACACAAATACAAAAATTTCATGAGGACACGAATATTTCTTAACGACTAAAAATTTTTGTAACAGTTAAGGAATATTTAAATAAAAGTGCCAACTAAATATATTTCTTTACTGTAAATAAACTGTTTTCCCAGTGAAGAATTAGGATTTCATCGAATAGGAAGTGAATTAAAAAAGTAACGCTTTAATTTGGATCAATCTAAAGTAAATATTTTTTATTTGCGGAAACTTCATCATTAAAAAATCTCATTTGTTGCTTACAGGATTTATTGACAATATTTGATGATCGTTTTGTTCGGGAATGCAAACATTCTATTTGTCGAAATTTTGGACAATTCATAATAAAATTTTGAGCTCTGGTTAAAAAAAAAGCTCAGTCAATGATTTTTTAAGTAACTCAGGGAACAATCTCTCTTTACACAATAACTTAAGGTCGAAGAAAACAATTACATGTGTCTTCACATCAGAAGAATTCACTTCAGAAGAATTTTCTCAGAAAATTTTCTTTTTCAAATAGAAAGTCGTTGGGGAGTCGTTGAAAAGTGGTAAAAAGACTGGCCACGAATCTCCCCGAGTCTTTCAATTCGAAATAACTGTTCCAGGCCTCTTCATATGCTTCCCCTTGAATTAAAAAAAAAGAGAACAAACGATTGGACAAAAGAAAAACAATGTACACATAAAGATAATTGGAAAGTAATTGTATTTAATCGATGAAAAAGACGCCGTGTAAAACACACGGACATTTGTTTCGTGGAAAAGGAACGAGCGAGGATAATGAACTTGCCTATAATTGAACACTTTCGTCTGCCACAATCGTACAAGGATTAATGTTTAAGAGTGTTATTAAGTCTAAAAAGAAGGGTGGAGAAACCGTGGAGAGAAAAAAAAAATAAGGGGCCAATCATCCACGAAGTGAACGATGTTGGTCGTCGAGTACAAACAGAAAAAATCATTGTAGGTTAGGTTCCTTGACCTGCGATATTGATACAATTTTAATTGCAATCGAGTATGTAAAAAGAGAAATATACATTTAACAACACACAAGGGTGATCTATGTGCGAGCTATATGATCGATGTTATAAGAAGAATATTAATTTTACCATGAGAAAAAATTCATAAATGCGAGTAAACCATGAATCATCGATTGGGAATGAAAAATCTACTCATAGAGGGCACTGAATTCTGCATTTTGGAGTTCGATAATTCTGACCATATTTGACCCAATCGCGCATGAAAAATAACCAAATTTCGTATATATCGTTATTTGATTATTTTAATTAATCATTTTTCTACGTCGTCCTCGAATTCAACGATTTTAATCTTATGTCTCACCGCTCCGGGATCCCAGATTGAATCGCCTCGAGCAAATTAAAGCTCTAATAACTGAGAGAAATTCCGAATAGCCCCATTGCAGATTTTCCAATAAAAGTGTATCGGACGAAGACCGTTGCGCCGAAAGATAAAGGGGAGAAAAAAAGTACAAGGCAAAGAGAAAATATCGGATATCGAGGAATTTTCGTTTTATTTTTCTTTTCCTTTTATCTTTTCCGTAGCGCAGAATTATTCAATTAGAGAACGTATAAATTGAATAAAATATGAGGCTGTGAATGGGGATGCCAGAGAGAATCGTGGAAAACGAAGTTAAAGAAAAATACCTGTTGCTGTAAAATTGATAGTTGATTTTTTTTCAATTCATTAAAAAAAATGTACGGATCAAAGAATAATTGTTTATTCTCGAGTCCATGTTTCGTTGTATATTTTCTTCTGGTCATGAAAATTTGAAAAAACGTTCCGATATTTTCTCGTTAAGGGGGAACGCCACTGTGACGGGGCTAAAAATAACCGATTTTTGGGATTTTTTTTTAAGTAGGGATGATTATTTCAGGATCAGACATAAATCCATTTATTAAGTATATATTCAACTATATTCATACATATTTGTATAGAAAAATTTTGAAAATTAATCAAGTTCTTACCATGAACGTAGTGACATCATAAAAAAAAATAACTCCTTCTAGTGGCAGCAATACAGCAATGAAAAATCATTCGAAATCAAAAAACCAAAAATTTTATTAATCTACACAACAGTGACTATCGTTAAGCGTAGTCATTTTTTTTAAATAATTTTTTTTCACGAAATAGCGCTGATTTGAATTTTTTTCTTTGATTGACTAATTTTTTATTTTCAAAAGGTCTGAAAAAATAGTAATTTTCAAAATTTTGAAAATCGGTTACGCACAACCATAGTCAATGCGATTACCAAAATTGAAAAAAAAAGATCCATAATCGGTTCATTGGTCTTCCAACAATCGCTGCCACCGTAGTAAAAAAAAATTGTTTTGAGATATAAGCATTTAAAGTTTTCATTGCATATTCATTTACTCTGAATGTAATTATATGTTAAATATTTTAAAAAATTGAAAGAAAAAAAATCGATTTTTTTGACCCGTCACAGTGGTGTTTCCCCTTAAGTACGCGTTTTAGGCGAGACGAAGACTTTTTTATGCAAAATCAATCAAGGATCATTGATCTCAGGTTATCGGAATCTCCGATCCATGGTTGATTTTTCCCCGAGTCAAAACTATTGGGAAAAAAAATTAATAAAAAAAACAACAACAACACGCCTCCCTCTTTTCGTTCCAGGTGAACGACCGTACAAGTGCCATCTACCTGAGTGCGGGCGTGCCTTCATCCAGCTGTCGAATCTTCAGCAACACCTGAGAAACCACGACGCGCAAGTGGAAAGGGCGAAGAATCGTCCGTTCCACTGCAATATATGCGGCAAGGGTTTCGCCACAGAATCCAGCCTCCGGACCCACACGTCGAAGGTCAGTCATGTATGTACCAAAAAAGAAAAAACGGAAAAATCCATTATCCAAAATCACGCCCTTTCTCCCTCCAATCTCAAAAATATATTTATAAAAAGCAAAATTCGGAATTGAAATATATCCAATCAAAAAATAATGCCTCACGCGCTAAACACTTAAGGAGGTTCATCTGGTACACGATTTACAATACAGATGTTGATAAAAAAAATCAAAATATAGTTATTAGTATTTAAAAAGTCACCTGTCAAAATTTCAAGACCTAAGGGTAAGTTGTTCGTGAGAAATAAATAAGAATGTAAATCCTAAATAACATGGGCTCTTATGGGATACCGTCTATAAATATTAAATGCACAATCATTACAATACAGATTTTGACGAAAATTTAAGAATTAATGAAAAAGTATCTGAGGAATATTTTCAGAGCTTCATAAAATCGATTAGGTACTTGTGAGATTCATAATAAATTAATTAGTCTCGAAAATGCTGATTATTTTGAGGTTAAGCATTGTCAATGACTACGCTAGTCACCGCTTATTTTGAGGTTAAGCATTGACATTTTTCTTTTGACTCACTCGGTACCAGATGAACCTCCTTAACACAATCCGCTACTTTTTTTTACGAGTTCCAACTTTTATTTGAAAATTGCAACAATTATTATTATTATCATTATTATTGTGAGAAAAATAAATTTGAGAAAAAAATTAACAGGTGGTGGGTCACGCTTGCTTTGAAAAGCTTGTGTGTGGGTGTGTGTGTGTTATTTAAACCGTCAACGAGATTGAAATATATTTTTCATCAAAAGAAAATGTTGACATTTTTCGAGAATAACGTGACCAAAATTCAATCGATATTTGCATATCAATAATAATATTAATGGTAGATTAACAGGAGAGATTTTTTTAAATGCTTGATAAGTATGGAATTAAGGTAGTATTCTGGTCTAGACACATACATTTTGAGCGTTTTTTTGAACTCAATAAAAAATAAACAAAAAACATTTTTACCATTATTTTGTTTACAACCTATTTGTCAATATTTTGACAATATACGAAAAAAAAAATCAAGAAAAAAATTAAATTCCAATAAGTTATAAGCTGGTAAATTTGGGGGTAAAAAAAGTGGTCTGCTGCAAAAAAAGATTCTTAATCAGTAAGAATGTCATTATAGCCCGTGACTCGGAAAAAACGAAAAAAAATATCGCAAAATGGCGGATCTCTCAACAAAAAAATGCTTTTCTCGACCATTTTTTCATAGTCTTTAATTTATTTACAACAGTGAAGATAATAATTTTGACACAATCGTGGTACGGGCGATGGAGAGCTATCTATTAAAGATTGAAGCAAAATTTCAAGTGAATCGGTTGAGAACTTGAGATATCATGTCAGCCGTGTTCGAAAAAGGAGTTTTGAGAAAAACGTCTATATATAGTCCGATTTGATCTGACGTGACGGACGTAGTTGCTGCGTTACTAAAA
Source organism: Alloplasta piceator (assembly GCA_946863875.1). Classification (NCBI taxonomy): domain Eukaryota; kingdom Metazoa; phylum Arthropoda; class Insecta; order Hymenoptera; family Ichneumonidae; genus Alloplasta; species Alloplasta piceator. The sequence continues at coordinate 18,782,557 of OX333075.1, forward strand.
TAGCTATAACTCCGTAAATTATTGGAATTCAAAAATTCCCTTTCGAGGATATATTCTTGAAGGTCTAAACTTTAAGAACATGAAAAAAAAGAGATTTTTCCAAAATTCCAAACTAGAATATTCCCTCAAAGTTACGCTCTGACGTGACGGGCGTAGTTGCTACATTACTAAAAGAGCTATAACTCCGTAAATTATCGGAAATCAAAAATTTCCCGTTGAGGATATATTCTTAGAGGTCTGAACTTGAAGAATATGAAAAAAAAATTATTTTTTCAAAATTCGAGACCAGAATACGAGCTCAGAAAATTTTGTTCTTCGGTCACACTTGGCCATAACTAAAAAAATTATTGATAAAATCGTCGAGAAAGGGGGGGGGGAGTAATAAAGAACGAAAAAGAAAAGAACAAGAGACAGGAGGAGAGAGAGAGAGAAACAAATTGTTATAAGATTATAGAAAGGATGCCTGGAGGCCCTCGGCGTAATCAAATTCACCCCTCGAACAATGGCGATGCAACGAACTCTCGGCTTTCGAACGCACCGGGAAATCTCGTATCGAATATATATATACCTATGTATGAGATATATATGGGGTACGAGAGTTTGGTAGGGTTGATTTATTTTTTGCTCCGACGAACGAATAAGACGAATAGCGTATATGAGGGATTCCTGGCTAAATTGACGATCGCCCAACCCTTTACCCTCCCGATTTTATCCTTACTTTTCCATATCCTTCGACTATCCTTCAGAAATACTCTTGATTTTTAAAGATTTATCTGATAAGCCGCATCATTTTATTTTTAATTTTCACAACGTTCAGCCGATTTCAACAATCAGGAAAAATTCGGAAATTAGAATGACAGATGAATAAATACTAGCAATTATTTACCATTTTTTTTCAACTTCCACAATTGATTTTACAGGAAAACCAAGAAATATATATATCCCCTATAAATCCCCTATAAATAACGAAACGTCAAATAAAGTTTATTCGTCTAAAATTATTGAAAGCACTTGAATGACGGCAATTACTAAAATGTGCATTTTGTCAAACCAAAACTATATGAATTTTTTCAAATTTTCAAAAAAGGTCCCAAATGTTACTAGAAATGCTTTAAAAAAAAATTAAATGATAAAAAAAATTCTGAAAAAATGTCAAAGTGCTCTTGAGCGATGCTGAAAACGTATTAAAAATTACGAATAAAATTAGCAATGTTCAGAGTTAAACTGGTTCAGCAAGGAATCCCTCGTATAGATAGCTCCGAAATTTACGAACTTATGAATCGTGGAGTTGTGTGAACGTAACATTTCAACCCTTTTGTGAGAGCACATAGCACACATGTTGAAGCACATCGAAAGAGAAAGAGAGAGAGAGAGAAAAGGAGAGGCGAAGAAAAAAACGTGGGAAGACATCTGTCGAGTTATGTTTCAGAGTATCGCTTTACTGGACGGGTTATTTTCTTCATCTCACCCCTTGTAGATATTTCTTTTTCTTTGCAGTACTCTCTTTCTCTCTATTTCTCCGTCTCTATATCCTCGCTTAATCTTCTTACTCATCGTTTATCCTTTTTTTCTTGTTCTACCACTCTCTGCTTCTGTCCTTTGCACCCCTTCACCCCTCTTCCACCTCGCTGTCGGTGTAATTAAAATACTTGGAAGTGGAATCAGCACCCTGGACCAGGTACATCATGCTAAAGAGGTCTGCTCTCGACGAGGACGATGACAATTAATATAAAACGATGAAAATCGTTTGACCTATCCTGCGATAGAACGTTATCGTCCTCGAGGTCGGAAGGAACGAAAAAAGATCATGCAAATTTGAAATTTGTACATAGCTTCCTCATTTTTTCCGTCATTCGTCAAGCCTCATTTATTATGACCTCTTTGACCATCTTTATAACATGTACATTACCGGCAGAAAGTTTCTGGACAAAACTTGAAAAAAGGTCTCGAACGTTTTTTGATGCCATTTTGTCGGAAGTCAACGTAATCTAATTCAACAAGCGGTACTTTAAAGGGGACGAATTCGGCTTCATTTCCTATATTTTTAATTATTTTTACAACTTGTTTTTCGATTTTGATTCAATTTTCGAAACAACATTTTTTCGTCTTTTTTCCCCCTCTCTTCAGGTGCGCGCATTTTCCAGAGGAATTTTTTTAAATTTATTTTCAAGATCGGATTCATAAAGGGGCAAGTTTGAGCTTCAATCTGCTTTTTTAAAAAACTTTGAGCGATTTTTTTTTTCCAACGTTATTCCGTTTATTGTGAAAAATGAGGAAAATTGAAAAATCTCGTATAACACGAAAACAAAGATGAGTCATGAAAAACTTCAAGATAGCAAAAAGTTGCGTCTGTTTTTCTTGAGTTCAGAGGATTTTTTCAGATTTTTTTATTTAATTTTTTTCCCCTCATGTTGAGGCTGGGAAAAAAATTTTGGAAAAAAATTGAAAAAAAATCTAATGTGTTGAAAATAGTAAAATGAAGTATTTTCCCCTCTTGAAATTTTATCTATAAGCCCATAGTTCTCGAGCTATGGTAATTGAATGTTCTGAGCTCCGACCCAGAAAATGAGGAAACCAACATTTTTGAAAAAAAAATCTGAAAAAATTCTTCTGGACTCAACGAAAACAAACGCAACTTTTTGCTACCTTGAAGTTTTCCACGAATTCTCTTTGTTTTCGTGTTGTACGGGATTTTTCAAATTTTCTCTTCATTCACAATAAACGGAATAACTTTGGAAAAAAAAATCGCTCAAATTTTTTTAAAAAAGCAAATTGAAGCTTAAGCTTTCCCCTTTATGAGTCCGATCCTGAAAATATGTAGAAAAAATATAGGAAATGAAGCCGAATTCGTCCCCCTTAAAATGCCGCTCATTGAATTAGATTACGTTGACTTCCAACGAAATAGCATCAAAAAACGTTCGAGATCTTTTTTCAAGTTTTGTCCGGAAACTTTCCGCCGGTAGTGTATGTTTATTATCATGGCTTCCTCATAAAGGAATTTTTTAGCAATTCCTTTCAATTATATTATTAATTGGTTTTTCATATAGTATATTGGTGCAAAAAAAATAAACTCGATAGCTGCTAAATCAGGAAACTCAGTGATCACAAGTATTTTTCTCAAATTTCAAACATTTGTTGAGAACGAACTTCTCAAGCGTTTTTTACCAAATTCAACACTAACAATTCTTGTTATCTAGTGTATTTGTGAAAAAAATTTTAGCTCGATACTTCTAAAAATACGAATTTTGAAGTGAAATTTTTTTTTTTTTTAAATTCAATTTTTTTAAACTGAAATCGTTAAGCAATTTTTCTGAAATTCTCTATTGTTTTTCTTTGCTGTTGAATGTATCAGCACAAAAAAAAATCAGCTCGATAGATGCAAAATTACAAAAGTTAGAGAACTTACGAATTCTTTGCGAAAAATCGCATTTTTTTCAAACCGAACCTCTTGAGCTATTTTTCCTAAATTCAATCCCATCCGTCCTTATTATAAAGTGTATCAGCACATAAAATTTTAGAGTGATAATGGCACGATTTCGAAATTAAGACGACCCAAAAACATTTTACAATAAATTCAAATTCCCGCTCAATTGACAATTATTTTGCAATTTCAAAAAAATTTGCACCAAGTACAAGGACATGCATGTTCTACTTTTATACCAAGTTTTAAGTCGATCGCTCAAACCGTCCTCCTAGAATTTAAAATAAGAATTTCTAGTTTACAAATCTCTTAGTCACTTTTTTCCACCATTTAAATTTAAATTTTTAAAATTCAAGAGTAAACTGTCCTACAGTACATTGATGCAAAGAAACCGACCGCAATAGCTTTGAAATCGCAAATCTAGAGCGTTTACAGGCATTTTTCAATTTCACAATATTTTTGAAACTGATACCACCAATAAATTCTTTCAAAATTTAATATTGATCATTCTTTCCGCGCGGTGCATTTTTGCAACAAAATTGAAATCTCGCATCAAAAAAATGTTGAAAGTTCATGAGCTTTTTTTATTTGAGAAAAAAATTTTTTTTTTTTTGAAACTTTATTCCTGAAGCAAGTCTTTTCGAGTTTAATTTCATTCCACATGGAAATTATTATACATAGTTCAAAAATACAACCGGTACTCTGGTGTAGTAGCTAGCGTGCTCGCCTCTAAACCAGAGCATCGGGAGGTCATGGGTTCGATTCCCTGTGCCGTAGTTTCGTCGAGAAATAAAAATATGGGCGTGACAAGCTCCAGATATATATATGTGGCATACACAAGTACTCGTACAGGTGTGAGTCACATGTATATAGCTGTAGTCCATGTTTACAATTTCTCGACGAAACGTGACGTAGCTCCGGCATCGGAAAGCGAACTCAGGACCGGCTATGGTGACACAGGTTTTCCGCAGTTTCCCTGTGTCTATGGAAATTAATTTCCATAGCAAATGCGCTATAGAGGGGGAAGTCGGATGCGGCCGCATGGGGATCTGGTTACTGATCCGGACCAGATCCTCAGGGGGGACTGGCTACTGACCCGGGCCGACCCTGTAATAGGCGAAAGCCTCGAGACGGGGGGAAATGCACAATAAAAAAAAAAAAAAAAAATAGTTCAAAAATACAGAAAGATAGAAACCAAGAATTTTGTAAAATTTTTTTAATTTTTTCAAAACCAAACCCTTAAAATGATTCTTTCTCAAGTTCTTTCTGAAGTATATTTACCCGGAAATTTTGAGTCCGATAAGTGGAAAATTACGAAAGTCAAAGCGGCCTCGTATATTCTGCGAAAAGTTGGAAAGCCCGCCAAGCTGACAATTTTCTCGCTCCAACTATACGGTACATTTTTCCCGAAGACGGGACAGTTTTATCCCTAATAAAATACCTAATAAAGACCTAATAAAATAGTACATTAGGGCGACATTGTGGTCTGGAGACACACGGAGAAAAAAAATATTGATCCACTGAAATTGATGTTATTGGAATATATTTCATTGAATCAACTACAGTGTTTTCAGCTGAAGTAAATAGATGCGTAGTTCAACAATACTGTCATTGTTTTCGAAAGCATAATAATTTTGATTTTTTTATTTAATTGAACTATACATTTCATTGACTGAAGAATATATGCGATTGAGCCCATAAAATATTTTGTTCCCAAAAAAATAATTTCATCTTGAATCTACGTACTCAATGTAAATTAATATTTTATTAGAGAGACTACGTATATCGTTTCATTGCGACTTTTGTTTGTCCCAAGTAATGCTTTTATCGAATTAATCATTTATTTCGTTAATTTGATAACTTCAGCTATTTATTGTTTAAGCACATTTGTTATTGCTATAAAAATATAAAGTTTCGTTAGAAACAATTCAAATTACTGATCAAATTGATTAGCGGAGTTGTTCAGAATAATTATGTGATTTTGACAAATAAACAAAGCAGTGGTGATTTAGGTATGCGGCCGTAGAGAGACAATAGTGAAGGAAGAATCGGCTGCGATTCGGCCAGCGGGTCCAAATGACACTGGACAATTTTTTTGGTATAACGTTTCGATCCTAATTCGGATCCTCTTCAGATTTATTATTTCTAAAATTACATTTTTTTTTTGTCTTATTTTGTATGATATGTTTGACATTATAGGCTTAAATGTTATGTGTCCTGACTGACCTGAATTTGTACGGGTAATTTTTTTGGTCATTTAATGAATCTTGGATAATATTCATTATGAATTTATTGTATAAAGACGGGTCATTTTTTTTGTGATCCTTGATGTCTGTGAGAGGGAGGATTTTGATATTTTATTGCTTAGTTTATGTATTTTTTTTTTTTGAGACTTTTGTGTATGTGTTATTTACCTATGAATTTCATGTTTGATAATTTCCAAGATTCATTTGTGATCAAAATTAACAGTTTTCATTACATGGCGATTCAATAACACTACCCCATTAATATAAATACCTCCTCACTCGCCTCAATACTCAGTCACTACTTAGCTCTCGAATCGCCATGTAATGAAAACTGTTAATTTTGATCACAAATGAATCTTGGAAATTATCAAACATGAAATTCATAGGTAAATAGCACATACACAAAAGTCTCAAAAAAAAAAATACATAAACTAAGCAATAAAATATCAAAATCCTCCCTCTCACAGACACCAAGGATCACAAAAAAAATGACCCGTCTTTATACAATAAATTCATAATGAATATTATCCAAGATTCATTAAATGACCAAAAAAATTACCCGTACAAATTCAGGTCAGTCAGGACACATAACATTTAAGCCTATAATGTAAAACATATCATACAAAATAAGACAAAAAACAAATGTAATTTTAGAAATAATAAATCTGAAGAGGATCCGAATTAGGATCGAAACGTTATACCAAAAAAATTGTCCACTGTCATTTGGACCCACTGGCCGAATCGCAGCCGATTCTTCCTTCACTATAAACAAAGCAGTTCAATGGAAGTGATTTTTTATTATTGTATCTATGCAGTTCAATTATATATACGATTACATTAACTAAATGTGGAATTTAAAAAAAATTATTTAGTCTTGAATCTACTTACTCGATGCAAGTTAATATTCTATTAGAAAGACCACTTATGCATGATTGAACTAAATACATTGCTGTAAGTCAGATTACATCGTGACTTTTATTTGACTCGAGTAAAATATTTTCATCGGATTAATCCATTATTTCGTTAATTTGAAAACTTTGATTATTGAATAATGGAGTACATTTTTTTTGCTACAAAAGTATAAACTTTTGATTAAAAAATTTAATTTCCTGATCAAATTGATTGGTGGAGTATTTCAGATTAACTATGCGATTTTGGCAAATGAACGAAGCATTTGAACGAAAGTCATTTTTTATTCTTGTATGTAGGCAGTTCAAGTATATATACGATTACATTAACTAAATGTGGAATTAAAAAAAAATTATTTAGTCTTGAATCTACTTACTCGATGCAAGTTAATATTCTATTAGAAAGACCACTTATACATGATTGAACTAAGTACATTGCTGTAAGTCAGATTACATCGTGACTTTTATTTGACTCAAGTAAAATATTTTCATCGGATTAATCCATTATTTCGTTAATTTGAAAACTTTGATTATTGAATAATGGAGTACATTTTTTATTGCTATAAAAGTATGAACTTTTGATTAACAAATTCAAATTCCTGATCAAATTGATTGGTGGAGTTGTTCAGAGTAACTATGCGATTTTGGCAAATGAACGAAGCATTTGAACGAAAGTCATTTTTTATTCTAGTATGTAGGCAGTTCAAGTATATATACGATTACATTAACTAAATGTGGAATTTAAAAAAAATTATTCAGTCTTGAATCTACTTACTCGATGCAAGTTAATATTCTATTAGAAAGACTACTTATACGTGATTGAACTAAATACATTGCCGTAAGTCCGATTACATCGTGACTTTTATTAGACTCGAGTAAAATATTTTCATCGGATTAATCCATTATTTCGTTAATTTGAAAACGTTGATTATTGAATAATGGAGTACATTTTTTATTGCTATAAAAGTATAAACTTTTGATTAAAAAATTTAAATTCCTGATCAAATTGATTGGTGGAGTTGTTCAGAGTGGGTATGTGATTTTGGCAAAGAAATAAAGCATATAAACGAAAGTTATTTCTTATTGTTGTATGTAGGCAGTTCAATTCTATATACGATTGCTTCAACTGAATATTGAATTGAAAACAAACATTTAGTCTTGAATTCGTGTAATGATGCAAAATGTTATGTTATAAAAAAAGCATCATGCATATAATTGATCGAAGTAAACTGCCGAAGCAAGATTTGAATTGATTCGTTTCGTCGGTTCAAAGGATGTTTACATCAAGACCATTCATTATGTTTCATTCATTCAATGAAACTGGTTGCTAAGTTTAGGATGAGATTTTTATTTCTCCTAAAGAAATGCATTTATTTTAAAAAGATAGTCACTCAACCAGTGACTATCTTTTGAATCGAATGACCAAGTTATTCAAAGCATCTACATAATATATGTGCAAATGCATGAGGCAGTTCAAACAACGTTCTTTTCATTAAATCACGTACGTGGTTGTATTCAATAAAAAATATACTGGATTGTTTTGAACGAATATTGATTTGAAACAATCTGATTTCTTAATCGGTATACAGTTGGCGCAAAATAATTGTCATTAACACGAACACTTTTTATTTCGCTCAATATTACAAATTAGTGACTTCAAGCCTTTCTCAAAGAAAAACCCTGCAAATTGAAATTTGCACATTGCTTCTTCATCTTTATCCATAGTTCACATAGCATCCTTCAACACACAGTATATGGCGATCAAATTTGGCTTCCTCATAAAGGAATCTTTGTTAACTATTGAAAAATATTAGTAATCAATGTGCAAATTCGATTGATTTTCGCCAAATTTAATAACGAACATTCTCGATAGCTATATTAGCTCTGTGTAAAGTTTCAGTGAAATATCTTAAAAATTGTACAAGTCAGAGCGCTTACGCTATTTTTCAAAAGATTAAAAATTTCATAAAATTTTAATCCCTTGATGGATTTTTACCAAATTCAATACCAAACAACCTTAATAGCTATACTTGTACATTCATTCTGTACAAAATTTGAGTGCAATATCTTGAAAATTGAAGAGATCAGAGCGTTTACGCCATTCTTGCAAAAACGAAAAAAGTCGATAAAATCTGAACACCCGTTATAATTAGAACAACATTTTTTTTCATAATGAAGTGCAATTCGTGCTCGACAAGTGTGCCAAATTTTAGCTTGATATCTCGAAGTGTTTTCGAGTTATTAATTATTTACATCTGAAACTCAGGATACACACACACACACACACACACACATACATCCATCTGGACATTTTTTCTCAATATGATTTCTCGATGTTTTAGGACATTTTGAACATATTGGCATAAAAATTGCGACATTTTTTTTCCCGAAAACAAAGCTTCCTTTATGAGGAAGCAAAATTGAAAAAAACTTTGTTCACCATGTACTCGTTTATTCCATTGCATTGTTTATTATATTTTATCCTCTTCAATCCGTTTTCAGCCGAATAAAATTAAGCAGTCAACCAATCGAACAAGTCACCCGAATTTAACTCCAAGCGTGGTTACAAGTTTAATATGAAAAACCTATCCAGATATTTCAACGAGTATGTTTTTTTTTGTATTCTTATCTGGTTATATCAATATCACAGACGATAATGAAATAAACAAGTTCACATAAAAAATAAAAAAATCATGGTATCATTTCGTGCTAAAGGTTTAGAGTCACCAAATGGTAATGTCGAATCAAACAAAAAGTGCAGTTTGTATCGATGATAATTACATTTTGTATCGGCCCTATATTTATTTGCAATGATCAGTTTGCCAATGTCAGAGTGAGTTGATTCAATTAAAGATTGTTTTGAATTAAAAGGTTATTTGATCTGTTAACACGAGGAAATATCAACTTAATTACAGAAGTAGTTACACCATTAGAAGAAATGTTGACTCGATACCACTGGTTTGATTGCAAGTTATTTTATTAAATTAACGGCGGTGTTTTTTACTGGAATGAGTAGAATGTGTACTTCAACAATACAGTGATTGTTTTTAGAAGCGAGATTATGTTGAATTTAAAATTACAAAATATGAGAACGATTCGAATTAACGGAGGCTAGTGTAGCTAAGTGGTCAGAGCTGTTGACTGGTAATCAAAAGGTCCCGAATTCGAATCCAGGCCAGAGCACCAATTTTTTTTCGGATATTTCTCCGGGTGGAACACAAAATTCCGCAACGAAAGTAAGTATTGAAACAAAATAATATGGTAACATCGTTTAAATAATTGTTAACAAATAAATAGATTCTTGTAGGTACAGTGTGATCCCGATTCTCTACCACTTGGGAAAAGGACTACTGCTACGCTTGCCACGGGGCCGGAATTAAATATATGATTGAATAACCCATTGTAAGAACAATATGTACGTTCATAATGATTAAATATAGTACTACAACAACAGAATATTTGTTTCTGGTGAATTAATCTTTTGCTATAAAAACTGTATCATTGTTTCGAACGAACGAATATTTAGTTGAAACAACCCTACAAATAATCTAAACAACAAGACATTTGTTGAATCAGCAAAAGATTATTGTATCTCAAGCAAAAATCTATTAGTGTGGACCGAATATACATTTCACATAGTTGAATATATAATTGGAGTAACAGTATATTATTTTGATTTAATTAAAATCGAAGTTTTTTGGAATGAACATGATTTTTGTACGACTGAAAAATCCTTTGTTGCGAATAAATATGTTTTTCCAGGAACAATATATATTTTTAATACATTATAATATCAAAATCAATTCAATCATATTTAAAGAAGAAATAAGTGAGGGAATAATTTCTCCGAACTAAATATCGATTCAAAGTAGACAAATGTTCAGATCAATTGATCGTAGGTTTCATTCTTTTTCAATAAAAGAAGTAAACTGTTCGATCAATTGTGAACTTTTCCTAAATGTATAAATAATAGTAGCAACAGCATATTCTTTGCATTCATGTAAATCAGAAAGTGATTTAATTGCACACACGATTTTCTCGACTATATCAAAGCAATTGGACCAATCACATATCGGTTTCATGGGCACGTATTTACGGTTGATTTAACTTCCCGTGTACCGACTTTTAAACTAACAGCATTTTTATCTCACGTAATTAAATAAATGTACTGTTCGATGAATTGTGAAGTTTTACCAAATGTGAGAGGAATAGTTGGAAGATCATATTCTTAACATTCATGCAAGCCAGAGAGTGATTTAACTATAAATACTATTGGAGCAATTACATATTCGTATTGTACAATTGCATATTCGTTTTAGGGGCACACATTTACGATTTATTTAACTTACCGTGTAATCTTACTAACTTTGCCGACTTTTAAACTAACAGAATTTTCATTTGACGCAATTAAAAAAACAGTTTATTCGAATAATTATGAACTTCCGTCAAATATAAAATGTATCGCAGTAACACTCCATACATTTGGTATACATAAGTCGAGAAGTGATTCAAGAACATATATGATAACGCAGATTCCATAATCTATTTGTCCAAATAAATCTTCATTCTGCACAATTCATTTTATGTTTGACTTGAATCTCAAAGTTTTCTCATCAATATATGTTCTACTATTCTTTCAAAGAAAACTCATATTATGGCAAACGAGAGCAAGATATGAAGAACACCATATAATTGCAGAACTAAAATATATTATACAACAATATATTAAAATACATTGTTGAATAAGTTATAAGCTGGTAAAGTCAGGGCTAACAAAAAGGTTGTGCTGACTGACACGATTGCAACCATTTCTAGTCATCCGCTACAAAATAAAAAAAAAACATTATCAATTAGTAAGAATGTCTTTATAGACCCTACCTCAAAGAAAAAGGGAAAAAATCGAAAAGAGGCGGCTGTCTGAACAAAAACCGGCGGTTTTCGTTTCCTTTCTTCATATTTTTGAATTTTTTCATAAAAGTAAAAAAAAAATTTGATACAAAAGTGGTAGGAGCGATAGAGAGGTATACATTGATGATAGGTTTTATTATAAATTATTTACTTATTATATAAATTATATTATTTATTTATTATAAACGTTGCGCGAGGAGAAACAAAATAGGGTAGAAAAATAGGGGTGGAAAAACTGTTGAATGATAGTAATTTTTTTAAGACAAATTCAACGAAATGCAATTTGACCTCATCTCAAAATGAATCTTCTGACGAAAAATGAAAATAAAAACGAAATATCGAATTTCAAAGACAGTCGGAGAAAATAATAATGAAAATAATAATGAAGAATTTTATTTACCGGAGAAAGGAAAATTAAGAGAAAATCCTGCAACAAAATGGTTGAGAAATAAACGAAAGAGTTGCCAAAGGACAAAGTAGGTTGGCGTGTCTGAGGACCGTTACAATTCCGGACAAGAAAGACGAATACGATAGGGGAATATAACATTGAAGAAAGCCACGAGGACTACAATATTATAATAGGTCAGAAAAAGGATTTAGGGGGTTAAAATTTTGTTGGGAAGAGTTCGTTTCTGTTCTCCGTGAACGAAACTCTCTGTGCGAGCTTTCTATGTCGATCGATCGTCCATGCCGGACACATGATTGTGCCTCTTAAGGGGATCAAGTCAGCGTCAAACGTCGATTTTTGGACGATAAATATAAATGTCCGTTGAATACGTGTAAACCTGGCCAATGGTCAGGGGATGGTCAATGATCAAATGATGGATCATTGATCAGGTTTACAAGTATTCAACAAATGTTTATATTCATGTTGAAAAATCGGCGATTTAAAAAAAATGGCCTTTAGAATCATGATTAGGGTGACATGAATTATTTATGAAAAAAAAAATTCTTCGGGGAAATTAATTTTTTTTCTCCTGAAGTATGTGAAAAAAATAAAGATCGTTTCTAGTCAGTCTAGACTCATAAATCGCTGAAAACTCGTTGGTATCCTTGATGAAAACGTCTTGCATCACTTTAGCCCTACTGTCGTTCCCGCGACAGTATTTTAATTGTCAGGGCCGCCACTTTACTGTTTTCGCTATGTTGAGCTTACGGAAGCTTGGAGGATAAAAACTCGTTAGACGCTGAAATTTATTTTCTATCCAGTTTTCCTCTCCTCGCAACTCTGTCTCTTTTTCTCTCGTTTTCTCAACCCCCTACTGCTTTTCTCATCGTGACTTCTGTCCACACGATTTTACGACCAAATCGTGTCGACAAGACATTCAAAAATGTCCTTTTTTTTAATTCGATGTTTATTTACAAATGCATAATTTTTTTTCGAACTCTTGCTCATCGAATATTTTTCTAGCATTAAAAAATAAACTAATAAGGACCAAATATTAGTGCCCAAGCAATGGGATAATTAAATAATTTCAATTTAATAATTGATTTCAATTTCCAAACAGAAATATACACGTTCGAATCGATCGTGGCAGCTTCATCTAATTTGTTTATTTCAATGTTCTGATTTCAATATAACTCCTCTTGAAGACAGAGGACAAATTCTTGGTGAAAATATATATTTACAATCTTGCATTATTTTTTTCAACAAATTTTATCAACGTTTCGTATTCGATGTAACCTTTTGTGCCCCTGAGCAAACGAAAATTCGAGCATATTTGGATCAGCCATTTTGTTCGTGCTACTAGTTATGACGGTGGGAAATACATTTTTTTCGATCTCCAAACCCTATGCGGACGCTTTTTTTTGCTCCACCCCACAGTTCGCGTGTGGGTAGGTTTTTTTGCTCCGGTTCCCTTTCGCGCCAGCGACATAAATCCACCCCTATATTCGTTGAAGGGTGATAAAACGAAATCATTGTACAGTTCTACCCAGCACGGTGGCCACCCTTTTTTTCTATCTATGTCTCTTTCTCTCAATGTAACCTTCGCTGTCGCATTTCATGCGCCACCCTATTTGCACCCCTTTTCTTCTTTCGCTGTACACATCGACGCACTCCCTCCAATTTCTTTCCGATCTTTCCTGGCACTTTTTTCATCCACTATTCGACCCCTTAATTTTGTTTTACTCTTCCTGGAGTCCATTCTATGAAACGGATCAGCGTGATCCAAACGATTTCATTCTGGGTTCCCTTATTAGCGGTGAGACAAGCCCCCAAAAATTCATTTGTTTCCCGAACCACCTTCACCCGTTATTTTCATTCACAAAGTTTTTTTCAGCCCTTTTTTCCATGATCTAGACCAGTTTGGCATACCGTTCATCCCTTGAAATCCTGGGATTACAATCAGGAATGTGTGTATTTTGTATGCGGCAGCATCCATTGAAATTCAGCATGGTTTTGATCCATCGGAGCAACAGATTTATACAAAAGGGTAGGAAGAGGAAAAACGTGATGAATGCCGAAGCGGATCGTGCCAATTCGTGAATATGTTCTCTTTTTGTCGGAAAATCCTGTTTAGAAAGAGCTTTATCGTAACGAGTCTGCCGCGATTTTCTTTTTTGCGGTTTCGTCCCTTTTGCGATTGAAGAAAATACCAGCCCTTCGCCCATTCCCTACGGGGAAACCTCGTGGAAAGCTATCGATACTTGCGTGGAAATCCATGTGCCAGATTGAACCTTATCGGAGTTCGAGGGAATGTGTGGATCTGAAAGAAGACTGAATGAGAAAAAAAAGGATGTTGGAAGAGGTGAAAAACGAAGTGAATAAAAAAAATAACTTTGCCAAACTGCATCTGTGTGTGGAGGAGAAGAAAATAAGAGAGGAATCGAGGGGTAGGGGAAATACTGCACAGAGAGTGCAAGTAGCCCGGGCGAAGGTTGTCTGCCTGTGCCTGTCTCGTGGCCTCGAGGAAACCGAAGAGGAAGAAAAAAACCAACGAGTGCGAAGCAACGAGAGAAAAAAGCGAACCGAGCAACTAAAAAGCCAGTACCGAGGAGAAAAAAAGGAGTCACGATGTAAGACGAGCCAAAGAATTGACTGCAATTCACCTCAGTCCTTGAAAGCGAGTCTCCTGAATCATGTGGTTGGACGTAAAAAGAAATATTAAGAGGTCAAGGTAGCTACGCGTGGCAAGCAGCATCTCGATTTTTATGTTACTCAAAAAAAAGCACTCCCTTAACATTTTTATCGAAGTAAATATAAAAAACCCTGCAAATTAGACATTTGCACATTGCTTCCACATGTTTGTCCATAGTTCACATAGGTTCCTTTATCACAAAGAATGGCGATCAAATATGGCTTCCTCATGAAGGAAGCTTTGTTAACTATCGAAAAACATGAGTAATCAATGCGCAAATTTGCCAAATTCGATAGCGAACTCACTATTTTGAATGTGTACAAGATTTCGGTACAACATCTCGCAAATAGCCGAAATTAGAGTACGATATTTTTCAAATAAACCAAAATTTGATAAGATTTTAATCATTCGAACGATTTTCGCGAAATTTGATAACGAACAACCTCTATAGCTATATTAGCACTGTACAAAGTTTTAGTGCAATCTCTGATAAATTGCATAAGTTAGAGCGTTTACGCTATTTAAGAAAAAAAAATTTATAAAATTTCAATTCCTCGATAGATTTTCGCCAAATTGAATAGCGAACAATCTTGATAGAGAAATAGTATATTTCTGTCCAAAGTTTCAGTGCAATATCTTGAAAATTGTGCAAGTTAACAACTTTTCAAAACATTCAAAATTTCATAAAATTTTAATCCTTTGATCGATTTTTGCCAAATTAAATAGCAAATAACATTGATATGTTGTTCGCTATTGAATTAGGCAAATAGTATAGCTATCAAGCTATACTAGCTCTGCACAAATTTTCAGTGCAATATCTTAAAAATTGCAAAACTTAGAATGTTAACGCTATTTTTCAAAAACTTCAAAATTTCATAAAATTTTAATCCTTCGATCGATTTTTGCCAAACTTGATACCGAGCAACCTTAATGGCTGTACTAATTCTATACAAAGTTTCAGTGCAATATCTTGAAAATTCCAGAAGTTACAGCGCTTACACCATTTTTGCAAAAACAAAAAAAGTCAATAATATCTGAATACCCGTTAGAATTGAATCGAAAATTTTTCATAGTGAAGGGCAATTTGTGCTCGACAAGTATGTCAAATGTCAGTACGATATCTCGAAGCGTTCTCGAGTTATTAATTATTCGCATCTGAAACTCCGGACACTTTTTCTAAATATAATTTCTCGATGTTTTGGGACATTTTGATCACATTGACATGGAAATTTAGGAAGAAAACAAAATTCACGAAAATAAAACTTCCTTTGTGAGGATGCAAAAAATTGTGGAAATTACAAATTTGCCCATAGAGCTCCTACGTTATGAGCAGTGCAAATATAGGGTCCTCATTAAAAAAAAAAGTTTAACGGGCGAAGAATAGCAATCTGGAAGCTATTCGCACATTTTTTATTGCACGGTTTTTTTATCACTTTTCGGAAATTTCGGTTATTTTTTAAAGCAATACCCTGTCCCAGTTATGCAATGCCTTTTCAAAGAAAAAATTGAGGTCAATAGTTGCGACATTACAAAAGATAGAGTAGTCACAAGCTTTTTCTTCATTTCGGAATTTTTTAAAAACCGAAACCCTTGCACGATTTTTGTTTGATTCGATAACAATTATTACATCACTTCATGCATTTTGAACCGAAATTAGTCATCGATAGTTCAGAAGTAAAGAAAGCGATAGAGAAACTTACGAATTTGTTGAAAATTTTTCAATTTTTTTAAAGCAAAACCCCCAAACTGATTATTTTTAAATTCAACTGGCACTATCTTTATCATTGAGTTGATCTGTTCGAAATTTAAGTTCGCTGCGAAGTTAAGAAAGTTAGGACACCTACAGATATTTCTTGAGGAATCAAAAAATCCCGCTAAATTGACAATTGTCTCAAAATGTTGACAAACTTTGCCCTCAGTGTGGCACAACGTTAAAAATGCAAATTTGAGTTCGTTCGTCCTCAATTTCGAGTTCATTATAAAAAATAAAATAAAGGGTGGCTACGAATGAATATGTTGCGGTATTTCGTGAACGAGATGACATCGGACCTCAAGTCCAAAAACTCGATTGCCTTGCAAGCCTCGGGCACGAAATCCGGGGCCACACGTTAGTGAACCCACTTTCCCTGTTCTACCTGTTTGTCTTCGTTGTTTTTTTTTCGTTCTTCACCATCGAAGGCTGAAATAATGGTGATCGTAACAGTGAACACATTGCCGGAATCGATTGGAAGGATATGGAGGACCCCTAACGATGCGACCTTCAAGCGAAGGTAGACGAAAGTCCATAACCTCTCGACTCGTTGACCTCCAGGATCACTGGCTACCAACGTTCTCAGATCAATTCAAACTTTGATGATTCTTCAAGTCATCCTCGTTGCTGCTTCAACTTTAACGACAGCTTGACAGGTTCAAGTCGATTGATGTTCATCAGCGTCGAATTATATCCTCGTATCCAAGAACCAAAAACTTCGGTAGCATCCTGAGAGTTTCAAAGTCGTTAAACACGAATGGAAGAGTGCAGTGGAACAAAATGGCTGATTCAGGAAAAACGGACTCGTACGAGAAGTTCTCTTCTGGTTGCACATGGAGGGGCCATAGAGACTCTTCATCACGTCGTCACGCATCGTCACGCATTCGCTCACACCCACTTCCTTTTTGCGCCACTCCCCGGATTTTCCCTTTTGCAGTGCGAGGAGAGCCTCTGCATGTCGTAGAGAAACGACCTCTGGGCTTGGAACCCTAGTGAAACAGAAAGAGGGTCACGTGAACCCCAACAGAGTATCAAACGGTGAACGCGGACACGCACACTTTTGCGAATAGCAAGACTGTGATATATTGAAAACGTTTAGCAATCTCGGAAGGTCTCGTTAGTTAAGTATTGATCTTCCTTGGAGAGTTATCCAACGATGATTCCGAGCAACTTAAATTCTTCGCTCAACAAGAATGAGCTCTGAGCGTTCAAACTCTGTTGTGTTGAGTGAAACCTTCTTCCAGTGTCGGTAAAAGTTCTTACAACAGAAGTAATCATCGAACTATCCAATATCAACGATGATGTTCTTACGCTCAATCGGTCCTTACACCTAATCAACTGTCAATTAGGTGATGATACTTTCAATGCGAATAAAGTTCGAACCATATAGTCGTAACACAATTCTGTGTGGTTAAAATCATTTTAGTGTTCATTGCCATAGAAGAACCTTTTATAAAATATTCCAAAACCATTTCGAAATCAATCCTAATGTTTCGACACGCCATTCACCAATATTCCAAGTTTCCAGTTTTGGTTCACCATGTTCTGCCTACATACGAATGCCTACAACCTCAAAATAACTAAGCCTGTTGGAAACCCCTCGGGCCTTCCATCGACAAATGAATCAATCATGAACGTGTAACGATGATTCTTACCCGGAGGAAAATAAATTCGGAGCTTCTAAACGAGAACATAGATTTGAAGTAGACCTTCGTTAGAATCGACTACCAACAGAAGTTGTTATTGAAGTGATCATTGATCTTTCAAGCATCAACGAAGATGTTTCGCCGTGCCCAATGTTTCATGTGTGGCTTTGCTTTTCCATTCATCATGTTCCGTCATAAATGTCAATAAGATTCCTGCCTCAAGAAAAATAAGCTGTGAGATTTTGATCCGTGTGTTGGATAGTTAGGCCTTCATCAGAGTCCACTGACAAGAGACTTCGTTACAAAACTAGTCATTAGACCTTAAAACATCAACAATAATGTTTCGACATTTAACACCCCGTTGTCCAATGTTCCAAGTTTCTACTTACTATCCATCATGTTTTGCCCATGGTAACTACACGATTCTTCACCGAGCGAGAATTAATTCTGAGTTACCATGTGCTGTCCTAAGTGTTGGGTAGTTAGAGCCCTCTTGAAGTCTACTAGAGTACCTGCTACGGTGCTGTTATTCAAAAGTGGTCATTAGACTTTTGAACATGGAACATAATGTTTCGACGTCCAACGACCTAATATTCCAAGTCTCCACGTCTTTTGGTCCGTCATGTTCAGTAGTAACGGCGGGAAGAAGGGATGATATCGGCGGTGGTAGATCCTCGGGACATCAAGTGAGAGGCACGGCAGACGTGTAAGTCACGGTGATGAATCTGGTCACGGAGAGTCATAAAGTTCCCTCGCAAGAGGAAAAAAGAGTCGCCCACGCGGTTGTTGCATTGGCGTCGCGACCGCAGCATCAACGAGCCGGCATCCCGCAGCGACTGGAACAAAACAACAACGGCGAAAGAAATGAACGAGCGGAGAAAGAGATGAGCCGTGTAAGAGTAGTGAACCACATATAAACACAAGCACACGAGCACACATGGAAGACGATAAGGAAGGAAAAGAGGCACCATTCTCATCTCTTTCTTTAACCGAGCGTATAATTTTTTTTCGTTTGTTTTTTCACCTCCAGCTTGGGTGAATCCTTTGGTACACACAACGAGAGAGATGCCCCGCGCTGATGCTGGCCGCTCGAGAGAGGGCGCCCAAGAGCAAAAACCGTCGTCTCAGCGGCAAAAAAGGAAAAGCACAAGGAAGAAACCGGTTTTTTCCAGTTGGGCCAGGTCGGGGCGTCGAACCTTTGCTTGGGCATATATTTATGTCTATGTGGATACATATATATGTGTGTGTGTGTGTGTGTGTGTGTGTGTGTGCCGCGATAATCCCGCGTCTCTTGTAATGCTTTTGCTCTACGGACAGGCTCCACAAACTCGCTGGCCGGCAAAAGAGCGGACGAACTGAAACCTTCCCTCCGAGAATAACTTGCATGATCTCTCTCGACGTCGCGAGCGCTAACACACCGAGATACTTCTCTCTCGTATCGTAGTCATTCGCGTGTAAGAGTGAGGAAAATAGCCGTGGACTAAAGATAAAGAAAGAATGAAAGAAGGAGGAGAAGAAGTTGAAGAGAAGAAGGAGGAGGAAGAAAAAAAGAAGGAAGGAGGCTCTGAGAGTATGCGGTGACTCGGCCGACCGGGGAGTCTCAACGCTCCGGCGGTTGCCCTAGGTCCGGGAGTCTACAAAAAAATGAAGGAGAAGAAAAGTATGGAGGGAACAAGAAAAAGAATGGCTTGTGAGGAAGAAAAAGAAGGGCGGAGGGATGAAAGACGGGGTCAGGGGGTAGAAGGGAAAAAAAGATTCCACGACACAGGAAGGGGGGAGGCGAGTGGAATGAAAATGTAATGGAAGAAACGCGGGAGATGGAAAAGTGGGGGAACGATGCGAATGAGGTAAAATAAAACTTCGAGGTCCCTAAAACCTCGGGGTCATTGCCATGAACGCTGGTTTTAGACTCTTCTCGCCTTGCACGTGAGAGTCGTTTTTCTTCGTTCGTCTCTTCCTTTAGTTCCACTCTTTTTTTTTGGCCAAGCCAGGATTTTTCTCGCGGATGGTTCCTTGACCCAAGACCCAAAATTGAAGATTAATTATTTTTGATACGTTTTTATTTCTCCTGATCAGTCACTCGCAAAGCGATAAAATCTATTATAGACTACCAAATTTAGGCAAAGAACAATCATAAGCATGTGCTGATCGCTTTATTTCCGTAACATCCAAGTTTTTTTTAGTTCAAACAACTCTGAGGCTTGTGTGGCCCACCAAACTTGATTCTCTGTGTCGGTACGGCCTTCAAAAGGTCGACGAGGTCGTTGCTTCGATTTTGCATTCCAAAAAAAAATTTGTCATCATTCATACGCATTCCATGTACGAAGGACGTCGAGTTATCCGATACTTTAAATTGTAGCTTACGTTTAAATATCGTCAGACACGTGCAAAATTAACATTTTCTCGATGAGATTTCATCCAGTTACTGTCGCGTAATATCCTAAATTATTACCTATTCCGGAGGCCGAAAAACCCAATTTTAGTGATATTTTCGAGATCGTGATTAGACATTTTAACCGAAGCTTAATATTTTAAAAAGTAGTACCTGAAAAATACTTGGTGACCTTTGTGTGAAAATTACACCCCCGCTCAAAAATTTGGATACACCAGTCAATGTTTCTCATTACCGCACTAGAAGCTGCATAACTTCGTTAAAAAAATCGTTTTGACGGCAAGGAATTCAGTTTTGTTTCGCTTATTGTTTAAATATTCTTATGATTTTGTTTCGACCTGGTATGCACTTTTGTACTTGACCATTTTTTGGCTTTTTTCGACCATCACGAATTGGGCGTACAGCTTGAGGATTTTTTTTGCCTTTTTAATCTACGGTACATTTGTAAGGATTAGCAAACGCTCCATTTTTGTTTTTTAAACATTTTTTAACCATTTTTTCTCCCATAGTTATTTCGTTTTTGGCTAAAAAAGACAAATTTTGAAAGACAAAAACTATAGAGTTTAAGAAAAAATTTCGAGTATGAAAAAAGTAGCGGACATATACACGGAATTGTCTGGAATTATTTCAGAATTTTTCGATTAAATGTTTTCGTACTATTTTCGCTCGAAACTCTGACGTCCCAGCAAAAATTGTGTCTGATTGAAATTTCCTGACCTTATGATACAATAGAAATCTGAAAAAATTCAGCAACATTCGCCATGCTATAAACAACAAATATCAATAATAATTATTGATCATTGATCATAAATAATAATATTGCCCAAAAGTCATTAACAAATTAACATTAACATTTGTTTAAACAATTTATTTAATAACTTTTGGGCACTATTATTTGGCCAAAAAATTCAGATAATTCAATGCAGTAGTCTTGGCACTTTCTATAATTGCCTTCAAAATTTGCAGGGAACATTTATAAAACGAAAAATTTCATGAAAAAAAATTATTCTCCGATTACGTTCACCCCTTTACCGCGACGCAATTTTAAATTGCAATTGTAAGAACCTTTCACGCTATGAATGCAAACCTAATAAACCGTTCAAGCAAAAGTTGATCGCACTTGCTCTGGTAACTTTGGCCAAGAAAAGTATCAAAAAACCATCAGATAGCATGCAAAAATACCTCGGAAAATTCAATAAAACCTATACTTATATGACACAAAATTTTTTAATTCAATTATAACATATTTTTCCTTGATTGAAATTCTGTGGCTTGCCAGCAGATCGGGTTAATTCTACAAACAAGAATTCCAAAAAATCGTTGTTTCTATTATGACAAATTTGATTTTCAATAATACGTCAATACAGGAGAAATACTTCAGGATTCAAAAACTTCTGACCATAGAATTACAAATTCTATCGTAAACGACGTCTGAATTGTTCATAATAATCGAACATTCAGAATATTTATTATAATTTCAAATTTTACATGAACTAATTTTAACATTTTTCTCGTTAAAATTTGTTCATTACTGCCCTTGTTTGATATTTTTCATTTAGGGTCGTTTTAATACGTTTTTCGATACCTTCAAGTCAATTTGAAATCAATACTTGTGCTGAAAACAGCAAATTCGCTGATAACTATTTCATGATCTATTTGCAGTTTTAATCAACAACAAGTTAATTAAAGTGTACCAAAAAAAATTAGTAAAACTATAACCATGGTCCAAATGCATTACTAATTATCATACTCCACGTATGGAGTTAACTTGTTATACCGGGATCTTAGGACTTAACTCGTTATACCAGGATAATTGGACGTGACCGGTTACGCAATGTAGCTGTATTCCTCATCAAATGAAATGAACCTGGGTAACGAATGTCTGAGATAAGACCTAATAATTGACTGAGTTCCGTTGTTAACGCATTTTTCTAAAAAATGAACTTAGCTCGTTCTGCTGGGAAGCCACAAAATTATCTTACAATAATTCACGATCAAATTGAACAAAAATTCCGATCAGGCAATATGTTTTTGTCTCCACAGTTCCATTTTTCCATTAAAAACGTCCTAAAGTCCGAAAAAAACCACTCCTTGAGCCAACTTTTGTAACGAAGAATAACACAACGTAGGGGAGGCTGGGGCACGACGGTCCACCTAAGCCGGTTAATGGGCCGTCCTGCCCCACCCTCCCCTACTGGAGCCGTGGGTTTATTAATAATTAAAATAGCAATAATAATAATAATAATAATAATAATAATAATAATAATAATTGGTGCCTTGACTCTCACTGGTATTATATCGTTCTGTTCTGTGCCCGCCTGTATCCTGCTCGCTTCTGGTACGCACACACAAACTGTGGGGTCTCGGTTATCTGTTGGTCGGCAACCTCTACTACCACGCACACCTGTATCGCGCGGTCTACTACCACCTACTACTACTACCACACTACCGCTGTCTCCGCAACCCCTGGCTTGGCGTCCGAATCCTCTTCGTCCGCTGCGACTCGTCTTCAATACCATAAAAAAAACACACACAAAAACAAAAAAGGAGTTGCAACAGCGTGTTGTGTTCCAGCAACATGCCGCTCTCATCGGTGGTCCAAACGCCACCAGCTGTCCGCTGTGTCACAAGCTCTTCCTCGGTGCGGAAGCTCTGATGGAACACATGAAACATACTCACAAAGATCCTAATGCATCTGGAGTTGCCAGTAAGTATATGAAACATCAACGAGAACAATGTGTTCCATGTGGACATTTGAGGTCGTTCGATCTTCGATCGATTGATTTTTTGAAAAATATTCGGATACCCCTCCAGCAGAAATGTTTTTCATTTCAGTCGCACAAAAGCTTACTGTTTTGGATCGAGTTCATTGTTCGTTTAGAAATTTTGACGTGTCATAGACACTGATGATGAAATAACAAAAAAATTGCAATTGGAATATAGCGTAGCACCATTAGACGAACAGTGAACGAGATCTACTTTTATAATTGGTATCAAGGTGGCGGTGTTTGTTCTTCGTGTAACTTATGAAAAACATACCTGGCTGAAGCGGATAATTCTTCAATGTACATTTGACATTCTGTATGAAAGAATAAGGCAATATTAAAGTTATTGAGCCAAAGTCTCGTGAGTCGATCGTTAAAATTTTGAAGAATCAAACTATGCAAGATACGATAACGTTTAGGTATTATAAAATCCCGGATATAAAGCTTTGGTGCGGGCAATATGTAATACGGACAACTGCATCGTTGTTTTAAAATTCTGGTTAAGGTTAAATGGTGTCACAGCACGAACATAAGGTAAACTATCGTTTATGTGCTGAAATTTCTGGGACTGGTATTGTCGAGCTGTCACAGCTTTACATTGTTCTGATCGGTACGACACTCAAGATCTCTCTTTGAAAATGTATGCGCCAATAAGATTCTAAAACTATCTATCTCATGCACATTTTTTTCTACTAACGAGAACACGAACATAAAAAATAACTCAGTACTCGGAGCTCGCTACTCAGTAATGATGTGTTGTCACAAATCGTATCACTCGGGTATCAACATCAAGGTGATTGGGTTCTTCAACTTCTTCATGTACTTTCTTGTAATCACACCGAATGATTGTAGAATGACAAATCAAAAGAAACAAAAATAGTATGAATGAAGGAAGACTTGAAAGGTATCTTATGAATAAGCTTTCGTAAACTTGGGAACCGCTTTTACCTGCTTGGCATTGACCTTGACATTGTGTCGCCCTATTGTGCCCCCCGCTGACTGCACAACCTCCTCTGCCGGGGTTTACTTAGCGAAGAGAAGGACAGCGAATCATCCGTGTCCCGTATGTGGAAAGCATTACGTTAATGAGGGAAGTCTGCGAAAGCACCTTGCCTGTCATCCAGAGACGAGTCAATTGAGTACGAGTCTCAGGATGTGGCCGTGTTCGGTGTGCCAAGCTGTGTTCACTCACGAAAGCGGTGAGTTTTCATTCAGAAAACAGAAAATAAAGAACAAACACGAACAACAAAAAATCCGCAACTTCCACTGGAGTACATTCAATCGGATGCTTTTGAAAGAACTGATAACAAAGGAAATGTCTCGTATTTCAAGGTTTGCTGAGTCACATGGAACACATGAGAATGGACCCTAAACATCAGTTTGCGGCCCAGTACGTTCTGAGCCGTGCAGCTGCGGAAAGAAGAGATCGAGAACTTTTGGCCGGCTCCAGTTTAGGTAAGCAAATCTTGACTGAACATCTTCTCTAGCTCTCAATTGCATTCAAATTTAAAAAAAAAAAACAATCCCTATCACATATTTCGGATGATGTTCAGGAGCGGGCCTCGGTGTCTTGACGAGTCAGTCGGGAGGAGGTCAGAACTTGCAGCAGTCATCTATGTGCCCATCGCCTTCGGCCCACTCAGACAGTAGTAGTGGAAATGGAAGGCTGTCCTCAGCCGGTAGTGAACCTGGTACGCTCCGATATCGATTCTTGTAAAAAATATAGACAGAAATGAATAATAGTCTGAATATCTTTGGTGCGATAACAACCAATTTTAGAGAAGAAATCAACTGAACTAAAGTCACTGTTAAAGTCAGTGTAATTAATCACTCACTCGATCCCAGATAGATTCAATGTCGAGAAGACCCTCCTACGAGACTCGATAAACCCGCTCACAGTAACAAACAAAAAACAAAAAAAACCGGCATAACGAAAAGAAAAAGTGTATTGAATGTTGTGTCAGTGTATTACTGTTTTTCGATAGCTTAGATTTACTGACGAGAGCAGATTTTTGCACAGGTGCCGGACTTCTCAACAACAATAACAATAACAACAACAACAATATGGCATCACCGGGATCGAGCGGTAACAAACTCAGTGAAATGCTGAGAGCTGGAAGTCAACAGGCGACGGCGCAACAATATCACGACGACATGCAGTCGCAGCAGCAACGCATGGCGGTTATGGCGGCAGCGGTGCAAGCAGGTGAGGCAATCCAAAACATCCCAACTAATTCCAAGCATTCGATTGTCTACATATCATAATTACAAAACACGAAGCTTTTACTTTGTCCCGATGATATTGATGTTCGGATGACTTACACAAAGCGTTGATCCATTAAATCGCATGATCTAACGGTCCTATATCTCAATGTCCCATCATGTTATCTGCAATTGAACATCCAGTAATCTTAGAATCTTTTTTCATGTTTAATTTAATAATGTCGTCGTATGTTTAGGCCTGCAAAACTCGGTGTCACCGAATCTCTCCCCGGTCGACGTTGCGTCGTTGGCGGCAGCCATGAGAATGGGTAACAACGGGGACATGAGTGGAGCAGGCCAAGGATCTACAGGACAACAACAACAAGGTGTGGGCCAAGGTGGCGGATCTGAACAGGCGCTAAGAATGCACCAAGCTGAAGCGTTGCTCAGATCGCAAGCTGAAGCTGCTTTGAGACTGGCGGTAAGTCATACTCTGACTCAACCTACAATCGTCTAATTCTAAACTAGATTCCCAACTAGTTCCGATTGCAGTAGTCAGGATTTACCGAAAATCTTGATACAACATTACTCCTCGGTTCGCGGCTATGAACTCCCCATTAAACGTCTCCCTGAACAAAATTTTGCTTTGGAACAAATTTTCTCGGACAAACTTACATGGAATATAATTCAATCGTTCACGAGGAATCTGAGAAAATTATGTCCGAAAATATTTTGTTCAGAGAGATTTAAACCGAACACCGATAAGTCATTGAAGACTCTAGACCTCAATAATGAAAGCCGTATCGTGCTTTCAGCAACTCCTACTTTATTGAATATCCCTCACAGGTGTCGCAAGTGGCTGCGGCGAGTTCGGCTGCGGGTGGTGACATGAGACATCATCTTGGCCAGCACAACGGCGGCGGAGGTGGTGGTGGTGTTGGTGGTGGTTCGGGAATGCCTGGAGGACATCATGGGAATCAACAACTTTCCCAAACGGACACGCTGTCGCCTGACCTAGGTAAGTCGTCGTCGACGAATCTGATGATCGGTGGAGCTGGTACAACATCGGGTACACCGCCGACGAGCCTCGGCGAGGGTCTCGTTAACAGCTACATGCAAAACGAGAGATTCGCTGCTGGTGGCGGTCTTGGTGGTAGTACCGGTGGAGGAGGAGGAGGTAGTGGAGGCGGAGGAGGCAGTGGAGGAGGCGTCGGTGACGGGCAGTCACGGAAACGAGTCAAACTAACGGCAAGCCTGATTCCGTCATCAGGGGAAGCACTTCAACTGCAGGAGCAACGGTTAGCACAGGCGCTGAGGCTTCACAGTGACCCTCGGGCCTTAGGTTTCACCCTCCAGCACGTTGTCAACCAGCAGAACAATCAGCAACCATGAAAGTTCAGTTACTACTGAGACGAGTGGACCCCTTGGGCGCAGTCGCAGCAGTCGGACACGACGACGGCAGCGGCAGCGGCAGCCGCGGCTTCCTCAGCAACCGCCTTACAAGTCGAGCGCGAACTTCAGCATCAATTGCAACAGCAACATCAGCAGTTCCAGCAGCAACAACAATTGCATCAGCAGCAGCAATTGCAACAGCAACAGTTGCAGCAGCAACAACAGTTGCAACAACAACAACAACAGTTACAGCAGCATCAGCTTCAACAACAACAGCAGCGATTGCAACAGGAACGTTTGACTTCGTTGAACGAGCAACAAGGCTCGTCGACAAACATAGGCCAACAGCAGGAACAGTGCGGCGTCAAGAGGAAAGCTGACGACATAAATGACGTCGGTGCTACCGGTGAGAACGCGTAGGTTTTCAACGGTAACTCCAGAATTTCAGTGGTGCGTCAAAATAACAATAACTTAGAAACACCACCGAAAAATTATTGTGTCGTTATGCGTCCGAGTGTGGTCAAGAAGAAAATCACTCACTGTCTCAGCAGTATAATACGTAAACAAAAACTTCCAAAAAACATATGTTTTTTCGTGCAGCTCGTTTTTCCTAAATGAGCTTCGCGGTAGGGACTTACACTGTAAACGATAAAATGAAGGGACATATCGCTGACACGACGAACGATTTTACACAATCGCAACAGCTCGCGAGTGCGATTGAACAGCGTTTTTGAGATTTTTTAAATTATTTCCGTGCGACTAGACTAGACTGCATTTGTTAAGTGTCCGATAAGTCGTATTAAGATTCCTAGGGAATTAAAACTCGTACGCTGATACTCGTTCGTCGTCTTTCGAAGGAAAATTCTGCAGAATTTTTCTACGAAAGTGACGCGAATGCAAAAACATTAACAAATTGTCGAAGCCCATGTCCGGTCTTCGATAACAACAATAACAACAACAACAAGAAAATAAATCATTTAATCGTTAGATCGTTGTACGGGTAAAGTGATTGGCCCGGGAGCACGTATACGTCAAACGCGCGAATTCAAACTTTTCTATTCTAAATAGTCGTCAATTTACTTGTGGCGAATTTATGTCAATAATACAAAAAAATAATGATAATAAGGAACGCGACGAATGCTCATTTGTGGACATTTGCTTCCCGGGACAACGCGTGCCCGAAAAACGTGCCATAAAGAATATCAAGATTCAAATTTGCCGCGCAAGGCAAAGTGACGAATCGTTGGTTATACGACGCCACCGCAACGCTCGTCTGCGCCAACGTGTGCGTCACGTTTTTCTTCTTTTTTTTTTATATTGACGACAGGTACTATGAACCTTGTACAATTGAGCCATGTTCCCCGAGGGAAATACGAGATAAATATTGAGGGATCACGGGCGATCCTGGAGATCTTTATCGTGCGGTTATTACCCGAGGCTTGAGAAACTAAGACCGCGCGTTCTCACACGCGCAATAATGAGGATATAGTTGATGAGGAAGAAAACTCCTAACTTCCCTTAATGTTAATATAATTCATAAGTCAATGACGGCGAAAAAAAACGGGATTAATACTGCGCGCGAATCTTAACGACGCACGCCGTTCGTATAACCTAAAAAAACGACGCGTCCCCTGAATACTCCACAGTGCATATATATCCCCAAACTCCCTGATTCCCGCCCATCTTGTACACAAATCCATCAAACAAACATGTTCACAAACACACGCTATAATGGATACGTAAAACGAATCGCGCGCGGATTATCAATTTCCACATATGTATAATAAAGGTAAATTCCACAGGATTAACCTAACCTTTGAAAATACACGCACACACACACACAGATACAGACACATATACGCACATATGCGCGCAACTGTGCTTGGCGTAGCACGAAAACTATTAGCTCGTAAGTCGAACAAACAAAATATAAATATTACAAACAGTTATATTATATATATTATATATACATACAGAATATGACGAAAGAGGGGTAAGGATGACGATCGTACGAATGAATTTCAATCGACCACGAAGGATTTAGATTCGTGGGCGAGGGCATGATTGTTACACGAGCGCATGATCAGAGAGATTAAAAAACCTAAATGCTAAATATATATATATATATATATATATATATATATATATATATATATATACTTATATATATATATAATATATAAATATTATAAATAATTGAATATAGGGTCTATGAAGTTAGGTTAATTTAGGTGTGCGTGAGGTGTGCTTGTGTATGTTAAGATGAAAAGTGTCCGAGCTGCTTAAGCGATTCGTTAATTTTCTTTCGTCTTTCTCTCCATTGTCGCTATTGATAATGCGAGCTCGAACACTTTCTCATCTTTGATCTTTGATCTCGACGATTGAAAAAAAAAAAAATATATATATATATATATAACAATCGTCGACGTGTATAGAAACAAATTTTGCGTTTGCGAATGAGGTAGAAAAATAAATTGAGTGACGAGAGTTTGATGAGGATAAATGCGTTTAGAGTCCTGTGTGCTTGAGATAATCCGAGGTCCTGTGATCGTTATAAGCGAAATATTTTTTTATTTCCGAATATGGTGAAACCACGTGAATAAGAGATCGAGAAAAATTTTGCGTCGTTTTCGAGAATTAAGTGTTAGGAGTGAAGAATAAAACATTACACACACACACACAAATTTGTGGTTACATGGAAACCTTAAGGGGACGATACAGAGGAGGAAGAAAAATTAAGAAAAAAATGATGAAAATCCTTTAATTGCAATATAAATACCGTTACGTTCTCGCAATACTTAGCAAATGGAGGTTAAATGTTTTTTAAGATGTGGAGATAATTGAGAGACACCGATACAGATGAGCGAGAGAAATATTTGAAAAAAAGAGTGTTTGAATCATCGCGATATAAAATGCACACGTGAAACAAATATGAAACACTTGATGAGTTGAGAACAAAAAAATTGAGATAAAAACTAATAACAACAATGAAAATGCAATCAAATAAGCGACAAATCGGTATGGGATACACGTTGAAAAGTAAAATGGCGGTTAAATTGTCCATTTTTTCGATAATACACGAACCACACGAAAACACATACGCACACACAAAGGACGTTACAAAACGGATATTCATTGGTTGTATAAAAAAAAAAAAAAAATTTTTGGTTTTCAAAAATTTTTGAGAAAAACAACTTTTTACGCAAAATTTGATTTAAAAAAATAAGAAAAAAGGTCGAACGAACAACAAACGAAAGACGGTATTCGATTGAATATGTTTTGACTTCTCGCCTTAATGCGTGAGCTACGAAATTACAACTCAAGTGAAAAAGTGCCGAATTTCGTTTATCCCAAAAAAAAAATAATAACTCCCTATAACCCCGGCAAAGTCGATCGAATTGAAATGAACATTGGAGAAAATTGAGAAACTTAAAACACGTTTTTGTTTAGCGCAAAAAATCTGACTATTGATTCACGCATCGGAACGAGCTTAAACGAAAAATCATTACCAATCTTCAATCTAATGTATTCAGTAGACTGATTAAAAAAAAGCGCCTATTATTTTTTCCAAATCCCCATTTAAATACTTTCGGGAGGTGAACAAAGATGCATGTTTAAAGCAGAACTCTTAATATTAATATTTAGCGGTTTCCCATCGCATATTTCTATTTCCCATTTCAATAACACAGGAAACAAAAATTTTAAACTTGGAAATTTTATGACTCGGTTCCAAGTCAATGTCCCAAGATAAACGATACACATTCTCGTAGGTAATTGATCGCTCTACAAAAAAGATTTCCTATGATTTTTCGATAATGTCACTCCTTAAAAAGTTATTCAAGGTTAAAGTTAAATTTAGAGTAAATTTCACTTTTTTTAGTTTCCGGCAAAATATTAAAACTTATTACTAAATATCGTAAAATCTTTCTCGAAAGAAAAGTAAAAATTGCATTAACATAAATTAACTTATTTTTGAACAAACGTAATTTTTGAAGAAATGTTTAAAGCAATAAATTTTAAAGGAGTGAATTTATCGAAAAATCATAAGAGACGTTTTCTGTAGAGCGTTCATTTCTCTAGTAGCGCTCATTTCGGTATATTGACTTGAGCCGAGGTATAAAATTTCAAAGTCTGAACAATTTTTTCCTGCGTTATTTAAATGGCAAATAGAAATATGCGATGAGAGACCACTAAATATTAATATTAATAGAGCTTTGCTTTTAACAGGCATCTTTTTTCACTTGCCCAAAAGTATTTAATAAGGGACTGAGAAAAAAAAAGCAGTCGCTTTTATGAATCAGTCTAGTATTCAGCCACTGAAAGCAAAAAACCAGAGAAACATAAAATTTGAATACAAGAAAAGCTAAAAATCTGCTGAAACCGTACTTTTTTCAAAATTGATATAATTGATATAACAAAAAAAAACGGTTTTTTTTCGTTACAGGACTCTTTTTCACAAAGACTCATTGTACATACAGCGTGAAATGGATAATCAAAAACTTTCAGTGAATGTGAACGAGTGAGCGAAAATAATTGAATAATAGATAAATTTTTAAAAAAGTTTCCTGTATTTGCGTACAGAAAAATAGGCTTAGTTTTCAATGTAAATACGTAAAAGTGTTAAATGCTTTGAAAGGAGATTGATCTGTTTTGGTTTCTTGAAATTCCGTTTTCCGTTCATTGTCGGTGCGCTTGGACCAAAAAAAAAATCAAATTACGAATGATCACTTCGCGTTTCCATCTCCCCCATCCAAAAAAAAGAACCAACGAATTTTCGGCACAAGTGGAGTGGAAAAAGAGAAAAAATATTCGCAAAAAAAATGCGAGCTTTCCTTCGTTCTAGACGTACCGGCAACGATCTTCGTTTCATTATTATAATTTTTTGTTTCAAATATAAAAAAAAAATGATACAAACATGGAAACACGACATCTCGTGGATCCACACGCACACACACACACGCACACGAAAAATACGGCAAATGACATTTATCGTGCACGTACGTAAGGATCAATTTGAGCTTTCGACAATTTTTTCGACCCACAAACGTGAGAGTGATGAGAAGAACATTCAAATGACAGTCAGAATCGAGTAAAAGGGAAGAGAGCGTGAAGAAACTGCACATGAACTGGTCTCCGCATCAGGGTAGGGACCAAAACTTTTTTCAAGTTTGGCGTGCTTAAGAAAGAAAATCAATTTTTAAGTTTTATCATTACTCGTCAAAGAAAAATAATCGTTAAAAGAAAATTATAATTAATCGATTATCCATTGCCAATTAAAATTGGCCATAATATATCTCCAAAGACATAATGTAATGAATTTGAAAAGTAAAATAAGGACACGTCCGTGGAACTCGAAATGTGTACACAATTGAATTCGAAAACGAGCATTTACATCGGTGTAAATATAGAAAATTCATTTCATGAAAAATGAAGCTTATGGCAGTGAAAAATCAATAATTGGATTCAAATTGTAATTATTCGAAATCGCATACATTTTTATTCGGAACACCAAAATAAGCGAAAATTATTAAATCCAAAAAAATTAATAAATCGGAGGCAAACTTAGGAGAATGATTGATTCGAGGACAATTGATGGACGTGGTTGGGCGTGAAAATGTGCAATTTTGGAAAATTATGACGATGAGTAATGGTGATTGATTGAAAATAACGAATTATAAACGTGCGAAAGAACGAGAGATTTTCAAAATAACACAAAAAAATCAATTGAATGACTATCAAACACGATCGAGGATATAAATTTTGAGACAAAGTGTCGAAGAATTTTAGAGAAACATTTGTATACGTATATCAACTCCTCGATGGCCTTTACAGCCATACGCAGTTGAATTTTTTTATTCAGCATTGAAAAAAAATAAATAAAGTGTGCATGAATCACACAAGAAGACAAAACAAAAAAGAAAAAGGACACAATCGCCTCGAAACAGAAAAAAACGTACACGACACTTAGATTATATTTTTATTTGGTCCCTGATAGCAAACAAGTGCAATATTGCTGTGCAAACAATGTAAATGGAAGAAGGAAATACACAAACATGCAAAATGTCGAGCCACTTTGAGAACAAAAAACACAAACATCAAAAATAAATAACAACATTTCGACGACTGCACGCCGTAATAACAAAAAAAACAACAACAACAGTAAGATCTACCAAAACACCACTAACATCCTTCATGACCACACGAAAAAAAAAAACAAAAAACCATGGAACTGACAGACGAGAGTTTCAAAAGCCCGGTGCATCCTGCCGTGCGCTGAGGGTCGATTTTCTGAGGTTCCTCCCAATTCCGATGTTCCTCCTCCCTCCCCCCCCCCCCCCAAAACCAATCCCCCATGAAAAAAACCCTATTTTTTATTTCTTCTTAAGAGAAATTGAAAAAACTTGGACAATCCTTAAAAATCCTTCAGAACGGAAACCCCAAGGCGTCGACGCGTGCCCCGCGAACGTGTACACAAATACTTCTTAAATTTTTAAACGAAAAGGAATAGAAAGGTAAACATTAACGGAAGAAAATCGGAATCGTAGAAAGAAGAAAACAGATATGCTAAGGATACAAAAAGTAATTAAACAAAAAAAAACGTTATGCAAAAAAAAACACACAGGTACAATAGCTCGTAGTGTATGTTCTGTAATCGAAGACAGGTAAACAGTGATGAAAGAAAAAAAACATTTAAAAAAACACGCAAAATGGCCGCGGCAGCTGTCACGTTTGTCGCAAAATTGGATGACTGTCGTGGGCATTTTGTCAAAAAAATGACAAAAAAAAATGAATAACATAATTTACAAATATATTGATTTACATATGCCCGTAACTCATAAGCGGATCGATGGAGCGGCCGGCTCTACGCGGACTCCGGGGGTTAGGTCGATTCGGGACGAGATCATACGAGATTTCCAGCAAGGGGAAAAAGCTTAGAACCATATGAGACAAAGAAAGCATCGAAAATGACTGAAAGAGTGCGGTCATAATTTCCATGCACAGGGGAGAAAGAATTCGCCTTTTTCCCGCGACAAACTCGCTGGCAAAGTGAGAGAGTCACGTGGCGAGCGTACGCAGCGCCACTGAGCCCAACTAAAGTAGCGTCCTTTTCCCCCACTCTACGCGCAACGATAACGAACAAAGAACGAATTCCCCCAAGAATCCCATTGTCGAGTCCGTCAAACCGAGCAAGTTCAAGCCGCGATATCGGTCCTAAAAAACCATAATCTTAATCTCTTCATGTAAATTGCTAAATGTTTATAATTAATGAAAAAAATGCCATAGCCCGGATGCGCTGGTGCATACTCCCAGCGCATACACACTCACAAATAAGACTCGACCTCGAAGTAAACGCAAATAAATGAATATGAAAGCAATGAAAAAAAATCCGCGACTCAGCTTGCAAAACGCGGTAACCGATTGGTAATCAAACCAACAAATACAAGCAAACAAAACATATTATGATTCAGTGTAATCCGTATATATATATATGTATTACGAAAAATATATATATGTATATATACACTCAGACATTTTGGATAATCGATGGACGTGTGTCGCGGTGTGAAAAAAAAAATAACACATAAAAAATAAACGACGAGAAGAAAATGAAGAAACAAAGGAACGCCGCGAGTACACGTTCAATTATTATCTCCATACAAGTCCATAAACTACAAAAAGACACAGTTGATAAACGATCGCGCGCCGTTGTTGCCCACTCTGCGCGTGTTCGATAAAAAAAAGCCCTGGTTCTTGAGCGTGCAACCCCGCACGCTCAAATATCACACGCCTCTCATACACGGGAACATTCTCCAAAAAGAATGATCTCACAAAAAAAAACTTCAAACACACACAAATACAATTACACAATATTACACTGATTGACAATTAATGAAATGTACACACAAAAATACACACTCAATACACACTACGGATATGTAAAGCCAATTCATTTTGTAAATTGTCAAAAAAAAACGAGAAAATACCTTTCGACGATGGGGAAGATAGTGATTGGAAAGTAAAATCAGTGAATGGAATTTCTATATGCGATAAAATAGAGATGAATCAGTTGAAGATTAAAAAAAAAGAAAAAAGCATTCGGCATTGTATGTTTTGACTAAATACGACGATTTTTTTCTGGTACCCCAACGCTAACACGGGGTGGCGTCACCAAAATTATATTCATGCTAATGGAAGTCGCAAATATCTGGAAAACAGAACCTCTTTATAGTATTCAACGTACTTCCGTCGATTCCGAACGCGGATAATTGGAAATTCGCGGCCTTTGGCATACGTTTGGATGCATCAACTGAGGAGGATTGAATATAAATCGGATGTCGTGCACATTGTATTAACATTGATGCACGCAAACGTGGTGTACGTGGATTCGACGTACCGATTGGGAAAAAAAAAAAATAGATGAAAAACCCGATTATGACGAACCCCGATGTGAACAGAGAGAGGTGTGAAAAATCCGATGACCGACCGGTTGGATGATTTGCGAATATTGATAACAAAATCATCGTCAATACCAAGTACAATTAGGCCCAATCGTATCCGGCCTGACTTCGTCGGATTAACCGAACGGATGACGCAGTATAAAAGGCAACGGCTTAAAAGCGGCCATTGTTTTCGAGAATTCCAGAGGTATAAAGAAAATGAAGAAAAAACTTGGAAAAAGAGAGAAAGACGTAGTAGGTGATGATGAAAGGCTTTACAAGCGAAAAAAAACAAACATTCTTTGTTTTAACAACGGGTTTTAATTTTTTAATGAAATAATCTTACTATTTATGGATATACGCGTATATACGAGTCGCCTGTTGATCTCTGGAAATTTCCGTATTTCCATTGATACGCAGGATTTACAAAAAAAAAACACGTCACGTATATATTGTATATTCGTGTGAACCGTAAGTGCGCAGCATGAAAAAAAAAGAAACCGACAGTCTATAGCAGTGCGAGCGCCTCGGTCGGACCGCGTTTTCACGCGTACAACCGTCACCGAGCCTCCGTTATTAAAAACCGGAATAAGTTGTTTCAATGTTCACTATATAATCGAGAATCATAGTTGTTAAGGCGGTGGGCCCATGTATCGCGTATTGTTAACGTATATAGCGAGCGAGTTTAATCCGAGATCGTCCCAGTGAGGCAGCGTGTAAAATGACGCCTGAACAAGATGGCGGCTTCTTGCAGTACACGCGTAATGGCGTCTTTGCGCGCCATTGGGATGATTTCCGGCCGATAACAACCGGAAAGCATCTCACGTCGATCTTTGTTGATCAGCATGGACGATTTAGAGAGATATAATCATGTGCCAATCGGGCTCACCGCAAAGCCCGACGATGGAGCTTCCTAACCTCAATCTCGACCCAAAACGACGATTCGAATGACGGAGGCTCCATCGCGGGGCACTAATCTTTTCAAAATATTCTCCGGGCCTTCGCAGCGCGCGAGAATATATTTGATTTTACGTACCCCCAAGTGCCCCGAATAAAAAAAAAAGCCTAGGCGCATGCGAGTCCGGGATTCTAGAACCGAGTACAATAATGAAAAGGATAAATATGACGTATTGATAAAAATTAATGAAAAATTATTCATGCAGCAATGTTCAAGTATCCGAGTACTTCTTTGCAGCAAAACGACAAGAATTAATTGATTCGCAAACATTTTTGGCAATTTCTCCAATTCCAAGATGATTGGGTATTAAGAGAGTGAAATATGTATATGGCATATTTATATATATGTATAAAAATATGCATTTCGTTAGGTGAGTGTCTTCGTAAGGGTTTTTTGGTTACAGTAAACAAACAGTTTCTCAAGTATAACTCGCAAATAGTAGTCGCTATAAGTAGTCCAGTAATTAACAGTGTACCGCATTAAACAATTAAATAAGATTAATAATGGATTAACAAAAAAAAATACAAACAAATAGTTGAAGAAAAAACAGGCAAAGGAAAGGAACAAGAATAAGGATGTTAGGGGGAGGGGGGTCGAATGAAAGTTGACTTTTTCTTCGGTGCTGCTCGTCGTATGATACGCCAAATATCGCGTACAGTGGGCAGAAGCGCGGAAATAATTGAATCTTCCAAGTTCTCGAACATGAATGAAAAAAATCGTTCACAGTTAAAAAAAAAAAATTTCTTTGAAATTCATTACTTAACATTTTCAAAACGGCTCGTATTCTTCCATTTTTTTAGGCTACAGCCATTTTTATTGACGAATCTTCAAAAAAACATGACAAAAAAATCCAAAATGCACTTTCAAAGTCTTCCTTGGTCTCTCGGGCATTGACTCTCTTGCGACCATTTCGCCAACTGCTGGAATGCGAAAAAAATTTCAAACAAAAAACAAGCTTCCTTGCCACTAACTATGCATACGCACAATGTCAAAACAAAAGGAAAACAGATTGAACAAAAAATAAGAACAAAGTGAGTTGCGAAGCAAAACCTTAAAGGATAATAAGTGTAATACGTGTTCGTAGATTAGTCGAAACTTATCAAGTTGTGTACTCGATTATAGTAGTCAGAGAAAAAAGGGAAGAAAAAAAACTAAAAATAAATAAACATGGATATGAGACGCGGCCGAAGAGAAAGAGCAGAAATGCGCTAGAACGGGGAGAAGCTTCGTGGAGAAGGTATATTTAACGTAATTAACGATTATCGATTAATTAACCGTCATCATTGTCAAGTCGACATTAATTAAACATAACCTACATGCATAAACAAACACAGGAAAAAAACATAATTATTATTATTA
Source organism: Alloplasta piceator (assembly GCA_946863875.1). Taxonomy (NCBI): domain Eukaryota; kingdom Metazoa; phylum Arthropoda; class Insecta; order Hymenoptera; family Ichneumonidae; genus Alloplasta; species Alloplasta piceator. The sequence continues at coordinate 18,820,022 of OX333075.1, forward strand.
CTCCGTAAATACAGATGATGTAAGAGTTGGGAGGCAGCAAGCTGAAGCGCGATGTATAGCTAAATTATGTCGCGCCACAATTAAATAATCGCGAAGACACTCACTGATAGAAATGTTACGAGGGATTCGGGACTCGGACGCGAATCGCCAGAGGGCGCCCGTGAACATGGTGTCACTTGAATTTTCCCGCCCTGGAGCTCTGGATTTTATCTGGATCCGTCGATGACTTACCGACCGAGCTAGCAGATATCGTACCAACAAGAAAGACGAAGAAAACGGAAGATCAATATCTTATCTTCATTGTCAAAGCTAGTGACGCCACTAGTTCACGGGTAATTCCCCAAAATGTTTTTTCTTTAGTCTCTTTTTCAAGAGTACAGCCTTGTGTTTTATTCACTTATGGCATTGCTTTTGACACAATACAAACTTCCCTACCACAATAAATAACCCCCCACAAGCCTCCATGCTCCCTTCATCGTAAAGACAAAATAGGAAAAAAAACCACTTCGTGCAAATCATTAAAAAGAAAATAACAAACCCCCAAAAAACGTTTTTCACATACGCGTTGTTCAAGTTCGTTCGCGATGTTTTCTTTTCGATTGGATATCCCACGTCGATCAGGTACTTCCTGTATTAGAATCAGTGCAATTATCGAGATTAAATGAACTTTCGGTATAAGAAAATTTACATTCAAACTTTAGAATAACATCTAGGAGGTGAAAAATATCATTCGAAAAAGTGAGGTTAGATTCGAAAAACGGCGAGAAATGAGAAATTTGAGACGGGACGTACCTGTCGAGGGTTGTCTGACAACTGCGAACGTTAAGTTTTCAGATTTTTCAGACTTTTACGTACATGAGTTACTTACAAGGTTAATACAGCGCCTATTATTGTTAATTTGAAGAAACGCTCATTTCTTTTCCGTGTTTTTCTCGTTGGCTCTGATAATCGCAGGGACCTCTTGAACATCGCCATTTTCTGATGAGATGCGGGTTTTACAAGAGTGTATCTGAGGCTAGACGCAACGATTAAAATAAATGGAAAAAGAAAACAGCGTACACTTTAATGTTTACGATTGAGTTTGATCAAAGTCCCCTTTTGGGCATTATACACCGACGCACCTCCGGTCCCGCAAACTATGCCAATTAACGCCGCAAGATGTCGCCATTTACAATGAAATAGGAAGTCCGATAGATACTGTTGAAAACATACAAATACGTGTGACGTACGATAAGAAAAAAAAATGAAAGCCATCAATTCGAAATTAATTCTAGTCAAAAGCGGTACAAAGCCGAGGCGTGTAAGCCAAAGCAGGCGAAATCGGTACTTATTTAACGATGGTTAACGTCAGAGATGAGCAAGAATGCGGATAACGTCGAAGAGAGGAACATATATGAGAGGAATATAAAAAGGACTATGTCAATTCGAGATTTTTCGCAAAGAAAATAAATAACGTCATCAATAAAGAAATGAAAAATATGTCAGTGCGGGAGAGCGCGAACGAGGAGCTTATTCGCTCTCGACAAAATGGCGGCGTGCGCACAAAATGGCGGCACACGCACGCGCTCAATGCGACGCGAAATGGCGGCGATGCGGGACCGTGCACGAGATTGATATCAGAAAGAGCAGGAGCGAGATTGAGATATAGCCTCTTTTCGTTGAATCATTTGAAAACGTTGCACGATCGTATTGAACCGTGAAACGAAAATAAAAACAATCGTTGCGACCAACAAATGAATCTTGAGTCGATCCTTGTATGAACGAGACGAAGAAAAAAATAAATTTGTTATAAATACGAACACTCTTTCAGAGATAGAATTGTACGGTGTGCGAACGAATCTTGCGAAGCTTAGGTTGTTCTTTTTTACGTCCCTGAGCACGCTTCCAAGATTCGCGGGCGTCAGTTTTTTCGGGGTGGCGGGAAATTCAAATTTAGCACTATCTCAATTACCAACCGGACAAATTTGAGACTTAAAAAAATAAAATAAAATGAACATTTTTAGACTTAAAAAATGCCACCGCGATTACCCGATGCCCAAGGTCACTCGATACACGAGGTTGACTTACAATATACAATGATTATAATACTTAAGGTGATCGAAGAGGAATTTTTTTTCTGGCTAAAATATTGAAAAAGAAGATTATTGAGAGGGCGAGAGAAATAAAGGACGATGAATAAATAAGCCATGATAGAAATGATTTAAAAAATTCTGAACGAATTGTCGAACGGTGAAGACGAATAATTACGGAGTCCACGTTTCGAGATTCTCCACACTTCTGAATTCATTTTCCTCTATTACTATTATCATTACGATTTTAATCATACTATTATCATTTCTGTTTCTTTTTTTAAATATATATATAGAAACGCCACACGTAAACCGAACAAAAAAATGATCACAACGATGATAACGTTGAGATTTTTTGTTTAAGAGCTTGTAAAATTTTTAAGTTTGTATCCTGACGAATTTTCATTCTCCTGATTTTCTTTTTTTTTTTTTATACATATATGATGGAGCAACCTTAGCGAATAATTATTCTTGACGTTGGGAGTTATGTAACTATGAAAAAAAAAAACGCGTGAGTATACATACGACTGATAGTTCCGCTTGAGGATAATTGAATTTTTTTACTTTAAGGAAAATAGGAAAAAAAGAGTTGGAAAACGCGTGCGAAACGAGATGCGAAATACATCATTGTAAAGTTAGTAGTTTCAAAATCAGCCGAAATTGGCGATATCATTAGAACCACGATCTCGTTGATAAATCCGGTATTTCCTTTTTTTTTTCTTCTTTATATCTTTTACTTTTTCGTCAATTATTTTCGCGTTTTGATACTGCCTCAGACACCGATCATCGCGCTGTTTCGGTGATATTTCAAAAAGTCAAAGAAATAAACAAGACACGCCGAGAAGGAGAATAAAACGCATGTGATTGAAAATTTATAAATGAGGAAACTCGAGATTATCGGTGGACGAATCCACATCAAGGTTATGTTTGCTAGTCAGAATTGGTTAAATCGATGCAGAAGTAAAAACAAACAAAAAAACAACAAAATAACGGAAAAAATAATCTAACAAACGATCGAAGCAAGTTTAGGAATTTAAGTATTTTTTATTATTATTGTCATTATATATCATCAATGTATAATTACGATTATTCGGTTCAGAAAAATTCTGAACGATAAAAAAAAAAGTTTTTAAAAAATATTATGAAAACATTACACGGTTCTTTAGTTACTATTCACGCGTTATTTTCTGCTTGAATAAATTAAATTATAACTCATCTATGACGACGTACATCCATCGAATTATTTTCGTTAAATTTATTTAAATACTTTAGACGTTCATTATTCGCGTTCCTGAGTTTTTTGTTTTAGATTTTTTCGAGTTAAGAAAAGGACGCATACTCATCAATTTTTATTTTTTTCCCGGGGTTCTGAAAACCGTACGTAAAACGTACTGATGGCCAATCGCTGCTACTAACTACTAAGAAATAATTGTCTAATGGTACCACCAACTCTTACTATTAAACTCCTTAATGATTGCGTTAAGAAATACTAGTTTATTATCATAATTATTGTCATTATTTAATTATTAGTTATTATTACCATCATAAATATTATTATTATTATTATTATTATTATTATTATTATTATTATTATTATTATTATTATGTTTGTAGATGACCGTGTTGCGTAATATTTTTTTGTCTTCACTCGCGTGTGGTTTATATTACCCGATGTGATAAATCTAGTTTCGTGTGTCATCGTATCGAGCCGTAAAGTTTCCAAATATGACAAAAAGATAAATGAAAATTCGATATTTTTAAATTGTATATTTCGGCAAAAAAAAAAAATATATATATATATATAGATATTTATATTCATTTCGAAATGCGCATCGACGATTCGCACGCGAAATTTAGGAGACGTGCATTTATTTAAGGAGAAGTGAAAAAAAAAAGAAACATTGTTACTGCTATTTAATTTCCGGGATCGATTGATCCGATAGTCGCAATAATTCGTTTGTCCTCCAAACGAGAGATTAAAGGAAATGCAATTGATACTAAAGAAGAGAGAAAAAAAGTCGTGTTTTTTGTTTGTATAGCTGCCTAACGAATCGATCGAATCCGGCTTATACCAGTTATCATGAATTATTCTTAGTTATTACGATTATTAATTGTATCATTAGGATTATCATTAGTTCAATCAAATTCTCAATCAGAAAGAATTGAAGATTTAAAAAAAAACACATGCAAAAATGAAATGTCGAATAAAGAGCTCCCTTCAAGAAAAATCACGCGATGAAAGTGTGTTTTTTTTTTTAATGCTTGCGATTTATTGATCTCGAGAAAGTTTTGCAAACATAAGCTATCGTAAAATATTTATCTGATTTGGTCCATTTTATAAGTTGTTCATTGCCATTAATCGAAGTTTCTCGAACGTACGACGAGATAAAAAAAAAAGAAAAGTGGACGTCAAAGAAGGAAAACGTGGAAAAGAGTAATCGTCTTCGGAAAGAAATATCACCAGAATTCGACATAATTCTTTTTTATTCGTAATCATCGATGAAAAAGAAAGAATATCACAACTTCGCTTAAATATACAATATACATAGATACCGAGAAAGAATTTTCTGTGCCACCGGAAATGAGGAGATTGTCGAAGGACAATCAAGTGTTGTCCGTTTCGAATTTTTCTAAATTTAATATTATTGAAAAATTTCATCATTGCGATTATGAAACGTGCAAATTTCTTTACGAACGAACGAAATTTCATGAGAATACAAATTGTTCGTTCCAGGACCGCGTATAAATAATTAATGAATCAATAAACAATGACAATTATTTGTAAATAGGTACTCCCGAAAATTATGAGACGCGTTTAAAACGAGGACTTTGAGAACCAAACACTTAAAAGGAAATCACTTGGAAAAATCTGAGGAAACAAAAAGTAACTACACACGAAAAAAAAAATGTTTAGGCTAAAAAGGACGGGAAAAAGGAGAGTGGTTGCGTAATAGATTGAACACTCGATTATGTTCGGTGAACATGAAATGAGCGAAAGTTAATAAATTAAGGGACATGAGAAAAAAATTTTAATTAAAAAAAAAAAAACAAAGCCGCAGTGATTGAATAAACGATTAGACTATGTAGTTTAATTTTAAAAAAACGCGACGCGAGATCGACGAGAGGGAGAGAAGTGGAAAAATAATTTCGTGCTTCGAAAAAGCTCCGCAAAATGTGCCGTGATCCGTCAACCCCTCCCCGATACAAAAATATAAAAATCTCGATTGAATATTGAAACGACGAGTTGATAAAAAAAAAACGCAATTAAGATATCGATAAGAAACAAAAAAAAATCCTACGTCTTTAGTCTTAAAATTAAGAGGAATCTTGTAAATATTACATAAGGTTGATAAATTTCAAGGGAAAAAAGAAGGTAAACATAAATCATTAGAAATTAAGGTTATGTGCATTTTGGATCAAGCAAAAAGAAAATATATATATATATACATATATATATAAATGGTGGATCCGGTGATTCGCGCGGAGCATCGACGAAGCATAATTGTAAAATTAAGGTCTTAGAAATTAATGAAAAAGAGCGAAAGAGAAGGACGAGAATTGCGTGCGGCATAATGTTGAAAATGAGAGATTAAAATTATCGGAAAGTGTGAGAGATAAATTGAAGGAAAAAAAAACCCAAGAAAATAGTGTGAATGGGATGAATTAATGAGATTTAAGTGAGAGAGAAAGAGATATATATGCGAGCGCAAAATTTTACTACCAAGTGGACTAGAATCGCAATCGATGGGCATTACTAGGCGAAAAAAAAGAAGAAGTAAAAAAAACACATTTCGGAGCATCTTTTTGAGAGGGTTATCACGAAAACTCAAGAAACACAAGCGAATCAAGAAGAGCGTCCAAAATTGTACCTATTTTCATTTCATAAATTATACACGCGTTAATATATAGTATCGACGACGACGACGACCTAAAAAAACGATTATTGATAATATTAATTATTATTAATTGTGAGTATAATATGTAAAGGAAGGCGGCAAGAAAAAGGATAAAAGAATTGTATCTATATACGGAAGTGATGATATAATGTATTCGAGTCGTGATTATGTATAGTTAAGGCTTAAGTCGAATATAATAAAATTGAGAAAAAAGAGCGAGGAAAGAGAGAAAAAGGGAGAGAGAGAGAGGAAGAAAAATGGAAACGAGAAGAAATTCTAGGCGAAATTATAATTGATTATCGGTAACTATTAATGCGCTAATGAGAGTTCTACATATAGATTCTCGGATGCGATAATCATTGTACATTGTATGTTGACTGGAGCGTTTTCCAACAACCCTTTTCCCACGCCCTAAATACCTTCCCAACTGTCCCGAACGAAGATATCAGATAAACGAGAGCGTGCTAAACAAATGACAGATGTGTTGAAAATGTGAGATTTATTACAAAAAAATGAAACGAAAAAATCGAATGCAAACTTTATGCTTTTTGTCTTTTATACTATTTATACAGGGTATCCCAGGTGTAAAGGTCAATATCGTGAGGGTAGATTCGTGACGTAATATCGAGTAGAAAAGTCCTTTGCCATTTTTTGGTATTTTGAACCCCCGAATTGTTATTAATTTTTTAGATCAGCCAATAAGATGCACCCATTTACCTTGCTCACACCGATGAACTCGAGAGTAGGCATGATTAGATCACGGCTGATCTCAATGGGCGCATCTCATTGGCTGATTAAAAAAATTAATAACACTTCAGGGGCTTAAAGTACCAAAAAATAACAAAGGACTTTTCTTCTCAATATTACGTCACGAATCTGCTCTCACGTTATTGACCTTTACCCCTGGGACACCCTGTATATACATATATATGTATATTGTAAAGAAAAAAAGAAGAAAAACAATTTTAGACTATAAAACTCATGTCGATGTTCCTCTGTATCCTTCTCATGTGTTTACCAACAAATAAAACGTCAACAATTCATCCAAAAGTTTTGACATCTCAACGAAATTATCAGCTGTTTATCGCTGAGACCTCCATTTTGTATGTCGAATTCTAACTCGGCCATTTTGGATAAACTCAAAATTAATTTAAGAAATAATAATTGCGCACTCGATTATTCGCTGTAATGGAAAAAAGTGACAGAAATATTTGAGATCGTTGTCAGAGTTGACAGAAATTAGAAAGAAATTTACAAAACACAACGGTTAAAGAGGACACGATTATTTTGATTTTAGCTAAAAAAGAATGTTTCGTACTTACTGGAGTTTGCATAATTTCGTTGATTCAGAAAAATAAAATTGCCGCCAAATTGCTATAAGGACAAAAAAAAAGAGTTACAAAGCTTGAAAAAATCCGCCCTCAAAGAGAAAAAGAATAACAGTTTAGGAAAAAACAATTAAGCATGAATCTTCTTCGATCCTCTGACCCCACCAAATTAAACCACATTACCACAAATTTTTCTTAAACCATCGACGCACCTCTCCCAATTCTTCCCCAGCTCACTCCCTGCCAAAAATCCCGTTTAATTACCGAGTGTGAATGAATGGTTTGAGACTGCAAAGGAGAACAACAGCGATGAGAAACAATACGTGTAAGAGGTTTAAAACGAAAAAAAAAAACATCAGCAACAAAGAAAAAAAACAGCATTAAGCAAAGAACGACTAAAAAATACATACACATATATTCGTCGGACTGTAGGGACATTTTGCATTAATTGTGTAAACACGAAAAAAGTATATATATGAAAAAAACACACACACACACGAGAACATTTGACAGTAATACGAAGAAAAAAAATATACGTGAGAAGGAAGACGAAGCGAGGTTTCAAAAAGCTAAAAAAAATGCGAACGTGGTATGATAATGTGAAAAACAAAAAAGTCAAGTCAAGTATATAAAAAAAAAGTATGTAAAAACACGAAGAACGTGCAGTGCGAAAGTTCTGCACAAAAACAAAATGTACGAACGAGCATTGATACTGTATTCGTTTCGATCCGTTCTCCAAAAAAAAAAGTATAAAAAACATTGAGTTCTCTTTTTCGACCATTTTTGCGTTTTTATAAATCTCCGAACAAACGCCGATTAATGCACAGACGCCGCAGCTATGTTATAAAAAAAAAAAAAAAAAAAAAACGAACGAGAGGCAACGTTGTTGCATTTGTAAAACGCACACAAGAGGCGATTGCTCGAATGATTTATAAACTATTACCTATTATTATTCAATTATTACGAAACTAAAAAAAAACTATTACTATTATCGATTATTATTATCAACATTTATTATTGTCATTATTATACGAGATAATAATGATTATTGCGATTATTATTACGATCATTATTATTATTATTATTATTACGTGGTACAATAAAAATTGAATAAGCAAAAAGTAATATTCATTCAATGCTCTTTTTTATTTTGTTATTACACTTTTCTCTCCTTTCCCATACTCTCAACGTCTCGTGACTTTGGTCGCCTGACTCTTGTATCCAATGTTGCTTTCAGCCCATCATCACAGCAGTGCTGAGGAACGTTTTTATCAAATCGGGTTTACTGACATCATGACCTCGAGGTTACCGAGTATGGTCCCCGATAAAATGCAATCTATTCGTAACGGCAATGTTGAAACGAAAATACAATCTACACACGCGCGAGTTTATCTCGTATACTTTGTTGTTGCAAGACGCTTCCAGTTTCCGACGTTTCAGTATCGAACACGCATATTTCGATCGACGAGAGCATTAGGAAGAATATTTCAAGCAGTGTTGAACAAACTGTTGCCGAGATTCGAGGATGTTTCGTCTTGGAAACCCACTGAGACTCGCAGGCATAGAAAAGTTTGAAAAATCATTGCCCGGACGATTCGGGAGTGGCGCCACTTGCGGCGACGAACGTCAACTAATAAGATCAAGAAACTCATCGACGCACGTCAATAATCGAGGAAATGAATTTTCCACCGACTGTGAGCCTAGAAAAACTTGTTTGTACGACGTACACATCGAAAATCACGGTAACATAACCTAAAAATCATGCAAATTGGAAATTTGCACATAGCTTCCTCATTTGGTTCCGTCGTTCGTCAAGCCTCGTTTATGAGAACCTCTATGACCATCTTTATGACATGTATGTTTCACGAACGACGGAAACAAATGGAGAAGATGTGTGCAAATTTCTAATTTGCATGATTTTTTAGCAATTCCGTTCAATGACATTATTAATTGTTTTTATCATCTAGTGGATTGGTGCTAAAGAAGTGAACTCGATAGCTGCTAAATTAGGAAACAGTGTTCACAAGTATTTTTCGAAAATTTTTAAAATTTTTTGGGAACGAATCTCTCGAGCGTGTTTCACCAAGTTCAACGCTACACTATCATTGTAATCTATTGTATTTGTGCAACCAATTTTAGCTCAATACTTCTTAAAATGCGAATGTTTGAGCGTTAACAAATTTTTTTGAAAATTTCACAATTTTTTTTTAACCGAACCTCTCAAGCGATCTTTCTGAAATTTAGTATTATTTTTCGTTGTCATTAAATGTATCGTCACAAAAAAAAATCAGCAGGTGTAAAATTACGAAAGTTAGAGTTCTTACAAACTTTTTGCTAAAAATTAGAATTTTTTTAAATCAAACTTAAGCGATTTTTCCAATATTTAATTAAAGCCATCGTTATTATAAAGTGTATCTCCACAACAAATTTCAGCGTGATAACTGCAAAATTAAAAAAGTTAGAGTTACTACAAACATTTTGCGAACAATTATAAGCCCCGCCGAATTGACAATTTTTTTGCAATTTCGAAAAAATGTACACTGAGGAAAGCACCAAGCCTACACATGCATACACACGCACACGCGCACACACGCGCACACACATACACACGCACACGCGCGCGCACGCACGCACACACGCACGCGCACATGCACCATAAATATAATTGAATTTTTATTGTAAATACCCACAAGAACCAGAGATGGCCGATGGCAATTACTTTTGTAATTAAATTCTACACTGAACTACTAATTATTAGAGCATTTGTAATTTAATAAAATTTAGTGATGCATTACTTTGAGCATTTTCAATTAGAGTCCATCCAATTAAAAATTATTTCGGAATTTTGTACTTAAAATCATTCAATTACTTAGGATCGAATTTAATTATAATTGTAATAAAATTAAATTGGCGATTCAATTAAATTTGTAATTTAATACTTGAAATAATTATCAATTGAATGCAATTAATCGAAGTGGGACTTCAATTGCGCATTTCTATCGTAATGATCAATAAATTGGTCTTCTAATTGAAGGTTATCATTGCCATGAATTGCAGTGGACGCTCCCATAATTTGATTTTCCCCTCATTCTCCAACTTCTGTGTCTCAGCACATGTATACTGTCTTTTTGCGCGGGAAATTCAAACTGTGAATTGTGCTTACACATTACCTTTGAACATCCGACAGCGATATTATTGCAAAATTTCGTAAGTTTACATTTAACTGGACAACGTACTGCAAACTTACATGTGTATAGTACATTTTACGGAAGTTTCATATTTTCTGCAGTGTGAACATTCCTTTTTCGTTAAGAAATATACCTTAATTAATGATAATATTTAATTTATAGCCTTTAATTGCCTGGAAAATTTGACAATTGAGGTTATGTTGCGCTGTGTGAACTCCCTCAGAGTGCCAGTGTAGGTTTGGAGTGGGAAGGCACGCCGATAGGGAATGTCAAATTATGGGAGCGCGTTGCCATGGTAACGCATCATATCATAAGAGCGGGCAAATTATGGGAGATTAAATTGTGGGAGCATCCACTGTAAAGTCAGTTGCAATTACACACTGGCGCGATAATTTGAAATTAAATTTAGTTTCATTAGGTGGTTTCCCATCTTTGGTAAGAAAAACGAAAACATGTACAAAATTTTGGATTTATTGATTGCATAGATTGGTCGATAAGAAGTTTGTAAGATAACGATGGTTCTAGCCAGCAAAAAACGAAAATCTCCCCTTAAGGCGAAGGCGCAAAAACATTTTGGAAAAATTACACGGTTGTCGTTTTGAAGCTGTATCTATCTCACACACATGTGTCACGTAGAACATCTGCGTCTAGTCCTTAAACGCATAAGATTTTTTAAAAATAAGGGCTAACAAATTTGATATGACGTTGACTAACTGATTGTACGCTCTCCATCACTGTCAAGGAAAAATCGTGAATTTCTCTGGATGGCTTTTGCCGGTTCAATATCGCGATGCAATTGCGGTTTCCCATCAGCATACGAGAACATACGCATCACTGTTCGATGTTGGTCACATGATGCAGACAATAGTGACAGGCAAGAACGCTGGTGAATATTTGGAATCACTGACGACGATTGATCTGAAAAATCTCGCACCGGGAACTGCTGGTCTGACGGTGTTCACTGATAAAGACGGTGGAATCCTCGACGATCTTATAATCACAAAAGATGACGAGGACAAGTATTTTGTCGTTTCAAATGCGGGAAGGAGAAACGAGGACACGGAACTGCTGAATCAACGAAAAGTAACCGAACTCATGAGCATTTTAATTGCCCAAAAATCATAATTTGTCTCCGAATGAGTCATGTAGAAAAATAATATTTTTTGTTGAAAGGTGGATTTTGAAAAAAGCGGAAACATCGTTAATCTCGAATATCTGGATCCATTGGAACAAGGTCTCGTGGCTCTACAAGGCCCAACAGCCGCTCAAGTACTTCAGCAACTCGTGTCGATTGATTTGAAAAAATTGAGATTCATGAACACCTTGAAGACGAAGATATCGAACATCCAAACCAGAATAACTCGGTGCGGTTACACCGGAGAAGATGGTTTTGAGATTTCGGTCAGTGGCAGAGATTCGCGTAATTTAGTTGAAATGATTCTCGAGAACACGGACGTCAAAATGGCAGGTCTTGGGTCACGTGATAGTTTAAGGTGAGTCAATAGGGGTATTGGATTAAGGAAATATCAAGAGACGCGGCAGCATCTCAACGCCAAGTATTAAGGCTGGCGGTCCATTTAGAAGGTTGAAAGAAACGATTTTTTTCCCTTAAATCAATAGCTTAGATATTGAAGAACATGTACACAAAATTTCAAGGTGAAATTCGAAGTATTTTCACAGATATAGACCCAAACGTGGCGGGGCGTCGAGCAGCTGCGCGCCCCTTGTCGAAGTGCTCCGCCCAGAGACGTGCACGTCTCTGCATGTTTCTCCTCTGCTTCTTGCGATCGTTTCAGTTTAGTTTAGTATATTTTTGACTCTCGGCGAGTGTACATTTTGAAAAAATCATGTCAAGTTATCCAAAAAGTGAAGCAGGAAGCACCCGACGCTCTCGAGGCCTTGTAAACGTAAATTTCACGGCAATCATTTTACCACTAATGACGGTGAAGAGTCACACGATGCAAGCACTAGTAAGAAAAAACTATCAATGGCGAGTACGAAGGATATCGTTGTGAATCCGCTCCATTGTTATGGAATTGTTGAATTCTTTACAGAGTTTGCTACGATTGCAGATATCGTAATCTGCAAATCCTGCAAACAAAAAATAACATTTTTGGAGAGCGGGCATCGAGGCTTTGGATTTAAAATTGTTATATCGTGCCTCGTGCGGTCGAAGGGAAATAAATTCGGGACCGTTGATGAACACGGGTTATAAAATTAATAGATGGCTTGTGTTTGTTATGAGACTTCTTGGTATTGCACGAGAAGGGATCAATCTCTTTTGTGGACTTATGGATATGGGACACGGTATGTCAAGGTCATCATCTGAAAGTACAGTGCGGCATATTCTATCGGCATCGGAATCGATGTACAGCACCGTCACTAAAAAAGCTGTGACAGAAGAGAAAGTAAAAAATTTTGAAAATGGGAAAATTAAAACCCATTTGAAAGTTTACGGCGATGGATTGTGGAAGAAACGTGGTTACACTTCACGGTTCAGTGTAATGACACTCATTGGGTACCACACAGGCAAGGTGATTGATCTTATTGTCAAAAGTGCGTACGGTCAGGCATGTGACCAAAAAAAAACTACTAAATGACGAAGCATTTGAGGAGTGGTATGAACCCAGCAAACACAGTTCCGAAATAGTTACGAAAATGTTACGTAACGTGTGTTACATCGGACATAACATTTATGTCACAAACTCCGTGAATGAAGCAGAGTTTGTTCTCAAATATGTCATCCTATAAACAAGTCACAGATACGAAACATCTACGAGAAATAATAATGAAATAAACTCATACCCAAGATGTAACATATTCAGCTCATAGATGTAACAAACTCATCACATAGCCATAACAAACTCAGATAATAGATGTAACAAACTCAGATCATAGTTGTAACAAACTCAGCTCATTGATGTAACTCCTACGAAACGAAACGTAACCCTGGTAACGCATAATGCTCGTAACAATGATGTCAATGTGATTTCGTGGTTACAGGTAATTTACGTATATTCATATTTTATGAACAAATTACAAGAACTTTATATATTTCCAACCTACATATTAGGTTGGAGTTTTATTTTTATTTTAACATTTGAAAAGTACATTTTAATTATAATTTATAATTTTTGTAGAATACCTACAAATATGATGTATCGTCCACCATTTGAGGTACAAAATGAACAATTTTTTGGGACTAGTTAGAACCCTCAAGGTGCACCGGTGTCCTGAAAAGCCTAGTTTTGAGTTTTTATACTCTACGCTAATAAACTGCTGGCGACGTCTCATTTTCTTTGTAAACTTTTTCCCACGGGATGAGCGTGGCACATTTTGATTAAAGTCAAAATTGTGACCAGGACAATGCCTGGAAAGTTCAAAATAGGCTAACAATTTCAAAGCAGGCCTGCAACTCTGAAATAAAGAGCAGAAAACATGTGTCATGCTCATCTCATGGGAAAATGAGTTACGAAGGAAATGAGACGTCGTAGAACAAAATCTGTCTATCAATTCTTTCTGAATCATGCGCAGAGTATAAAAACTCAAAGCTAAGTTCTTACACAGAGTGTAAAAACTCAAAACTGGGTTCTTACACTCTGTGCATGATGCCGAAAGAATTGCTAGATAGATTTTGTTCTACGACGTCTCATTTCCTTCGTAACACTTTTTCCTATGGGATGAGCGCGGCACATTTTGATTAAAGGCAAAATTGTGACTAGGACAATGTCTGGAAAGTTCAAAATAGGCTAACAATTTCAAAGCAGGCCTGCAACTCTGAAATAAAGAGCAAAAAACATATGCTGTGCTCATCTCATGGGAAAACGAGTTACGAAGGAAATGAGACGTCGTAGAACAAGATCTGTATATCAATTCTTTCTGAATCATGCGCAGAGTGTAAAAACTCAAAGCTAGGTTTTTACACAGAGCGTAAAAACTCAAAACTGGGTTCTTACACTCTGCGGATGATTCCGAAAGATTGCTAGATACATTTTGTTCTACGACGTCTTATTTCCTTCGTAACACTTTTTCCTATGGGATGAGCGTGGCACATTTTGATTAAAGTCAAAATTGTGACCAGGATAATGCCTGGAAAGTTCAAAATAGGCTAACAATTTCAAAGCAGGCCTGCAACTCTGAAATAAAGAGCAAAAAAAATGTGCCGTGCTTATCCCATGGGAAAATGAGTTACGAAGGAAATGAGACGTCGTTGAACAAAATCTGTCTATCAATTCTTTCTGAATCAGCCGCAGAGTGTAAAAACTTAAAGCTAGGTTTTTACACAGAGTGTAAAAACTCAAAACTGGGTTTTTACACTCTGCGCTTGATTCAGAAAGAATTGCTAGATAGATTTTGTTCTACGACGTCTCATTTCCTTCGTAACACTTTTTATTATGGGATGAGCGCGGCAAATTTTTATTAGAGTCAAAATTGTGACCAGGACAATGCCTGGAAAATTGAAAATAGGCTATCAATTTCAAAACAGGCCAGCAACACAGAAAGAAAGGGCAAAGAGAAATTAAGCGAACGTGCAACGCGAATAAGGTTATAAACCGAGTAAGGGAAATTCCTGGGTGTTTTTCCATCACGGCAAATACCCATATAACTTATTTTTTTCTTTTAAATAAAGGGATCAAATGAAACTTACCTCTTGCAATGTATGCTGTATTATTCTGGTTTATTCTGTATTACGCTGGATTATTCGATATCACCTCCTTGTACTTTACACTCACATATTGTTTACGTTCCTTAATCGACATAACCTCAAAATGATTGAAGACATTTCTCGTAATATATGATACGTATATGATGCGGATTTGTTACAAGAAATGACTTGTGACATTTATGTCACACATTATACATATTTGCTACGTAGCTACGAGATTATAATATTACCAATGTTCTATAATTGTTACAGCAATGTTCTATATCTGTTACGGATTTGTTACAGGAAATGTCTTATAACATTTACGTCACAGTGTGACATATTTGCTACGTAGCCTATACTACGAGATTATAATATCACCAATGTTCTATAATTGTTACAGCATCGACTCGTAACAGTTTGACAAGTTTACAGTACATGTAAATATCTCGTATAAGAGTGACGAGATCTTGACGTATCAATGTTACGTATTTGTGACGTCTATAGTTTTTCGTAATTCCTACATCTTTCATTGACATCCTTAATACATATCGTCAGGACGTATTATGTACATCTCGTTTACGTGCGTTATGAAAAAGTTACGAATTTGTGATGAACATTATATGACGTAGTTATTACATTTCAATTATACGTAAATGTTTCGTAAATCATCCAAGTATGTTTGCTGGGAAGAATATGAAGATTCTTGCTCATTGAATCACGAAGGCTCAACAGGGAAAATGGAGGTGGATTCCATTGTGAAAATGTTTTTGAGATCCGTTTCCAAATTTGGAGTTAAATTTTTTAATTACATTGGCGATGGTGATTCGATAACATTTGCAGGTATTCTAAAGATTAATCCATACGGTGATGAATTTCCTGTTGTAAAAAATGAGTGCGTGGGACACGTCCAAAAACGAATGGGTACCCGACTTCGAAATAAGAAGAAGGAAGCGAAGCTCGGTGGCAAGAATCGGTTGACAGATGCTGTTCATGACAGATGTTGTCATGTTTTTAACAATTTCTCTAGACCCTGTAAAAAAAAAAAATTTCGACATACATTTTCATCGGAAAAGATCTCAGCTTTAAAAAAAAATATTTCCAAATACGTACCAATCCGTATAAGCATGGAAAAATAGGTTTTTTCCTCAAAAAGGTGTTTTATCGATGAGCCTACACTCCAATCTGTTTTTTCATATTTTTTTCGGATTTCTAAGGTTTTTTTACACGAAAAAACTCTTTTTCCAGAGTGGGATCTCTGCGGCATCAGACCGTGATATATTAAATATAATCTGAGGTGCTGTAAATATCGAGAAAATAGTGCGGATACAATACTGCTTACTGCGCTAGTATTGTATTATATTGTTACTATCATTTTTAATCGAGGTCGTTATGGGTTTAAACTTAACTTTTAATTTAATAGTACTGTAACAGGAGGATTTGACTATGAGAAAAAATAATAATACCCTGAAAGCAATATAATATACACGATTCCGGGGAATGGGTGTGTAAACAAACTTTAAAAAATATTCATTCATCTTTTATGAAAATATTTATTGACGTATGGTTGATTTTTCGCCAAGAAATTGTTAAGTTTTTTTTTTAGTATACTCAAAAGCAACCAATGTAAAACAAGTAAAAATTGTTAAATATTTTTTTTTGTGCAAAATTAAACATGCGTCAATAAATATTTTCATAAAAGATGAATGGATGTTTTTTAAAGTTTGTTTACACACCCATTCCCCGGAATCGTGTATATTATATTGCTTTCAGGGTATTATTATTTTTTTCTCATAGTCAAATACTCCTGTTACAGTCCTAATAAATTAAAAGTCAAGTTAAAAACCCACAACGACCTTGATAAAAAATGATAGTAACAATACAATACAATACTAGCGCAGTAAGCATTATTGTATCCACGCTATTTTCTCGATATTTACAGCACCTCAGATTATATTTAATATATAACGGTCTGATGCCGCAGAAATACGAAAAAATATGAAAAAAACAGATTGGAGTGTAGGCTCATCGATAAAACGCCTTTTTGAGGAAAAAAACTATTTTTCTATGCTTATACGAATTGATACGAATTTGGAAATATTTTTTTTGAAAAGCTGAGATCTTTCCCGATGAAAGTATATGTCGAATTTTTTTTTTTTAATTACAGGGGTCTAGAGAAAATGATTCAAACATGACCTTCAAGAAATTTCAAAAAAATGACGTCATTGGTACAGTGAAACTGATCGATTTAAAAATCCAAAAAAAATTCCAGAGTATACTCTCATACTGTACTATGTGTCCCTAAAGTTACAAAACAATCGTCGACTATGAGGCCCAAACGCATGCTGCCTTTCGGAATTTTGACCCATATATATATCCGATTTGGTGCCGGCTCCCCCGAGCCCGGCACTAAATCGGAGTTCCGGTGTATTTCACTTTTAACTAAAAAATACAAATTTTGATAGATGCAACGTAACTCAAAAACTATAGAGTTTAAGAGAAAATGTCAAGTATGAAAAAAGTAGCGCACGTGTACCTGGAATCGCCTGAGCTGGACTGTTTAAACAATGGTTTAAGCAATTTGTTAATGGCTTTTGGGCCATATTATTATGGATAATTGTTGTTTATAGCATACCAAATTTTGCTGAATTTTTTCAGATTTTTATTATATGACAAAGTATGGAAATTTCAATCAGATACAATTTTTCGCTGGGATGTCATGATTTTAGTGCGATCGGAGCGTGGGTGAATACTGGTGTCTCGAAAGTGTTGTCATTCATCGAAAGAATGCAGTCTTACAGTTGAAAGGAACTGTTTGCTAGAAACCATTCGGATGATGGAAATTTCTTTCATGCAGTTTCCTGTGACGGAATTGTCTCTCTTCCAATGGGTGGCACCATTCATGAACGATACAAATCATTTACTCACAAGGAAAGGCTGTGAAGTGTCCCCCTCCGATTTCGATAAACTTTTGATATGTTGTAGTTCATCTAAAAATAAGAGACACGTATTTTTTTGTTATCGCCGGTCACGGGGTTTTAAGGAGTGAAATCAACCCTTAAAGTTAGGCATGTTATAGGGGGTCGGTCAGCTGTTTCACATAGAAAGAGTGAACCGATCGGAATAAAACCAATTCCATGACAACGCTCATGTTGAGTAATAAAAAACACATGTTCACCTTTATACGCAACCATGTCTTAAGGGGGTGAACCACCCCGTAACTGTTTTAATTTTCATGTATAAAGACAAGTTATTGACCGATTTTGATAAAACAAAAACCAAATTGAAGAGCAGCAAAAAATAATTTTTTTTTCACCCATGCAAGATTTTCGTGCTTTTCACCATAGGCGTAGACAGCCGAAAAGTGACTCTTAGCTGTCAAAAAAGAGCCCCTTTTTGGCTATCCACGCATATACTGAAAAGACACTCAAATCTCCCATGGGGAAAAAAAAGATCGTGTGCAACGCGGGCCAGAGATTCGTCTTTTGTCTCACGTGGTTGCGGCCCTCGCTTCGCTCGTTGCGGCAAACTTCACGCTCGACAAAAAGACTTATCTCTGGCCCTAGATGCACAAAATACTATTACGTGTTTTTGGATTAAAAAAAAAAGCTTAAAGGGGGTTTCACCCCAAAATGATGTTTTTTATTTTTTTTTCATGGAAACCATTCTTTTCGATCTCGATAACGATCTCATTACTTTTATGCACTCATTTTCACGTCTGTGATATTACATAAAGATTCTACATAAAGATTACATTATTATTATTAGCAGTTGAGAGATTAATTATTGTAACCCTCATCTCAAATGTAACACTTAATTTCATTACCCTGTCAGTTAGTGGCTATATTTAAATTTGCTTACGTTTTAAGTTCGCTGGATGTTCGCTCAAAGTGTATCAACAGTATTGGAGAAATTCTAAACCAAAAAAATCTGAAAATTGAGACGGTCCAAAATGAATTCAAAAAAGTAAAATCATTGCACCAGTTGCGACGTTGGGCTCACCAAATAGATCAAGGAGGAACCTAAACGGAGAAATTATCCCGCATTTTAGAATATATTCTCAATATTCTAAAATATGCTATAGATTTAAGTCTAATTGTTCACGATGTTGATATCCGAAGATGGACTTTACGAACACAACAACAATTGATTGGAAATGAGGATATTCGTTGTCGGGCTTCACATGCATGGGTACAGAAATTCAAAAAAATTCATCTATAACTAGCAGGAAAATTAATAAATTTATTTCACGAAGGACCCTTAAATCAAAAGAAACAACAGAAAATGATGCAGATAAATTTATTTCGGAAGTTCAATAAAAAAGCAGACGGTACGGCTTAAAAAATATTTATAATTCCGACCAAAGTGGATTCCAATCAGACATACATTCAGGACGAACATTAGTGGAAGAAGGAACAAAACAAATAGAATGCATTCTGATGCAATCCGTTTCGGTGACAACACATAGTTACACGATTCAGTCAACAATATCAGAAGATAGAAAACTCCTATGCCCGCTTTTGCTCGTCTTGAAAGAACCATCTGAACGATTGGGGCCAATAGTAAAAAAAAAATATTTTTCGACCAGCGAATGTCTTCACAAGTGTTTCTAAATCTAGCAACCTCACATCTATATTGCAATTTTGTATTATTGAGATATCAAAAGGGATCTTGAATATAGAGAAACTGTAACTATGATATATCGAATTCATATTCCCTTGCAGAACACTTCAAAGTATGACTTAAAGAAGTTTTCTTGCCAAACGTTGGTGAGAAGAGTATTCTTTTGATCGATTTTTGGAGTGCACATTCCCCCGAAGCTGTGAGCGAAGCCACACCACTTGATAAACAAGTCATCACAATGATTATAAATGATTGTAAATGTTAAATTATACCAAAAGGCACAATACCAAAAATTCAACCACTCGACGTCTACGGATTGAGAATCTGGAAAAATTATGTTTAACACTTTTCGAACAGTATCATGTTAATGGACTATGATCTAGATTTGCACTTAAGAAACAACATAATAAAATAACAATCTCTGATACATAATCAATTATCTTCACCGAGGAACGAAAATTTGATTCGATATACATGGTTCAAAAGTGGTTACATAAAAGAACGACCTGTGTACTGTCAAAGCTCCTTCTTTTGCGAAGTTGCCTCAGAATTTCGTATTTGTTTGAGGATCAAAGGATATAGGCTTATAATTTTTTGTTTAAATAAAACTCGCGATATTTGAGCCATCAAATCGTAGTATTATTTATTGGCTCATGTGGGAAAAGCCTTGCGGCATAAAAATTCACTGTGTTGTAATTTATAATTTATGTTTTTTACACGTTTTTTCTTTTCGCGTGTTTATATTGTCGTTTTTCGTATTGTTGTTAAAAAAAAGTCCTATCTGAGGATCTTGAGCCCTTGCCGTCCTCTTAATAGAAAGTTAATTGTCAAGGATCGGAGAATCTGGAGCTGTTGCTGTTCTCTCGATCTCTATGACACGAAAGCAGTTCTTCTTTCGACAGTTCATGACATTATCTGTGCACACTGAGATTTTTACAGTGTACAATGGCTTATTTACAGGCTGGAGTTGTGGATAAACCAGTGTGCCCAGTAAAGAAATTTGTCTGTAGAATTTACATAAAATCACTGAATTTGTTCCTGTATACAAACTGCAGGATACACAGTGTACACTGTATTGAATACAGAGTGAATCATTACATTTTACAGTGTGGTGCAGTAATTTCTAGCGTGCACGTGCATTTTGTATATTTATATATATCTTTTTTTTCGCGCCACTGGATTCAGACAGTCAAAATGGCAGTGTAACGCTGTGAATTTTATCAAGTGCTGATCGTATTGGTGGCAACAAAGGGCTTGTCTCGCGCGTGCAACCGTGGCGTCAAGCGCTGTGGCAGTTAGTAGTGAGTGGTTAATCGGAGACGGAAAGAAAAAGGTTGTTCCTGTTCAATCTAATTTAACCTAATGTACTTGAATGTATTAATCTGTACAGTTTTTGCTTTTGATGTGTCAGTGCGTATGATCAAACGTGTCATGTGTCTATTGGGCTTATATTTTATCATTTCTGCGTATTTTTGTGCATGCGTGATTCACAAATTATCAAAAATTATTTTAAAAAAATACCATCGTAGTTATATTCAGCAGCATCCTCGTCAAAATCGAACATGCAAATAACTTCTCGAGTTTTACTATCCTCACTTGGTTTATCATTTCAACTAGGAGACTCAAGGTCTTTGAATGATCTTGAACATGGCAACTATCGACAATGTGCTCAATTCGGCGATGCCTCATTCGGTGGGTTCACTGGAGGGTTCACTTGGTCCACACTGTAAAAAGCAACGGTTGAAAACTGCAACTATATCAGTTGCTGCCGACTTTCATCAACAGAAGATTTCACTATTGAAACACGTACGTGGGCACTGTCCACACAATAAACGCATTCATAGTATATAATACACATTAACACTATAAATTTACTGATTTCATCAAGTTTATATTTCAGTGTTAAACTGGATAATTTACTTCGGACTACACTGTATTTCGGATTATGCGTTCCAGTAAAAGAAACTGTGGGGTGGCTCCAGTCCAAAGAGGACAGTGCAGAAACTGTAATAATTTACTTTGAGCTCACTGCATTTTGAGCAGTCTATTTCAGTAAATATCGCTCTGCAATTCCTCGAGTCCAATGCGATCTGGGTAACCCCTGTATTTTTAACTGTTCCTTTTTTTTCCGTGCTTATTTTTTTTCTGAAATGACGCGATGACCGAGCGAAGGTTAAGCGCCAGGTGAACGACGGGTTACACCGCTCACTATCGACTTGAGAGACGATTTTTATTTTTCTTCTTCACCGGCTATGTAATTATGCCAAAGGAACCGCGTTCGGCAAATGAGACCCCGGCTGGACGCCCTAACTACAACTTATTTCCGGTAGAGGGGTGGGATCTTGAAAGAATAAAAATACCGACAATGCGAGAATTAATAAAATCGTCAATTTTAATCTCGGAACCCACGGTTTTAATTGCGGGGTCGTAAAAGAAATCGGCGAGTACAATACGTGCTCAAACACAAAGATAACGTTTCTCAAGCCACAAAACGCAATAACCCAAAATAAACCGACAACTGAATCCAATACAAAATACAATAATTTTTAAAGACAAGATCGAGTTCAACGAGCCAAGGTTCCCGATCCAAATGGCTGAATAACTGATGAAAAATGGCGATGCAGCCAAATGAACGACAAAGAACGGTCACACGGCCAAGTAAAGAAAACGGCAGAAATTTCAGCTAGCTTTAAGCCAACTTTTTCTATAGACTCTTCTATAGACTCTATAGAAAAGGACTCTTCACTGCCCGAATACGATTCACAAAATCGTTACCGAATGAAAAGACATCCGGTTTGTTTTCATCCAGCACTGACTGTATTTTCTAATCTGAGGTGGGATGATAAAAACTTTCCGATTGATTGTGTTACTTTGTTGAATGTTTGCGCTGAATCTTTCAGCAGATAACTTATGCATGATGGTTACATCTGTGCTTGTAGATGCTTTTCAATAAGTAATGGTTGTTGCAACTCCATAAATAATACCATCTAAAATCGGTCGTCTGTTTTACACGACATTTTCTGTATAACCGTGTGCTATAATATGAGAACTTCATCATGATCATTTTCATATGTGCAAGAGATTCAGAAAGAAGTGTTGCTACTGTTCTTCGAAAGCAATGACCGGTGTACCGTTGTGCATTTTCTAAATTAAAAAATGTCAAAAAACGTACGAAAACCTTATTTTTCCGCCATTCCGTTATCTTTTCGTGCAAATTTAATTCTTCTAATTCTATATTCGTGATCAGCGGGCAATTTTCAATAGCTATAATACTTGAAAATTTTAGAGCCGCGAATAGTATATTGTGCAACTAGTGCGGCAATTGACAACGCCGCACGGGTTGCACATACTATTTTTATTGCGAATGCGGAATAAATCCTAATATGAAATTGCCCCGGTGGGGGGGGGGGCGAAGCCCCGGGGGTCCAGGGGCGAAGCCCCGGTGAGGGGTTGGGGGGGCGAAGCCCCCCCACACTCCAAAAATGGGAACTAAAAAGTTAAGAAATATACAGGAAACTTAGTTAAGGAACAATGAAAACGATTTTATTTTGAACAAGAATAAGAACCGCATGAGTAATAAAATAGAATGCGATCTGTCACGTCAACCTCAATTCAGTTTTAATATTTCGGTTGCGTTTTTGTTTTTGTTGAATTTCACCAACGTTATTCTTTTATTTAATTTCGGCACTGAATTTGCGTGCGCAAAGAATAATAATAATAATTTGCCTGCGCAAAGTAAACTTTGCGCACTCAAATTATAAAATGGGCAAAAAGCTACTTTTCAACCGTAACAGCGGGCGTAAAGATACCGCTTTTCCCGCATGAGTAATAAAATAGTATATTACGATACTAGTGCGAGGAAACTTTTTCTGACGAATGTGAGTTTGCAGCATGAGCCGAAGGCGAATGTTACAATCACACGAGTTGAGAAAAAGTTTCTCGCACTAGTATCGTACGAAATTTTATTGTACGAGTGCGCACAGTGCCAGTTTGAGCACGCGCAGTGTGCGCAAAGTGGCACTTTGCGCACGGAGTGGAATAAAAAAAATTCCTATATGCTTTTCGTGGGTGACATGGGTCGACAAAAATCGATCTGAATATACTTTCAGATCGACTTTTATCGATCCGTGACCTTAGAAGATGATTTATGGGTTCATTGGATGAGTGTCGAACCGGACATTGCGTAGGTAACATGAAAATCTAATTTACGTTACTTGAATTCCTGATGCATTATGGTTAAAAATGTCAATTAGCATTTTGGTCAGATTTTACCATGTTTAAAAACAAATTGAATAACCGATATTTCTGATATCCATAACTCCTCAGATCGTGGATTAGCAAAAGTCGATTCGGCCAGGTTTAAAAAGCTCCATTTATAATTGACGATAGTGCTGTCAAGTTTTGATCGCTTGAACACGCAAAAAACGAGTTTGTTTCGGCAACCAACTTTTTATTGGTTGGGTGTTTGGCAATCAATAATATAGTTGCAGTAACCACAAAAATGGTTGCTCCAACCAACTAGTTACTAGAACATATCTTACAAACGAGTTGGTTGCCACAAGCAACTCGTTTTCTCCGTCAAACCCTCTTAAACTTGGCCAATCTCAAAAGACGTGTACAAATCGTGTTTTAACATAATTTCACCGGGTTCTCGTGGGAACTTCACCTTTCTTGTTGTAGATTCGGCGGTAATGAGTGATCTTATATCGACTTAAGTACTCCCAGTTCAGATAAAGTCAAACTCAAATCCAAACGGTGGGTATTCTCTAAGGAATTAGACAAGAATCGTGCGAATTCAAAATTTGCCCATAGCTTCCTAATTTTTTTCCATCGCTTGTCAAGTCTTTTCTATAAGCAGCTCCTTGAGCTACTCTATGGTAAGAATTGGCAAATTTCCCATTTTCAGGATAACAATCATATTGTTGTAGAAAAAGGACTCTTTTAATTGTACAGTCGTGATCAGTAGAGAATTTGTGAATATAAAACTCATAACATACCAACACACCCAATATCTTAAAATCATTAAAGAATTCGACATTTTAGCGATATTTCTGAAAATTTGACGAAGTTCTACGTGCGTTCATAAGTACTCTTTACATATTTCAGACTCGAAGCTGGCCTTTGCCTGTACGGACACGACATAAGCCAAGAAACGAATCCGATTGAAGCTGCTTTAACATGGCTCATTGGTAAATTTATGCAAAATTAACAGATATCGAGACAAGCCTTTCAATCTTTGAACAAAATTATCTTAAAACGGCTACCTACCCATCTTTATACCTACCCAACGTTACAATAGCAATTTAAAAAACAGCAAAACCACAAATTGCTATCCGGCCTTCGATCGATTGATATGCTGATCAAAACCTCAGACGTGTTTTTTTTTGTTCGCAGCCAAACGACGCAGAGCTGAGGCAAACTTCCCCGGTGCAAAGATAATTCTCGATCAACTAAAGACCGGAGTTAAAAAGAAGCGAATCGGCTTGATGCTAGGACAGGGGCCACCGGCTCGTGAGAATGCCCCAATCTTGACTCCCGAAGGTGAGAGAGTCGGTCATGTGACCTCAGGTGGTCCCAGTCCAACCCTCGGTCGTCCCATAGCGATGGGTTACGTTCCACCAGATTTGGCACAAAACGGGAGGGGTGTGCTTGTTGAGGTACGCGGCAAAACTTACAAAGCGACCGTAACAAAAATGCCCTTCGTCAAGACTAGATATTACACTGGAAAATGATATCATAGTCCAATAAATTCAATAGTCCAACACAATTACAAGGACATAGCAATTCGTACAAACACTTTTAATGTAATCTCAAAAATAAACAGACTTGCCACATGCTCCGCTAAATTACCATGGCCAGCGTTATTACACGAGCGATGTGAAGACTGTAGGCCGTCGAATAAAGGTTTCGTTTTTATTAACTTTGTCATAAAACTCCAAGGCTGTTAACCGTACGAAAAATACGTGCAATAAAAAGACCTTCGACAATTTATCTTCCGAGCGTAGTGTCTCGCGTGTTAGGATAGACAGGTGGCTCATAAAAAAATCAATGGACATAGCCATACTCCAAGCTATCGAATCTATTACCGAAAAGAACTCAACTTATCGCATAGGGGAAATCTCCTAACCCATAATCATCTTATCTCCATATACATACATATACGTGGTTCTCCTGGCTCTCACGAGTATCAGAGGTCGTTACAACCGTTACTTGATATTACTTATTGAAGACACGACGTACTAATGTTAACAAGGCTCTTGGGTATACACAAAGTGGACTGGCTTTAGCGTAGTCAAACTTTCATCATGTGCAGTTCAGTCAATTTTGCTTCCTTATGAAGGAGACTTTGTTTCAGTGGGATTCTCCAATTTCTACTCATGCTCAAAATTTTCAAGATGTCAGAACATTAAATTTAAAAAAAAATCAGATCTTTGAGGAGAATCTATCGCCATAATCATAACATACAAAGTAACGGCAAAGTCATCAGATACATTTTTTCCAAGATAATTTTTTGAAATTTTGCTTGAATCTTCTTGAGTGTCGTATTATAATGTGTAAAAAATTTGAGAAGGTTTCATAGTCTGGTAATCGAGATATTCAATGTTTAAAATCGCAACTTGAACATAAGGTCTTATAGGAAGTTACGAAAAAAGACGATATTTTACAACAAATAACTCGATTTCTAGACGTTCAAACTTTCTCAAATTTTACCGACAGTTGAGTCTGATTGTTAAGAAGGTTCGTACGAATTTTAAACAATTAAACTTGGAATTTATCTAACGCATGAGAAACAATAACGTCTAGTACCACACGTGGAAGCTTCAAGCTTAGTAATTTTGCCGTAATCGAGCCTGAATTTTTTCAATGCACTTAGCGAGAAGTACGGTCGAACTTATATTTCTTATGAACCACGCCGCAGAGGCTCTGTTTTGAAAGAAATTTCATAATTTTCGAAAATGCTTGTGAATGCTGTAATTTCTATAATTTCGGCGCTTTCAATATAATTTTTTCCACAAATGCACTAGTTAACGATTGATTAGCGTTGATAGCAGTTGATAAGTTAAAGTGATTTAAGAATGATTAATATTGAATTTTGAAAAAAATCACTCGGGAGGTTGATTTAAAAAAACTTGCTCAAATTTCGTAACGTCACAGCTTGGGCACAAATTTTGTCCAAAAATATACTATATGACAAGATCGGTTGCTATGGAATTTGGAAAGAATCACGTGTGCACGTCGGATTTTAAGGACACGTTCAATTTTGAAAAAGTTATAAAAAACGTCGTGAAAATTAGAAATTTGCACTTAAGTTCCAGATTCTATTTCATTGTTCATTTAGCTTTCTTTATCAGAATATTATAATTGAAGATCATGAGTAGCTCAAAGAACTGCTCATAGAGTAAGCGCCGCATTCGATGGAAAAGAATACTCTTTCAATCCTACCTTTTTATAGTAAAAAATGGTAAGAGCTGTCTATTTTAATAGTTGAAATGACGACAATGAAGACACCGTTGTTAGGACTCGACCAGAATTACCTGAATTGGTATTTTAGACTTCTGACGACATTTGGTGAGATCCATTTTTATTGGCATACATCAACGCAACGATCCACGAAAATAATTACATTTTTAACTTTTTTCTCCCTTTTCTGGACGTTGATAAAAAACAAGGAATGTGGAATCCGTATCAAAAATACGAATTTAAAAAACGTTTGTACACGTTCTATGCCGTTGGTTTGCTTTTTTGTGCGGGGATGACACCGAGCGTTGGTGAAATTATTCACGCTTGGAAAAGCAGAAGAGACACAATCATGTTTACGCAGCACTTTACCTTGGTCACGGCTATGATTAGCACCATAGCGAAAATCGTAAACCTATGGCATCGCCGATCCGATCTTGAGAACGCAATTGATCTCTTAAATTGGGAAAGGCGTCAGCCTTGCAATCGAAAGTTCGGTAAATTTTCATTGAACCTACCAATGATTGAAGGTCTTAACTTTAGAATCTAAGATTATCGGTTAGCAGAATAAATCATAGCAGCCTTCTGTGTAAAGGATTTTATAAATGAAAATTATGGTAAGATCAATGATCAGAAAGATGAGATTAAACACTGTTCTAAAAGATTCAAATTTATGTCCGAAATCAAATATAGATACCAAGATTAGTGTACGTATTTGATCGATATGTTTTAGTTATCTCAATTATTGCCTAACCCCTACTGTACACATCTTGACATCTCATTGTCAGAAAAATTACAGCAGTAGGGGAGAGCGGGGTTCAAAGTGCCGATTTTCAAATAATGTGTAAAAAAAATATCAAAATAAGGTCCAATCTTCAAATTTTTTGGATATGGAGTCGAAAGGTCTATTCTACTTTCAAACTATATGGTCATATTTATTAAGTCGATAATAGCTTCTTGCTCAGAAATATTTTTTCCTGAAAAGTCAACAAGGAACAACCCACCCCGTCATGGGGCTGGTTCTTTCTTGAGGTAAGTTGTTCCAGTAGCAATTGCAATCATTATTGATGCACTAATAGAATATGGATAGGTACAAAGTAAACAAAAATAATAAAACAAATTTTATCATGAAATCTTTAGAAAAAACTTTTAGTTTTATTAATTGTAAAATTTACTTACATTGATCATTTTGAATCAACAGGCGGCGTCGCGAGTCCTTCTTTATAGACAAACAGAACATATTAATTTGATAGAAACATTTAAGAGGCTTGTGAGCAATCACTCTCTACTTTGGTTTTTGATATAACGAGCGAGGACCATAATTCTCGGTGTCCAAGTCGCGTCGACCACTTCATGGTTTTCGGTGTCCAGGTTGACTGTGTCATAGCTTTCGGTGTGCAGGTCACCCTCTTCATAGTTTTCGGTGTCAAAGTGAACTGCTCCGTAATTTCCTGTGTGCTGGTTGACTGTTCGATAATTCTCGGTATCCAGGTGGATCGCACCATAGTTCTCGGTGTCCAAGTCGAACGCTTCATAGTTTTCAGTGTCCAGGTTGACTGTATTATGGTTGCAGTATGGTTCAGTATCCTCCTGGACTGCTCCGTAATTTCCTGCATCCAGGTTGACCACTCGATAGTTCTCGGTGTTCAGGTGGATCTCTTCACAGTTTTTGGTGTCCAGCAATATGGGTAAACCTGGACAAAGAAACCTACGAAGGAGTCCACCTGGACCCCGAAAACTGTCGAGCGAATAACCTGGACATCGAAAACTATGAAGAGGTTGACCTGGATACCGAAAGCTATGGTACTGTTAACTTGGACACCGAAAACTGTGAAGCGATTAACTTGAACACCAAAACCTATGGAGCGATGCACCTGGACACCGAAAACTATAAAGCGGTCGACTTGGACACCGAAATTCTGGAGCGATCCACCAGGACACCGAAAACTATGAAGAGTTTGACCTGAACACCACAAACTATGATGCAGTCAACCTGGACACCAAAACTATGAAGCGGTTGACTTGGATACCGAAAATTATGGTCCTCGCTCACGTGGTACCTGTCAAAAACGAGAGTAGAGAGTGATTGCTCACCAGTAGTGATGCCGCGAGACGAGATAAGACGAGACTTGGACGAGACGAGAATTCCCAAGGTCTCGTCTCGTGGGGACGAGACTTCCGAAGTCTCGTCGAGACGAGACTCGCCGAGACTCTCGTCAAAAGTCTCGTCGAGACGAGACTCTCGTCGAGACTCTCTTCAAGACTCTCGTCGAAATTTTCGAGTTTTCAAAAAAACAAAAGTCCAATTGTTTTCAACGTTATTTCATTGTTGTTACTCTTTTTTTATTTACATCTTACCATGTAAGGAAACAAAACCAGAGCCTTGGCGCAATTATTTGTTAGTTTCAGAAAAAACATGGAAATAATTCGCTGCTATCTCACGATTACGTGAATCCGTTGTTCGTCGACTTACTATCGATTTTAAATTCTATACTTAAAGAATTTGAGTATCGCTGATTACGAATTTGTACCCAAAATTCAGAAATTGAAGATGGTGGATTCAAAATGGTGGACCAAAATCGCAAAAAGTTGCTTGATCCAAGTGAATGTTGCTATACTAGAGTTTTTGGTGTCGCTGATTGCAAATTTCCACTGAAACTTCAGAAATTCAAGATGGCGAGTACAACATGACGTACCAAAAAAGAAAAAACTTGCAAATCGTAAATTTACACATCGCTTCCTCAGTATTTTTTCTCATTTATAAATCCTCCTCTTTTTTTTGGCTCATAGAGGAAGCTTTGTAAATACGAAAAAATACTGTGGATGCGATGTGCAAATTTACAATTGACAAGTTTTTTTACAATCTCTGGTTATCGAAGTAATAGAACTGTAGCTTTGAATCGTCAAATTTTTTATCAAGCTTTTTTTGAAAATTTCCAGATTGCATAAATTTTACACAGCTCAAGCGATTTTTGCAAAATTGAATACCAAGTAAGTTCTTTCATTAAACTATCTTTATAGAAATGTTGAGCCTGATATAACGAAATATCTGTAAGCTAGAACGATCACGTGCTTTTTGCGAAAAATTCAAAATTTTATAAATCACGCATTTTTCAAAGCGGGCACACACATATATCCGGACATTTAAAAAAAATTTGATTTGTCGATAATTTAGGACATTTTAAACATACTGACATGAAAATCTCGATCGACATTTTTTTCACAAAAACAAAGCTTCCTCTATGAGGAAGCAAAATAGTTGTTTGGTCATCAAACGTCATTACATTTTGCATTTGCAATGCAAATTTTTCGTCCTCTTAAATTTGTAAATTTTCAGTGCAAATTCGTAATCAGCGTTTCTCAAAATCCTTAAGTATCAAATTTCAAGTTGATAGTAAGTTGACAAATAATGGAATTACGTAATCGTGAGATAGCACGTGAATTATCTGAATTTTTTTTCTGAAAATAATGAATAATCGCGCTGAGACTCTCGTTTTGTTTCGAAACATAGTAAGATAAAACAAAAAAAAGAGTAACAGCAATGAAATAGCGTTGGAAATGATTTGACGTTCGTCTTTTCGCTAAATATCGAAAACTTTGACGAGAGTCTTGACGAGAGTCTCGATGAGACTCTCGTCTCGACGAGACTGGCAAAGTCTCGTCTTGTCTCGACGAGACCGAGACTAGTCTCGTCTTGCCGGCATCACTACTCACCAGTCTCTCAAATGTTTCTATCAAATTAATATTTGCTGTTTGATCACAACAAAAGTACTCGCGACGCCGCCCGTAGATTGCCCGACGATTAAAATACAGTGACTTATCGTATAGTGTTTTTCCTGATATTTGACAGTTTAGGATTATGTCCGTTCTGGAATGAATCATTTCTGGGCTATGGCGTTCCTGGATTGTGACAGCCTACCGTTGCAGACAACCTTTTTTACTGACGTTATTAGCTGCTTCATCATGGGGTACGTTGTTCCGTGGCACAACTAGCCCCGAGCCAATGGAACTTTGAACCCCAAATTCCATGTTTGAAGATTATCTTAACTACTAATATAATAGGTAAAAGAGAGCCAACATTGATAGTCAATCAACATTCTCTACAGTTTTTCCGACTGATAACTGCAAGTCACACATAGAAAGCTATCAAATTCATTGATATTGACCAACAAGTTTAAATACGAAAAAATTTACTTATGTGACTTTTAAAAACCCCCAAGTGAGAATCAATCTTGCTCGTCATCTAGACGACATTTATATGGCTGCAGAAACAGCACGATGGTATAATATTTTCCTAGGGACTTTACACTTATTTCTATCTCTGTTTTTCGCGAAGTTATTCGCATCGGAACAACGTACCCCCGGCACTTTGAACCCCGGCCTCCCCTACTTTTTTTAATTTTTTATTTGTAAAAAATTAAAAAGTAACCGTGGAACATCCGTTCATACATCAAGGTTGTTCTTGAACAAAATTCTTCTTACAGCATGGGAAAAAATCCTAAGCAAACAAAACGCAAAGATCACTTTCACGGAGTCAAAAATCGAATACAATCTTTAATAATTCAAGCTAAAATCGAACCGTCAAGATGTGACGTTCAGCGAAAACCATCAGTAAAAAAACCCTTTCGTGGCCAACTTTTCTTTCAAGCCTTAAAGCTTTCAAAGTTTTAAGTTTTAGGGTAATTGGGAGTGATCGGTTTAAATAAAAGTCATTTTTTAAAAAAGGCGACTGAAGTTTCGTTTCGAGTTCACACATGATATCAAATTGACTCAAAATTTCGACAGAAATTCTGGGATAATTATGCTTTAAGCCATCGACAAAATAGGGTAAAAGCCGGATAGTTGCCCCACTTTTTGAAAAAGCTCTATTACTTAAAAATAAAAAGCTCTACGACTTAAAAATTTAGTATCTACTGACAATATAATTCGTGTATATTAAAACATTGGTCTTTAATCTTTTATTGTACTTGTTGGATAGTCGCCTTTAGGGCGACTATCCGACAAGTGTTTTAGGCGACTGTCCTTTTCGATACGGATACTTGCCCTTTTTATTAAAAAATTTATATATATATATATAAGGTAATCCAGCCCAAGTGTGTAAACCCGTTTCCCTCACCCTCTAGGATTTGTGTCATTTTTTTTAATATGATCGCATTGAGTCTAAAATACACCCTTATAATTTTTTCAGATTTTTCCAAACATCTCTTATTTCAAACAAAAATTAAAAAAAACGCATTTTTTTTAAATCTAAAAAAATGCTGAAAAAACCGTGATAATATATAAAAATTTTCAAGCTATCACCCGTAGTGGGCAGATTTTTTTTGTCTTACGTGATAAATTCAAAAAAAAAAATTTTTTGTTTAAACGCAATTTTTGAAAAATCTAAAAAAACTCTGAAAAAATCATGATAATATATAAAAATTTTCAAGCTATCACCCATGGTGGGCACATTTTTTTTTCTGTGTTGTACAAGCTATTAACGTTCTCAAAATTCCAAAAAAATCTCAAATAGCTCACCTTGAGCAGATATTGAATTATTTTGGTACTCAAATTGAGTACCACGAAAAATGGCGTTTTTTCAAACAAACAAAAATTAGAAATAAGGGATATTTGGAAAAATCTGAAAAAATAATAAGGGTGTATTTTAGACTCAATGCGATCATATAAAAAAAATGACACAAATCCGAGAGGGTGAGGGAAACGGGTTTATACACTTAGGCTGGATTACCTCATATATAAGCCATTTAACAATATAATGTTCCTCAACGTGTCATTTAAGCTCCAGGCCATGCGAAGAAACAAATAGTTGGGTGAATCCCCAACCATATCAAAAGTTATTGAATAGAAATTACTCCCCAATATAATTTCGACACTCGTCGAGGTCTCAGTGCGGAAGATTTTCGCTCACACAGACGAAACTCGTGGGCCCTGTCCTATGGCTTTTGGACATTGAGGCCTGCAAGGGGAATACTTATAATTACAGAAAAACGCTAACGCCAGGGACATCTCTAAGATAGTGCACTCAAAACCACATCTATCCCACTGAGGCAACCATCCGGCTTTTACCCTACCAAAAACGAATTTCTTAAAATTATTAACCAATTATAACACCTTAATGGTCTTGTAAATATATGAATTGAGAATTTTTCACCAAGCTGTATATCGTGACGAAATCATCGTTTCAACTATACGAGTTTGCAAGCTATTCAGCCTAACTTTCATCGTCATGGTATTTTGGTACTGTTGCTTTAGTTATGGAAAGGACATCATAAACAACAAAGGAAACATGGATAAATTGTCGACAAGGTATGGAAATATTTCCAACAATTTCTCTTCGTTCTCGCAATTTTAACTCAATCATTTCAGGAGTTTTATTTAATGAGTTATTTCATGAAAACTACTTTTTGTATCGTCGTCATGTATGTCCCAACAGTCCACTGTTGTTTTCTCATTCTAACGGTACATCGTCATATTGGCTGATGTTTATGATCGACAAAATGACTGTTTCTTATCTGGCTGGTTGCACCGCTTGTCATGATACTTTTTTCGTCGTATTTCTCATCCACGTTGGAGCACAGTTGGATCTTTTGAAAAGACGCTTGGAATCGTCTCAGGAAAAACTGGCCATTACTTCAAACAAAGATTTCATCACAAATGATTATGACGTTCGCGACCTAAGAATCGAGTGCGTTTGCCGCACTCACCTGCAGCAATTATCACTGGATCCCATAGTTGAATTGCACACGTGCATTGGACATCACCAAATGATTTTAAGGTTTGTTCGATTTTCAGTCTATCGCAAGTTCCTCCGCGACAAACTCAACAAAAAGGTACACAGCATGTGCATATTTACAGGGTTGATGATTATTGCGATTTATAGTAAATGCATTTAAAAAGCGCGCAATATTAATTCAGTGCAAATTGATAATACGGTAGATACATTTTACAGTCGTAAAATTTATTCTATTAAGTATTCTTAACCTACAACTGCTTCAATATGAGAGTCAACTTTTTGCCAGAACTGTCCCGGCTCTGCCCCAACACACAAAAGAGCTGCATATATAGACAACGCATTTGTGTATGTGAGCACTTCCCTCAGTTTTCTATCAACTTCGTAATTTTTGTTTTGACGGTAGAATTAATAAAGTATCTATGCACCGTGCGTGCCCAATGCCTTACGTGTAAATCAAGCCAACTTTGAGTGTGAATATCTCGGCTTCGGGACGGTCAAACTTCTTTACACTGCACAAATGATAGGATAACATATTAAATAACGTGTATGACAAATTTCGACCTCATGGAGAAACTACCTTAAGTTACCTTGATTGAGTTAAATTAATGAAATAAGATTAATTTGATGAGTTTTCAATTTTTTGCAGAACGCCTGTTGGCACTGCTTTAACCTTCCGAGTTTTGAAGTTATTCAGCTCCAATTATTCGTACAAATGCAATTGATAATGAAGATGATTGAAACAGAATTTGGATACAATCGCTTCGGAGTTGGGAAAATATTTTTAAATTATCAAAAAATTCTTGTGAATGCTTTAACTTTCTCAATTTTACAACTATCGATCTCAACTATTTTAGCCAAATGCAGTAGATAACAAGAATGATTGCTGTCAAAGTTTAAAATAATCGCTTCAGGGGAGGCTTCATACCGACATTATTGCCTCAAAATCGTCAGCCTAACTTTCTTCGTCGACCTTACAAATAGGTATCAATGAAATTTTAACAGTTAGCACAATCTTATCGTACAAATGGAGCTCCGCAAAATTCTTTCCCAGAACAATTCTCAATTACGCTTAAATGAAGGAAAAACTTTATTGTCGATAGGTCAGCGAACATCGTCACCGATAAACAATATTTTCCCATTATTTATTGCATTATTATTCCCAACTATTATAGGTAAGCTATTTCCGAGTTTTATCCATGCCAGAGCCTTACAGTCATTGTCAGGCATGTTTGATAAAAAAATTTAGTCGATAATGTGAGAGATTATTAAAAATGTCGGTATTAAGCATTGCCTTGGTGGGTTCAGTTACAAACACAATTTTGGAGTATACAACAAAAAATTGTAAACGATATAACTTTCATAATTCTACAGCCATAGTTCTGAACTTTTTGAATAAAATGTAGAACATGACTGGAATTGTTGATTTTGAATTTGAAAAGAATGACTTGTGGGATTTGGATTTTATGAAATTTTCAAATTTCCAAAATATGATGAGAACATTGTTCAAATTGGAAACTTGCGCTGAAACTTGCGAATTAAAAACTTAGAATCTAAAGAAAATTGAAATTCAATTCTCAGATACGTTGAGCTCGTGCAAAGTATATTCAACATTACGTTGCTACTGCAGTTCGCAACCAGTCTTCTGATAATCACGATGACTGGTTTTCAAATAATTGGGGTTAGTATTGATATTCGATTGGTTTGATTTATATCAAATTCTCTGGAGTCATAAAATATTTGCATTTGTGTAGAAACGGATGCTAAGTAACAACGAATTGATCGACACTGTCAACTTTTTACTGTGCGCCCTCTTCCAACTGTTTCTTTACTGCTGGTTTGGCACGGATATCATTGCAAAGGTATGAAATACTATGCACAATGCACTAATGAAAATAGAAACCAACCATTTATCATAACTAACCAAAGCTGTTACAACGGAGATTGAAAATGTTCAACGAAGTTGTTGCGGTTAAAGACTTTTCTAGAGAGAAGCTAGTGCAGTTTAAATGGATCTGGATTGATAAGTGTCTACTTAACAAAGAAAAAATGCAACAATACAATTTTTTGCCAATTTTTGTAGAATTAAATGTATAGTTTGTAACATTTCATTACTTAAATACCGCAAAGGCTACCGCAATCTGATATCCATTATTTTCTGCTGCTTTTTTCTTGTTCGGCTTTTTCGTCACACGATTGATTGAGACAAAGTATTTTACAGAGTGAAAGCATAAGTCAATCCGCATACTATTCGAAATGGTACGAAGGCGATGCCCGATTCAAGAAGACTCTTACCATTGTCCTTTTTCACGGTCAAAAACCAATCAAATTCAGAGCCGGTTATATATGTGAATTGTCATCAAACACTTTCATGAATGCAAGTAACAGTTTTGCTCTCTAATTAGTATAATCGTTTTATCATTCGGTGGCAAATAATTGTAACTTCGAGAGATTGCTGAAAACTTATTTTCGATTGTAGTGTTCCTTAAAATAGTAAAAAAAAAATTAAATTCTAGTATTTTAAGCTTTTCGAAAATACTTATAAATTATACTGACTTTAAATTCACTCGAAATATCATTTCGAGTGAATATTACATTCAACGGCCAAACAATTATTTTATTAGTCTAAAATTAATGTCTTCTGCGTTTTATGGATCGGATAAAAATTAATTTTTTATTATTTTGGGAACAATGGTGAACGTTTTAATTCAATGTATTGAATCCACTAATGAATCACTATCGATATTTAAAAAATTAGAATAGAAAAACTTACATAAATAATTTTCCACAATTATGTAAAATTTTGTCGATAGGAAATTAAGGATTAGTTTTTACAGATAATAAGCAAGTGTTACTCATCTATGGCTGTCCTGAACCAAGCAAACGAATAATTAGAAAAGGAAATTCACGAGGAGAATTGAACGATTCTATGTTATTATAATTTCAATGGGACTTCTTATATGTAAAGATATTTGAAAACTAATAACAGTCGCAAAATTGCTTGTACCATTCCTATAAAACATAATTATTTTCTCGAATGAACTTTTATCAATTGAAACCCAAATCCACGTCCAAACTACGATGAAATTCGACTCAAAGACTCGATGCTCTGTAACTTTCGTAATTTGCAATTATTAAGCCAAATTTTTTACCCAAATGTATTACATGATTTGTGCGCGAATGTTATAAAAATTGTGCAAATTAGAATTTTATTCCTAAATTGCTTACTTTATGGGAAAGCCATAATTGAATTACTTATAAAAGAGCTCAAACATATCGACTTATTCAGGGGTGAAGGTCAATACCGGGAGGGTAGATTCGTGACATAATATCGAGTAGAAAAGTCCTTTGCCATTTTTTGGTATTTTGAACCCCTGAATTGTTAGTGATTTTCTTAATCAGCCAATGAGAGGCACCCATTGAGATGACCCGCGATTCAACTATGCCTACCCTCGTGCTCGTCAGTGCAAGCAAGGTAAATGGGCGCATCTCATTGGCTGATTAAAAAAATTAATAACAATTCAAGGGTTCAAAATACAAAAGAATGGCAAAGGACTTTTCTACTCGATATTACGTCACGAATTTACCCTCACGGTACTGACCTCCACCCCTCGGACACCCTGTAGAAGAGATTTAGTTTAGGCTTAAATGAACTTTAATTAACTGAAATCTAAATCCATATCCAAACTATTATAAAAATCGACTGAAAACACGAATTGACATAAATAAGTGAAGAAATACTGACAAATTTACCACACTTCGATCAATTCAAATTCTAATGCAATTTTTCGTAATTCATGAACTGAATTCTACTTAGTGCCAGTGCTGTTCGTTTTCACCATGACGACTGTTCGACGAAACAGTAGGAATCACAAAATACTTCCATCGCGAAAAAAATTACGACAACTTTTGTGGAAAGGAAATAACGTCCGAGAAAAATGTCGCAGATAATAGTACAACGTTTGTTCGTGAGAAAAGGACTTTAACAATTCACCGTCCGAGACACATACGACGACGCAAAGCAAGCATAGTTGCAACCCTCTGGTCATAAAATAATCATGACGTGCATCGTTTTCACGGTCGTTCGATCTATCGTATACGGAAGAGTAAATTGTCAGGAGGGGCAAAAAACCTATAGCCTACAATCATGTTATTACCATTACCAGAAGCTCTTATGACCGACATATCTTTGTGTATTATCGGAGCAAAGTGAACGGTAATAATCCAGCGATACGTCGCTTGTTTGCATTTCTATGCTTCGGTTAACAAGGTGAAGAAGTGACGCGAAAAAAATCGTAAAAAAATG
The DNA here is from genome assembly GCA_946863875.1 of Alloplasta piceator. NCBI lineage: Eukaryota > Metazoa > Arthropoda > Insecta > Hymenoptera > Ichneumonidae > Alloplasta > Alloplasta piceator. Next base: position 18,858,265 of record OX333075.1, read on the forward strand.
ACAACAAAGACATTGCGCCTTTGTGACAGTTACTTGAACTTCAACATTCGAACTTTGACGATGTTTGGTGAGATTCAACGGAATTTTTATCGGTAGGGGAGACCGAGAAGGATTGTGACAATTTCCACTTTAACGAGCATATCTCACTCAGTCGAGAAAAGTCTTACATCTATTCACTTTGCAGCTTCATATAGTCCATTTTTACACTCGGTGAAAAAAATTTAAAAATAAATAAAAGTAATAAGGGTCCATGCAAAAATTGATGAAAACTGAAATAATCCCACGCGGAACGGAACGTCCATTGGACGTCCGTCGATCATCCATAGATCCTTAACACGTCCACATCCACGGTAGACTTATGGCCGGAGTAAAGTTAATTCGGCGAAAAAAAGGCATGTTTTTAAGATTTTTTTTGGCGTAACGGATAGTATTCGTTTATTGAAAAATTTACATATAATAAAGTAACATTTGAACAACATTGTCCTAAATTTGCATTGCAAAATATTCAAAATTGAGCGAGTGAAAATTAAACCCCGGAGACGCCTCGAAAAAAAGTTGGTTTGCGGTGTACACCATAACTCGCAACAGAATCATCTGAAACAAAAAAATCAAAATGCATTCGTTAAAGGAGATGTTTCTCGAGGTAATGACGGGAGGATTTTTTTTTTCGATTTTCCGATTTTTCGTAGCACTTGGGAGCCAAAAACCCGATTTTCGCTAAAAAAAATCGGCTAATTTGTTGTTGAAAAATTAGTAATTATTAAAAAAAAAACAAAAAAGCTCTCGACAATACCTGGTGAATTATGTGATGAAGTACTGTGCAAAATTTCAAAGCGATTGGTCCAGTAGATTTTGAGTTATCGTGCACACGGACTTCAAATATGACAAGTCTCAGAAAAACGGTTTGAAAAACGCAGAAGAGTTTGGTAGCTTAGCGCTCATTGCACATAAGTTTGAGAACACTTCTCGATTGCATAAAAATCTGAGAAAATTCATGCATATTAAAGGTACTCAAAAGATTAATTTTGCATAATAAGAATTCCAAAATGTTATTAACAAAATGATGAAAAAACAATAGCGCGCAGCGCAGCTGCCGCCCAGGTATAAAACCCGGCATGGAGCAATAGACGCTCAAATACTCATAACTTCGTAAATTTTACTCCGATCGACTTGAAATTTGAACACAATATTCTTGAGATATTATGCATTCATTAAAAAAATTATTTAAAAAAATGAAAAAGAAAAAAATTTTAATACTTTACCCCGCCCTTAAGTCCATCGTTACGTCCAGCATTACTACGAACATCCATTGAACATTCATGGTATACTTTTGATTGGACAAAATGCGATGGATAACACAGGACGTATATTGTATGTCCATGAAACGTACTATTCCTTAAGCTACAAATATACTCAACACGGCCATGCATGATATGCCCACAGGTAGACATTCAATAGCTTTTAATTTAGGATAGTAATTAAACATCTATTGGACGTTCTAGGTTCATGAACGAAAATCATATTTGGAGCACGGCAATTGAACGTCTAACGGATGTTCCATGTAGGATTCCATGTAGATGTGAACCTAGAACGTCCAATTATTATCCTAAATGAAAAGCTATTGAATATTTACCTATAGACATACCGTGGATGGCCGTGTTGTGCATATTTGTAGCGTAAGAAATAGTACGTGTCATTTACATACACTTCACGTTTTATCCAATAAAAAGCATTCGTCCTTTAGATGTACATTAGGGTAGCCCGAAAATCCGATTTTTTCGAAATTCTATTAGCAATACTGAAAATATTGTTCATTATGCTACAAAAAAAATCTGTGTGAACGGAAAAAATTTTCAGTCAACATCCTAGGCTCGCCCAAGTTCGTTACAGTTCAAAGGGTTGAAAAAAAAATTTTCCCGGCTTATTTTTATTGGAAATTAATTCTCAACAAAAAAGGTCCTTATATAAAATCATGTAGGATCAATAGTGTCTAAAATAATTAAATAATCAAGCGAGCCGAAGGCGAAGCTTGATTGAAATTATACGAGTGTCTCGCCCGAGAGATTACAAAGGTAGTTTAGCTACTTAAGGCTTTCAAATCACACTTTCAGAGCTATATATAAAAACTTTTTAGAGTCGGAGCCCTCGATCTTCATATGTTACCCTCCGACGATCTTCATTATGTTTACAGCCCTATAGATTCTAGAAAATTTGTGGGCAAGTCTTCCAAGGGTAAGAAAGATTGATAAAACCAATCCTTCGGGAAAAAATTTGCTAAAGCAAAATGGGTGGGTAATCTCTCGGGCGAGACACTCGTATAATTTCAATCAAGCTTCGCCTTCGGCTCGCTTGATTATTTAATTATACTTCGTGTCTCGCCCTTCGAGATTACAAAGGTAGATCTTCAGAGCCCAACGCAAATTTTCTTTTTTTTTTATTTTTTTTTTATTATTAGGTACTAACACAAAAGAAAAAAAACAGAAACTGAAACCATTCAGATTTAAGACAATAACACTCTAGAAGCAAACTCATCTTCACGAACAACAATCGGAAGCTTATAGAAATCTGCAAAAACTCTGGAGGTCGCTGACCAACCAGCAACTCTTTTGATTTCCTGAATGCTTACGCCTTTTTCTGCGGCCTTTGACGTCGACGCATGCCGTGTGCTATGCACCGTAAATTCTTTAGGTACGCCTAACTCGCTCAAGGCCGTTTTTACCCACCGACCTAGAGAGTCTTTTGAAATTTTTGAATGAAGGCTATTAAATGAAATAAATAAATAATCCTCTTCTTTTCTGAGCTCTTTTGTTGTTCTCAAATATTGAGATAAAGTGTGGGCTATACAAAGCTCCGGTCTATCAGTGAAGAAAGGTAGTGTCAATAACGGTTGAGACGCTCCAGGTCTTGAGGTTTTTATTCGATCTGTGATTTTTATCTCCAGGCCTTTGGGTGTTGAAGAAATATTTTTTAATTGGATTGAAATCAACGTTTGGAGTCTATGCGCTGTTCCTAGCACTAGAAGTACAACCAATTTCTTCGACAGGGTCTTCAGATCCAAAGTTTCGACTGGATACCATTTTGCCAATCTCTCCAAAACAGGGTCTATATCCCATGTCGAATCGTACCTAGGCTTACTAGGCCTTTGTTTATATGCGCCCTTGATGAACCTTATAATCAGCTGATTATTTGAAATATCGACTGTCGAGATAAGAGCAAGAGCAGCCCTCGCTGAGCTGAGACTTCCATGTTTAACTCCCAACTGGAATCTTTGCGTGAAAAATCTTAAAACTTTTTCAGGAGACACCTCAAACGGATCTGTTTTATCCACAGAGTTGAAGTGCCACCAAGATTTAAATGTGGAATTATACTGTTTAATAGTAGATTCTTCTAAAGATGAAATCATCACTTCAATCGCTTCCTGAGGCGTATTTTTTCTCAAGAAGGCCTGCCTGATAATCTCGCGACCACCAGGGAAAGTTTCGAAGCCAAAGGGTGTGTTGAGGCAGACCTGTCGGATGAAATAAGCAGATTAGCATCCGGCTCAAAAATCAACCAATCGCCCCTAATCATCTTTTTGAAAACTGGAAACCAAACTTGAGACGACCACAAAGGTACCACAACAACTCGGTCTGCTCTGTCCTGTCTGATTTTTTGGAGGACTTTTGAGATTACCGCAAACGGGGGGAAAGCATAAAATTTCCACTCTGCCCAATCGATTGTGAACGCATCCATTGCCCAAGCGTCTGGGTCTCTTATCCACGAACAAAATCTGATACATTTGGCGTTCCCCTTAGAGGCAAACAAATCAATCTCTGGTTGACCAAAAAATTCTACTATCTTTGAATACACAAAGATTGATGTCTCCCATTCAGTGTCGACGTTGATTACTCTTGATAATTCGTCAGCGTCTTTATTTTCTTTGGATGCTATGTAAGCTGCCTGAACCCATAAATCACGAGATTCGCACCAGCTCCAGAGATTGTCGGCCAAAATATGTAAACCCTCAACTCTTACTCCTCCCATTCGATTGATATACGCCATTGCTGTCGTATTATCCACCCTCAGAAGGATCTCACATGAACGGAGATTGCTGGCAAACTTCTTTAAGGCGAGTAACGCTGCTTTTAATTCGAGTAAATTAATATGAAGAGATCTTTCTTCAGCGGACCATTGTCCACTCGCGCCCTGACCTTCGCAAAATGCTCCCCACCCTGAAAGAGAAGCATCTGAGAAAATTTCTGTCTTGAAAGAAAGTTTTTTAATTCTTCTGGTGGCTACTGGTAAGGCTCTCTCCCACCAATCGAGGTCTTTTCCAACAAAGTTTGGAATACACATAGAACCCTCGAAATTCACGTCATTTTCTCTGAGAGCTTCTGTCTTCGCTTTCTCGAGAAGTTTACAATGTAGAGGCCCATATTCCACTCCAGGACAAGCAGCAACTAATAATCCAGTCAACTGAGCCAGCTCTCTAATTCTACACGAATTCTTCCTCCGGAATATTTTAATGGCAGATAAAAGAGATTTCCTCTTCTCTTCCGGAAGGGATACTGTCATTCTACGAGAGTCGAGGAAGAAACCCAAGTACTTGCAAAGACGTTTTGGAATTAAAACTGACTTTTTCCAATTCACTAAGAAACCGAGTTTTTGCAATATCTCAACAGAGGCATTTAAATTTCTGTGGCAGTCCTCAATAGAATCTGCCAAGCAAAGCAAATCATCCAAGTAAATCACGGATAAGAATCCTTCGAATCTGAGGTATCCTACCACTGGTTTCAAAATCTTCGTGAATACAAATGGACTGACGCATAGACCAAAAGGCAAACATGTGAACTCGTACATCTGCCCCTCGAAAATAAACCGAAGAAATTTTCTACTTTCTGTGTGCACAGGCACAACAAAATAGGCGTCCTTAAGATCTATTGTAGCCATAAACATGTTGTGATCCAACAACCTGCAAGCAGATCTCAGGTCCTCCAGTTTGAAATGATCTGTTTTGATAAACAGATTTAATTTCTTTAGATTTAGTATGAAACGATGATTGCCATCTGGTTTCGAAATCAAGAAATAACTCGAAATAAAATTCCCTGGAGTGGGAGAACACGGAGATATCGCCCCAATAGATAAGAGTCTGACTAATTCTTCCTGAATTCGGCTCCGCTCCTGATTTGACCAGTTGGAAACAATCGGGGGTTGAGATTGGAAAGGAGTCTTCTCAAACCGAATTTGATACCCTCTGACACATTGCAGAACAAAATCATCCGACGTGATTGATTCCCAGGCTTTCAAAAAGATGTTTAATCTTCCTGCAAGAAGATCTACCTGAGGTGAAATTGAGGCTAATGTCTCCGAGGACGCGAGTTTTGTTGATATTGACTGGATCGAGGATATGTGGTTGATTTCGTCAAATCTTTCGACGCTGAAGCTATTGGCGGCTTTTGAAAAGGTTTCCTGTCGCCCGTACGGGGTGCCGGCCTGCGAATCCCCGCCGGGCCCTTCCAGTTTAAAGAATTACCAGGATTTACCGGTTTCTTAGGCGGTTGGATCTTCATTTCCAGGGCCAACTTATCCATGGCCTTTAATTCCGAGAGACGATCTTTCAAGTTCTCCCCGAACAGAAATGACCCGGTTTCTCTCTTACTAAGGGTCGCTGCAACTTGCTTTGACAAGCCGGGGATAATGCACGCCTTTCTTGATACCGTCTGAGAATGATGAAGCTCAGTCAGTAATTTACTTGCCTCCCAAACATTGGCCAACACCGTTTTTGACTCAATTTTCTCGTTTTTTATGAGAGCCGAGATAACTGGAGACAAAGCTGACAACGTGGCTCCCGCTAAGCTTTGAGTTAACGAGAAATATTTATCTCGTTTCAAGGCCCCCTCATTCAAGGATGCTGCAACCTCCGGATTCAAGAGAGGAGCCCCCAAAGGGCATAACCCTTCTGTCGGAAACTTTTTTAGCAGCTCACTTTTTTCTTCTCTCAAAAGACCGTTTATCAGCCATACCTTCCACCGATTCGCAATTTCAGAGTGAATTTCCAACTGGTTAGAATTGGCCACCGGCTTTTCTCCTAAGATGCGAAGGACATCCTCATTCAAGTCCAGAGGAGGCTCAGCATCTTTTGCTGGATTATCCTCTGAGGACGCCACCTTTGACACAGACTGAGTTTCGGGGCCTGAGCCCAGAATTTGATTAGACAAATCGACTTCCTCAGGGGGATTAAGATTCTGTACCTCAGGCAGATCAGAGCCCTCTTGATCGCCGGCTCTAATATTAACCTCACCTGAAAAACAAGAGAACTTTTTTTTTTTTTTTCAATGGCGGATTTTTTCCCCCAGAATATGCTACGCCGTACCTCTCGTGCACGATCATAGTTATATCTTTGTCTTATCACTCGTATAAGATCGGCCCATTCAGGGACAATTTACGCAAATCCATCCCGATTCTCGATCGGACGTATGATCGCTAAACATGTCAGTAAAAAACTTACCCTCAGAATTTTCGCTATCTTGCGTCTCAGATTGCCGTTCTTCCGACACATCCCGCATGTTAATTTGCGAGGGTGGTTGAAGCGAGGGCAAGCGGCTTGCAATTAATGCCTCCAATTTCTTTATCCTTTTCCACAAGTCATCGTTATCCCTATCCCTGCTGCGTGACCTCTTCTTATGTTTTCCCATTGATTCTCCAGAAATATTGAAATAAATAAAATAACGGAGAAAATTCGCTCTTACGTGTAACTTGATTGACACAAAAGAAACTAATGAAGATCGTCGGAGGGTAACATATGAAGATCGAGGGCTCCGACTCTAAAAAGTTTTTATATATAGCTCTGAAAGTGTGATTTGAAAGCCTTAAGTAGCTAAACTACCTTTGTAATCTCGAAGGGCGAAACACGAAGTATAATTGCTGTTTTAGTGAAAAATTTGTCATTTTCTTCTATATTTATACTTTTTATGAGTCAAAAAATATTTGATAAACTTCTTATTTTATAGAAAATTCAATTCTCTACAAAAAAGGTCTTTATATGAATTCACGTAGGATTGATCTTTCTAAGATAATTGCAAATTTACTTAAAAAGAGTCATTCTTCTTTCTATAAATATCTTTCCTATGAAAAAAAAATCCCTTGCTTTTGTTTATTTTTCTTTTAGTACTGACGATTTGACGTCAGTACTCGCAGTGAATTCGAAACACAAACGTTGGATGTTCTCTTCGTGGAAATCGACACTAGTGCCAGAGGTAAAAATGTTGCGAACTTTTGGGAAAATCGGTTCCATATGATCGAACATCGCGGCGGCGACTCTTTTTACATACGACGCGACCTCTGCTTATAAAATCAGAATTACAGAAAGTCATAGATGAACCCGGCCATTGAATACACGCACAGGAAATATTATTACGGAAAACTTAGCCAATTTTTGATTTTTATTATGAAAAAATCTGTTTGAAAGAATAAAAATTGATACAATAAGCGACAATTGAAAATATACATATAATATTGAAGTAAATAGACTTAACGATTGCTTTTGTAGAGTATCTAATAAGCAAAGGAAGACAATTTTTTTTTGCACAGGAAAAATATTTATAGAAAGAAAAATGACTATTCTTACGTAAATTTGCAATTATCTTAAAAACTATCAATGCTACATGATTTCATATAAGGACCTTTTTTGTAGAGAATTCCCGTGTAGAAATTTCGGTAGGGAAAAACTTCTGCTCCTGACTGACGCTCATCCTAACTGGCCCTATTATGCCATGTAACACCTGGCTGGCCATTTTCGGATCCGGCGGTCATGAGCGGGCCCCTATGACGATATTGTCTGGCCCTTGCAGATCCTGATCAGGCCCCTAAGATCTTTAGAATCATGCCCTTGAAGGCCCTGATCATGGCCATGAAGTTCCCGATCACATACCGAAGCGCTTTTTGATCAATTAGTTTTTACGAGGTACTCTTTTTTCGATGTATGCATCTTATTATTTATTTCGAGGCAACCCTTTCTTAGGGTATACCGCTCGTTTGGCAATCCTCGAAGAGAATATTAGTTTCCGTGTGAACGGAAATTTTCTACGAGAATTGAATAAATAAGTACAATTACATAAGCTGGCAAGAACTCCTTTTATGGATTATCTCAACGCGACCTCTGCTAACATCCGTGCTCGCACCCGTCTATATAAGCATACTCTTTACATTATCCGTATGCGAGTTCAACGGTTGCCGTCCTGCGACATCTCGCGCCAAGTCTTGGAACTAACACGACGCGGCTCGTGGTGTTAATAATAATAATCCTTTGCCTACGTTACGAACATGTGACAGGCGCACGATTGCTTGTTCTCGCGAGATAAAAATGATAATGTAAATAATAATTAAATAATAAATCATAATAATCAAATTAATCATAATAATAATAATAATAATAATAATAATAATAATAGTAATAATAATAATAATAAACAAGGCAATGATGGTCAATTTATTATTATTGTTATCACTATTATTGTATCGTATTTTCATATTACGAAAATACAATTTTTATAATTTAACAAAACAAGTTCAGGACCTGCACATTTTTTGGTCATGCGATGCATGAACTGAAAGCCGATATAAAAATAATGTTATTTTAATAAATACTTAGGGAAACCCAATAGTTTCCACATCAGAGCCCTGTCAGGGTAATAACAAAAATATGTTGCTTAAAAGTGTAAAAATAACATCGTCGAAAACTGTTCATACTCTGATCATGCAGGGCACTGATAAATAAATGATTGTTTCAATGTAATAACCATTGGCCAGGTCGTTAAGTTCCTTGTCAGGGCCCTGCCAGGAAAATCGGATCAGGCAGGGCGGATCAGGGGCAAGAATCAACTAATGGTTGCGCTATCACATTTCTACACAGGTTAAATTTCCTATGAAATTAGGAGTGTATAAATTATTTTTTAACCTCAAAAAATATAAATATAAAGGAAAATTACAATTTTTTCACTAAATTGCAATTATCATAGAAACCATCAATCCTATATGAATTCATATATGGACCTTTTTTGTAGAAAATTGAATTTCCTATAAAATAAGGAGTTAATCAGATATTCGTTTACCCATTAAAAGTATAAATAAAGAGGAGAATGATAAATTTTGCACTAAAACAGCAATTATCTCAGAAAGTATCGATCCCACATGATTTTATATAAGGACCTTTTTTGTAGAGAATTAAATTTTCAATAAAAATAAGCCGAGAATTTTTTTTTCGACACTTTGAACTTTAAAGAACTTGGGCGAGCCTAGGATGTTGACTGAATTTTTTTTCCCTTTACACAGATTTTTTTTGTAGCATAATGAACAATATTTTTGGTATTGCTAAAAGAATTTCGAAAAAAGCGGATTTTCGGCCCACCCTAATGTACATTCAAGTATTTAAGGCAGCTACAATATAGGTATAAGTATGCATAAGTATGCAGAGAACATCTCGTATACGTACGTACCCTGAGACAGTATTTAGACCTACCTATAGACCCCAGAAAGTGACGTTTAATGTACGGATTCAAGACTAATACCATTGCTGCAAAAGCTGTCCAATGATCATCTATTATGCGTCCCTCAATTCAAACGCTATTAATTACACATTATTCAGTAATTATAAATTTCATTACTGATTAATGATTATACAACATTCAAGGCCTGTAGGACAAAGATATAAAAGTATATCAGCAAACTACATCGTATAAGGTTTTTACACGCAAAAATTTATCATTAGTCAAGTTAGTGTAGGTAGGTACTTGAATGGGTGACTGCACTGTGAAAAATGGAGAACGATTTTTTTTTCTGTAGAATATGGATATCTTAAAGGCCCCAAATATTATATAATCAGTAATAAAGCTTATAATTAATTAATAATGTGTAATCAATAACATTTAAATTATTTAAATTAAGGGACGTATAATAGATGATCATTATACATCTTTCGGATCACTGGTTTATTCGTCTTAAATACGACGTAACTTTTTGAGGTCTAGTTCGTCTAAAAACTATCTCAAAATACTTAGAAGAACTATCTCAGTACATAGAATAAGTACCGTTTCGCACTACCGTTGATAGTTTGAGGGATGTTTATGGACGTCCCTGAGATGAAATTTTCATCCATCATATATGAATATTGGACGTCCCATGGCTCTAAAATTCCGAGTGAACTCTCCATGAAATTCAATGTAAACGCTACTATTGGTGAATAAAAATGACTTTTATATTAATAATACATATTACTCAATTTTTGTTGCATTTATCAACCTTTGGTATGTAATTATAACCGACAATAACTTTTTATTCTAACTCTAATTAGATTGTTTCCATCATCTTTGGCAAATTGCAACAACCTTCTAATCTGAATTCTAAAAAATTATGAAAATTCGGAAAAATTATAAAAAATTCTGAAAAATTCTGAAAAAAAGAATTAGCAAATCGAAATGCAAAGTCACACTACAAAACATTATTGTTATAAGAAATCAAGATAGGACAGTTGTGACAAGCTGTCAAAAGACTCCTAGGTGCAAAAAATCGTGATTCGTTCCGAATAATGATTCTCCACCTTCAAATGCGTAACGAACTAAAAAACAAAATTATGCCATGAAACTTGAAGAGTATATACACATTAGAAGAAATATCGCAATAACTCTAACGGAATAACCATCGAGTAATAGGATATCGTAAAATTATTCAAAAACTTACTTTTGGCCATTTTTTTTTGACGCCAGACGTCATAAAAACACAACCACTTCCGGTGGACAAATGGCGTAAATTACATTTAATGGGGGGTTGACAAATCAATAAATTAGCGACGCTACCAGTTTTTGACGGTCACCGGTGCCTAGAAATCGGCTTTATCACAACTCCCCTCTGTCACAACCCTCCTCGGTCTCCCCTAATGCTTGAAGAAATCGGAAATCTGGATGGTGATGATTTTTTTGTCATGCTTTTGGCGTGATTGCGAATAAGGAATGTGGAATCCACATTACGAAACCCATCGATACAATCTTATGTATAATTATTACGCTGCTGGATTATTCTGTTTGGCTGGTATGACACAAACGATTGCAGAGATATTTCACACGTGGAATAATCGATATGACATTGTTATGTTTACGCAACATTTCACTATTGTCACGGGTATGGTTTCCACCATGATAAAAATTGTGAATCTTTGGCATCGGAGAGCCGCGATCGAGGAAGTCATCGATTTGCTGAATTACGAAAGACGAATGGCCTGCAATCGAAAATTTGGTATATTTTATGAAGTACTTGATTTTTCTTAAAATATGGTAAAAATGTTATTTTCTTATATTAAGAATAAGTACTATATATAAGAAAACTTTTGGTTTCACAAGAAAGTAACTTTATTTTCATGAACATTTTTTTTGTTTCTTATATCAGTATGTTCGGAATGTCTCAAAAAAACGAGAAATCACATTTAAGACGAATGTCTGGGTGCTCCAACTTTCATAATTTTGTAATTATTGAGCTTTCATTTTCCATGTAGATGCATTCAATGACTTGTACTTTTGCAATAATAAGCTTAATTAACTTAATAATTAATTTTTTTTGCACATGTTCACTAAATTAAAAAAATCATTAGTATTGAATTTAAAAAAAATCGCTTAAACGTGTTACTTTTAAAAACTTTGATACAAAATAAGGCTTTTGAATGCTCTGTAACTTTCGTAACTTGTAATTATCAAGCGCAAAATTTTTGCCCGAATGTACAACATGCCTCTATCAACTCATATTGATATTGGAAAAAACCATTAGAAGAGTTTGAAGCTTCTGAAAATCTTACAAATCAGAAACTTACCCATAGCTTCCTGATATCGTTCTAACATTGGGACGTCGTAATACGTTCTTTGTAAAAAAGCCATTACTAAATTATTCATCACAAAGCTGCTAAAGGAGAACTACTTATAAAGAGGGTTTGGGGAGTGATGGAAAAAAATAGGAATCAATGGTCCAATTTCAAATTTTTTAAATGTATTCTGTTCCTTTATTTTTAACGATCTAGGTTAGCATCAGTTAACCTTATTATGCAAATATTTCAAAAAATCGCAATCGAAAATTTCAAAATGTTATGAAAATTAAATAAAAATTCTGCAATGATAGAATATGTATAATATAATTTTTTATTTAAACATACATCAACTGTAAGCATTAAATTTGGAAAGACTGACTCAAGGAGTTTGGATTTTATAAAATATTCAAAATTTTAACATTGTTATAATAGGACAGCCGAATTTAAAAACACTTTCCCATAAAAAAGGCTTGACGAAAAATTAAAAAAAATTACAAAGCTGCGTAGAATTCCCAATCTGATTTTCTTTGTTCCACAATTGTAATTTTATATTAGCTCTGCTACACTCGTTCACCTAGAAAAATTCGTGATTTAACTAATGTCTGTTACGAATTTTTTTTTCTAAGCTATTTATCGTGACAAAATCGTCACTTCGACCATAAGAGCCTGTAAATTACTGAGCCTTACATTTATCATCATGGTTTTTTGGTACGCCCTGTTTATATACGGAAAGATTCTCTTTTATCACAGAGGAAACGTGAAGATGTTACCACTGAGGTAATATCGCATGTTTCCATAGTTCTTAACGAATTATAGAAGCAGCGAAAAGTGTTAAAAAAATTACAGAGAAAATAATTTCTTAATTTACACACTAATTTACAAGTTATTCTAATGTTCTGAATTTATTCACAGTCCACTCATACCATTGCGGTCGAACAAGTCCGCATTCTATTGGTTATTATTTGTCTTCGACGAGGCAGGATTTTTTTACATTGCTGGAACTGTCGCATCTCACGATTCGCTCTTTATGGTCTTGCTCATTCAACTCAGTGCCCAGTTGGATCTTTTAAAACAACGATTGAAAGAATGTCACGATGACACAAGCCGTATACACGAAGCTAATCGTATCGAAACGTATCATGAATCGAAAGATTTGAAAATTGAATGCGTTTGTCGAACGTTTTCTCAGGAATTATCGATAAACCCTATAAACGAATTACACGCTTGCATCGAACACCATCAAGGAATTTTAAGGTAATTTTCGCATTAAGGGGAGACTGACAGCGTCAAAATGCCGATTTTTGAACATCAATATAAATGTACATGGCATTTGTGGAAATTTCACAGATAGTCTCTAATTTGATGTATTGAATGTAGCAACTTTTGACGCTAGTTAGAGCCCTTAAGGTGCAGCGGTTCTCTCACAAATCAATTTTTGATTTTCACACGCTGCGCGCAGTTCTGACCAAACCGCTTGACGGATCTTATCTGGTATCACGACGAAATATCCGCGGACAAAATATCCGCGACAAAATATCCGTGACAAAATATCCGCAGTCAAAATATCCGCGGTACAAAATATCCGCGGTCCAAAATATCCGCGGTTAAAAATATCCGCTGTTCAAAATATCCGTGGTTAAAAATATCCGCGGTTAAAAATATCTACTCTCGAGTATCCACAATGAGAAACATTTAGAACATCCGTGAGAATCATGCCAAAAGAAATGGTGGGGATAATCCCTGTAATGTTTCAAATGTCGGATTAATTTTCTATATAAGATTGAAACCTCAGATGTGTGTGTGTGTGTGTGTGTGTGTGTGTGTGCGCGCGCGCGCGTGCGTGTGTGTGCCGCTTAAATTTATGACATCGAACAAAAATAAAAAACCGCTTATTCAGGATGGTTATGTGTATGCCTTAAAAAGTGTTAATAAGAACAATAAAACGTGGTATGTCCAGTACACAAACCTGAATTGGTCACGTCGAGTGACAACCGTACAGGTACGAATATTATGAGTTTGTGTCTGTGTTCAGGGCTATGCGTTTATGGTCACTTCACTTTAGTTATAATTATATTGAATAGGTGAGATTATTGATTTACGCTGGTGTTCATGAGGAAATATACATATGGGGATGTTGTGTGTTGACATTTTTCGAAATTCCCAAAGCCAATCATTCTAAAATCCTACAGAGTTTTCTCGGGTATTCTGACCGCGGATATTTTTTACCACGGATATTTTGAACAGCGGATATTTTTTACCGCGGATATTTTGACTGCGGATCTTTTGTCACGGATATTTTGTCGCGGATATTTTGTCCGCGGATATTTCGTTACGGAACCATCTTATCCTACGACGTCTCATTTTCTTTGTAAAACTTTTGCGGACCGCTTGAGCGCGACAGATTTTTTTTTTTAGATCCTTATTTTAGAGTTACAGGCCACTTTTTGAATCGTTGACCCATTTTTTGTTTTTAGAGCACTGCACACAAAACCATATTGATTATAATAAAAATGTGCCGCGCTCAAGCGGTCCGTAAAAGGGTTACAAAGAAAATGAGACGTCGTAGCATAAAATCCATGAAGCGGTTTGGTCAGGATTGCGCGCAGAGTATTTGAAGATCCAGGTTTCGGAAAACAGCCTCCAAAGTTGAAGGTGTGGAAAAACGTTTCCTCAGTCCTTCGCTCCACCGATTACTGCATCTGCATAACAAACAATATTTTCCATGGTTATTGCATGCAGAAATTTTTTTTTTCAACATGCTTTTCATGGTTTCTTAATATTTATTTTTGTAATTATTTTTAATATTTGCAAATATTTTTACACCAAAAATGCTATAAAATTATTATAATATAAGACACGGAATTGAATTCACTTACTGGAAAAAATGTAAATAAATATGAAAATCAATTCGATTATTTTGTAAAGACGACGAATACCATTGTCTTTACAAATAATTGAATATAATAAACATATATATGTACTGACGTATCACTAACCACTGTGAAACTGCTCGTGTCGTTTGTCGAGATCGAAAAAGCACTTTCACGTCATTTCTCGATCGGTTTAGATATTTTTTTTCATCCATGCAAGATTTTCGTGCTTTTCACCATATGCGTAGACAGCCGAAAAGTGACTCTTAGCTGTCAAAAAAGAGCCCCTTTTTGGCTATCCACGCATATACTGAAAAGACACTCAAATCTCCCATGGGGAAAAAAAAGATCGTGTGCAACGCAGGCCAGAGATTCGTCTTTTGTCTCGCGTGGTTGCGGCCCTCGCTTCGCTCGTTGCGGCAAACTTCACGCTCGACAAAAAGACTTATCTCTGGCCCTGGATGCACAAAATACTATTATATTGTTTTTGAACAAATAAATAAACACTCGATAAAAATAAGTGAATACAATAAAAAAAATGATAAGCCACGCGCGAACGTTTGTTTTCTGTTCATTTCTGTTACACTTTCTGATCACTTGCGACTATTTTTTTGATTGGCCCGTAGTCACTTCTTTCAAGCGTTTTGATTGGTCCGCAGAGTTGTAAGCGCGCAATCGCGCGATATTCAAATTTCGATTCAACAGTAGAATAATTATATTTTTTTCACCCATGTAAGATTTTCGTGCTTTTCACCATATGCGTAGACAGCCGAAAAGTGACTCTTTTTGGATATCCACACATATAGTGAAAATACTATTGTGCATCTAGGGCCAGAGATAAGTCTTTTTTTCGAGCGTGAAGTTTGCCGCAACGAGCGAAAAGAGGGCCGCAACCACGCGAGACAAAAGACGAATCTCTGGCCCGCGTTGCACACGATCTTTTTTTTTCCTATGGGAGATTTGAGTGTCTTTTCAGTATATGCGTGGATAGCCAAAAAGGGGCTCTTTTTTGACAGCTAAGAGTCACTTTTCGGCTGTCTACGCATATGGTGAAAAGCACGAAAATCTTGCATGGGTGAAAAAAAATACTATTTTACCTACTCTACAGGAATCTCAATGAATAATCAATTGTATATATATATTAGGTGTACAAATAAGTTTCCGCGGTTTGTCAAAAGATGGCCCCACCAGAAGGTTATGGAGAAATTGTCAGATGTAAAACGTAATATCCCAAGTTTCGTCATCCGGCAACACCATAACCTTAAAGTACTAGTGATTCCGTATCAGCATCACGTAATTTTTTTCGTGCAAAAATGTCAAGTTTTGTGCCGAATAAGCATCATTTGCGGGAACTTTTGATTTACTTCTTTAATTTGAAAAAATCTGCAGCTGAGGCGCATCGATTGCTTCTAGAAGCATATGGTGAAGCTGCTTTAAGTGAGAGAAGTTGTCAGGAATGGTTTCAAAAGTTTAAGAACGGTGAGTTTGACGTGAAGGACAAAGAACGGACAACGGAACGGAACGGACAAAGAACCTGCGAAACCATTACTGGAGCTCTCTACCGAACACAATTGATGAGATTGAGTCGGGCACTTAAGGAAAAACGCGCCCATTACTACTCCAGACACGACAAAATTATTCTTTTACACGATAATGCTCGTCCACATGTTGCGGCGCCGGTAAAAACATACTTGGAAATACTCAACTGGGAAGTTTTACCCCACCCGCCGTATTCACCAGACTTAGCCCCTTCCGATTATCACCTGTTCCGGTCGATGGCACATGGTCTGTCTGAGCAGCGCTTCACATCATATGAAGACACCAAAAATTGGGTAGATTTGTGGATAGCGTCAAAAGATGAAGAGTTTTTTCGACGGGGTATCCAAATGTTGCCAGAAAGATGGGGAAAAGTAGTGGCAAATGATGGAAAATACTTTGAATAAAACGTAATGTACTGTTCCTTCACAATAAATTCCTAATTTTTTATAAAAAACCGCGGAAACTTATTTGTACACCTAATTATATGAGACATTCCAAGTGAAATCAAGAAGTCATTTCCCTCAGGTAATCAGATCCTTTTTCGTATTGATTCCACTTCAAAAACAGCCTAATTTTTTGACAGAATTATTTCATCACTCCTTCAAGTGGCGCGAGGATCGTTTGTGTGTACAAAAGGAATAACTGGGAAAAAACTATTTTTAAAATTCTGCAATTTTTTCCATAGATTTTGAGTTACAAATAAGTAATATCTATCATGATTAGAAAGTGGGATGCAGCTGCCTCATATTTGTTTAATAATTTTTTTATTTTGAGTTTCAAAAACAAAATAAAAAAAGTAATTCCCAATATTCCTTATAGAAGTAAAAAATAAAATAAAAATAAAACATATCTAGAAAAATTTTGATATTTTGAATATTTTTCAAAATAAATGAGAATATTTTTTTCCAATCAAAAATTTTTCTCACTTACTTTGGAAAATATGCAAAATATCGAAATTTTCCAAGACATGTTTTATTTTTATCTATTTTTTTTTTTCATTTTTATAAAGAATATTAGAATTTTTTATTTTTATTTTAGAAACAGACAAAAAATTATAAAAAAAATATAAGTCAGCCGCATCCCACTTTCTAATCACAATATACATAACTTATTTATGATCCAGAATCTGTGGAAAAAAATGCAGAATTTTGAAAATGGATTTCTCAATTTTCAAAATTCTTTTTTTACAGATTCACTTGTAACTTTGCCATTTTTCAACATTCGAGTGTATGACTTGGTAAATAAGTGCAAAAGAGTTTGTAAAACGTAACAAAAAATTTTGTTTTCAAAATGATTTTTTTCCGATTTCACGCTGACAGGACCCCCTTAAGCTGAAACAGGGTGGTGACATCGCTGTATATCCCTGTACTTCAAAGTACTAAGCATTCTGTCCGCATTTTTTAGTTTCTCTTTTACTCTGTACGTGGCGCTAGTTGTTCTCTTATATATGCTTTATGGTGAGCAGGAGACTGCTAGCACCACGAGTGACGAAATTTGGCGTAAAAAAAGACAGACACTTTGCGTTTCGATTCTAGCGGTCAGTGTCACCCCTCTGAGCTGAAACCATCGTACCCTTCAAAATGGCTGAACGATGTATGATCAGCTGCAACTTTCGTGCCACGATATGGCGGCCATTTTCCTTTCGACCCTCAAAATGCATAAGCGATGTGGGAATGTTCCTGTGGGGGATAATTAATGATTAAACGAACCTTGGTGAAGTTTAGTCATGATTGTATGAAGCGCCTCTTCGGAAGAGATCATCAATGTAGAACCCCCACTTCCCACAGGTTTTACCCCAAATTTTAAAGCTAGAGAAAAAATGTTCACTGCCTGCTACGTCTGTCATGCCTATCTCGCGTCCATCTTGAACCTTCATTCTTCAGGGACACTGCCGTAACTTCACAAACGGGTATCTCCACAGAGATGAAAGGGCGGGAGGGACTGATCTCTTCGGAAGAGGTGATTCATACAATCATGATTGAACTTCACCAAGGTTCGTTTAATCATTAATTGTATTTTGCGTCTCTTCCTCGAGATCATAAATGTAGTCGTTTAAAGATAGTTACGGCAGCTATATTCATGGTAGACCTTTTCTGTTTCAATTTTATTTAAAAATTGCCACAATGTTAGGCTTAGGCATAAAAATACAAGGCCCACTTCGAAATGAACGATAGACGCAAATCGGTTTATCGTCAGTGAAAAACGGTAATCGTAGAACCGGCAATTCTTCGGACATGAGGTTTTAATAGAATCAGCAATTTTAATTTCCAATACATTTTCGGTTACTCGTTAAATATTTATCTTATCAATAAGAGACAGAGTCTGCATTCGATACCCCGTAGATAGTGCCAACAAGGTCACTGCAAGATTAATTTTATCGTTTTTCCCAATTCGGGTCCTTCAATTAGCGAAATCGCGGACCTATGGTAGTTTAGCAAACTATATGAAGCTCCTCTTTCGAATTCCTCCCTAAGAAACATTAAAACATCCTTTTTGGAGCTGTTAAACGGGTCGAGTTTCATGCCAAAACAAAAGACCCACATTGTTTTTTTTTTTTTTAACCGCAATTACACTGTCAAAGCGACGATTTCGATAAAGATGCTATTGAAATATCCTTTCAAAATTTTTAGCAATCTTCAATTTCTCGTCCAAATGTTTCCCGAATAACCATTCGTCGACCGACGTATTTGACAATGTGGTCTTCAATGACGACTTTAGGTTGGCCAGAATTAAGCCCTTTCCTCGCCAGGGACTCTTCCCGGTGAATTGAGGCGAGAAGTTTACTTCCATCACTCATTTTTTCGAGTAATCCTATTTTCTCTTGATTATCGATTTTAAGAGCACTTGTAATTGCTGTACCCAATGTTGCAAGATACACCGCAATCCGTTCTTACTTTTCAACGATACGTGTGTCTCTTTTTAACGAGGTTTCTTGAACTCCAGCCGTAATTTCCGCGTTCAACTTCGGAACTCCGATAAACTTACAATTCTCCGGGACTGGATATGTTTTTTATTAGGGTCTTCACTTCGTCTGCAGGAAGTCCTTTTTTTACGATTCCGACCAACGGAGAGTTATATCTTTGTAAATCGCGGTACCAGGTATCGTTTCCGACTCGAGGCGCGATCCAAGGACTTCCAAAACCTCTTGCTGCAGCTCAATTTCAGGTTCCGGAATCTCCGGCGACGGTTCCCCTGCTTGTTTAGTCACGGTTACATCCTCGGATGGCATCGTTTCGGTACTCACATTACCCTCTGTGCAGATATCACTCTCGACATCGAAAAGTCGGCATGGGGCTTCTCGAATTTATTCAATCTGGTGAGCCATGGACCAGCACGTCCTCTAAAGAGGCCTCAGGGGAGCGGCTTTTATACAGTGGGCGTCTTGATCTAGATCGGGTTGTCGAGCGTCGAATCGGAGAGCGTCCTCGAGACTAAGGGTGACATGATCGCGAGCGTGCCCTTGAACTTCTTCTAGTTTGTGAGCGTCTTGACCAATTCCGAGTTGGCATGTGAGATAGCGATCGCCTAGCCAGACTCTGTGACGTCGACGAACTCCAAGACGGCGAGCGCTTATCTGTAAAACGATTGTACTTGGTTGTCCTTTTGTACGACATGCGCTATCTGAGTCAAACTCAACCGTCAGTCGTCCAATAATACCGTCTCTTTCGTAAAACAAAAGGCGTACATTCTGGTAAGAGCCAGAAGTACGACGCACAACCATAAAATCGCTTGCGTGAAACCAACTGTAAGCTGGTCCGGTACAGGGCCTCGTAAACTTTTCAAAAAAAATTCATTAGCCGATAGCATCTTTTTTCTATCAACCCATGAAAAAATGTTCAAACGGCCCAAGCTTGGCCCAGTGTTGCGCCAACACTGTCCGCCGGTTGCCCGACAAGTGGCGTCACTAGTAGGCCGACGCTTGAACCAAGGTTGGAGTGATAGGAACGGTCCTACGGTAAACTAGGACTGACAGACAGCGTTGGGCCAGTACTGGTTGGGAAAATAACCCAATACTCCGCCAACGTTGGCCTGACGATTGCACCAATGCTAGCGTAGAGTTGGCATCATTACTAGGCCAACCCTCGGGGTAAAAGTTGGCCATTTATCAACCAACATTCGACCAATGCTGATACCAATACTGGCCCGATCGTCTTGGCAGTGTTGGTCGCGAAAACCACCCAACGCTCCGCCAATTTCGGCCCGAGGATTGGGCCAGTACCGGCGTAGCGTTGGAATGATGACTGTACCAATTTTTTGTTGAAAGGCGATCGAATAAGAGCAGGTAAGTTCAAGAAACTTATTTTTAATATATTTTTAATGTATTTTTCGTATTGTATATAAAAATACGTCAGATTATTAAATCATATATGTCGATTTATTTTTTAATTCTCGTTTTAATTTGTATTTGCATTTTGTGTATTTGAATATGTGTATTGTAATGGAAATTAAGATTATAATTATTAAGAGATCAAGATACTATAAAGTAATATCACATAGAGATCACATAAAGTTAAGGATAATTATAAATCATCACGCTCTACTTGTGATTATTTTTGTTGTTAAGACCGATCGTCATCTGTACCGCACAGCCACCCTCGCGATCTCCAGCGACCGCTAGCCAACGGCTCAAATGCTGCATCGATAATATTTCGATGCGCTCGCCTGGATGTTTGCATCATCTGCCATAAAAAATGCCATTTACTTAAAAATACTAAAGAAATAAGAAAAGTATGAGTAATGGAGGTAGCAGCATCTTAACGCTGAGTATTAAAAGAAAATGAAAACTTCTCATGTACGAAAGGGTTTTCTTTTAATTAGACTTAAAATTTATAAACTTACGTGCATGGTTGATTATTTTCCTAATCGAATATTTCTTCCAATTTGATGCCAACTCCTCTTTCTCGATCCACTTTCAAATTTTCTCTGCAGTGACATTCTCATGGTATACCAGCACCCCTAATTTTCCTCATCTATATTGACCCACGATATAGGAACCATTAATATTTTCGTTGAATTCTACAATGAAAATTTTTGCATTGGTTTCGCGTGCACATGCCATGCTGAAAATGAATAGGTTATTTTTGGAGGTTAGAAACGTTGTCTCGAAAGATAACGCACGATTATCCAAAAAGCAATCGAAGATTCAAAAATAAAAAATAAAACACGAGACACGGTAAATACATAAAAACTTATTACCTTGTTTATTCTTTTTACTTTGAAGAGCAATATATAATATCACGATGGACAATTATGACCATGTGGCGTGGTGAGAGAAGAGACGAGAATGGACGCGAACGCGTGCTACAGGTTACCGGTATGCCTTGTGTTGAGAATCCACGCATCGATATTTTACGCACGGGCGCACATTGGTTATCCCACAATGCCGGTTGCATGTCAATATTCGAATTGAGCATGGGTTCGGCAATGGCAAGTAACATTGGCCCAAGGTTAGGGCGACATTTATCACCAACGGTCGTTTGCCATCGTCAAAATGATATCGGCCCAGCTCTGGGAATTTGCTGTAAGCCAATGTTCGAATTGAGCATGGGTTCGACGATGGCAAATAACATTGGCCCAAGTTTGGGGTAACGTTGATCACCAACGGTCGTTTGCCATCGTCAAAATGATATCAGCCCAGCGTTGGAAATTCGTTGTATACCAATGCTCGAACTGAGCAGGGGATCAGCAAATGGTGGATAGATTGGCCCAGGCTTGGGCCCAACGCTGACCGTCAACGATTGGTTGCCCAGTACCACGCCATCGCTGGCCATATTGTAAGCGTTGGGCAATTTTCCTGGGAAACAGAAAAGAGAGGCTAAACCTCTACTACGACGCTTTTTGTTTTTCCGATGCAATTCTTTCGCCAAACGCTGAATCTTCCTTCTTATCATACGAACTCTTTTTTTTTTCCATTTCCGAACTTCTTTTCTTTCCATTCTTGCCCATAATCAAAAATTATTGATACGCTTGGGCAATCTTAATGTGACGACACATGCACAAAGCAAAAGAATAAAGGTTCAAGGTGGACGCGAGACGGGCATGACAGACGTAGCAGGCAGTGAAAACTTTTTCTCTAGCTTTAAAATTTGTGGCGACACCTGTGGGAAGTGGGGGTACTATATTTATGATCTGAAGGAAGAGGTGCAAAATACAATAAAAAAAATGTTAACTCTGACTCCTACAATTTTATTTTACTACTTAAATGTTCATAGATACGTACAACTTATTCAGGATATATTTAATCACACATTACTGCTGCAATTCGCTTCAAGCCTCGTAATGATAACAATGATTGGTTTTCAAATAATTGGTGTAAGTATCATTATTTCTTCTTGCATGTGTCATTTTCAGAAGATTCAACATTCACGTTCTCGGAAATGATCGAAATTCTTCTTAACAGGAACATCAATTAAATAGCAATGAATTAATCGGGAATATTACTCTACTGGCCTGTGCCTTATTCCAACTCTTCCTCTATTGTTGGTTTGGCACAGACATTATTGCAAAGGTTAGAAATATAATTTCTTCATATTAATTCAGAAGATATGATTGAGATCTAGCACCTAGATGACGGCCAAAGATAATCGAAATTTTCGTTATTTTTTTGTGCAAAAATGTTTTGAATGTTTTGAGTAAAACCGTTTCTACATTGAAAACCATTTCTCTCTGTACCTTTAATTCGTGAAATTTTTTTTTCAGAGTGAAAGCATCAATTCGTCCGCATATAACACGAAGTGGTACCTGGCTGACAAACGTTTCAAATCAACTTTGAAAATTCTTCTCTGCAAAGGACAGAATCCGATCAGACTTAGAGTCGGTTACATCTGCGAATTATCTTCGACTACATTTTTGAACGTTAGTATAAAATTTCGGTTTTCAACGGCTGAATACAGAATGTTAAAGCATGGCTGTGGTTTTGATGAAACCACTGAAATATCAACATTTCTTTTTCTTTTTGCAGATTATCAGCAAATGTTACTCCGCGATGGCTGTCCTGCAGCAAGCATAAATAAACCCGAGGGCATAACATAGAAAAAGAGACGGAGTATCAAGAAAAGATGAAGGGCTTGAAATAAAATGGTTGGGAAATATTTTGCAACGAATCTATACGGAAAAAAGACTTAGCTATGGCAACAAAAAAAAAACAGTTGACCCAACAAACTATCTCATAGCTCTGAGTGCCAGACGAGAAGTTGGTTGGATCAACGATTTTTATATGATTAGTTCATAAATGCCAGACCAACTTTTTAGTTCGACCAACTACGAGTGAAATTGTTGTATCAACTATTTTGCTCCTGGTTTATTATAAATTTGTTTTTTAAATCTACACGATATTTTAAAAAATTACAATCTTTGAATATGGCTACACATATGGAGTTCACATTTGGTAAAACTTCGTCTTTTCTTAAGAGAAGGTAATAAAAAAAGACCCTTTTTTATGGGAATCCATTTGGGATTCGACCATTACATCTTGCGTTTTGCCGCAAAGTATTAAATATCAATACTAAAACATAAGGATAGAAAACATAGGCGAACTTGGAAAGGTTATAAGCGTCGAGGGGAAAGTTCGTTTGTGCAAAAGGAGCCACCTGTCGGATTTTTGGGGTACTGACGAATCTGCAGATATGATCGTATAGTTGGCTACAGTGCCTATGAAATTCGTTGTCCATTATTTACCCTCCTGAATACTATTTTATTAGTTAGACTGACTAATCAAGTCAGTTGTGCTGACTAGTCACATCAACCAACTATGAATAGTAGATGGAACTATTACTAGGTGGTTATTGTAACGAAACGGATGGTTACGGCAATCAACCGCATATACTAAACCAATAATCAGTTGGTTGTCCCAATCAACTATTTTTTCCGTATACCGTTAATTACTGATCCTTTTTTTTTATATTGAGTATTCATATCTCACGTCTTGTTACATTTAAATGCTTGCTCTGAACAGATTTTTTTCGTAAAATTCATGAAAGAAGTGAAAAGTTTCGGTCCTGATTTGTAATATTTTTAAATTCCATGCGCGCACTCTTTTCACCACAATTCAATTATCCTCGGATAATTGTTCGATATTCTTTGTCCTGAATGATAGGACTCATCCGTCCAATGTAATCAATCAAATAATCGGTGTCTAAAAGTCCGACTTCGTGATTACGATGATATTTTGCAATGGCACTCTCCTCATCGCCACTACTACGGCGTACTAAATGAGAGACCACAACGATTCGATACCATTCATCCGGATCAATTTTCTCATATCTAGGGATATCACACATTCGGCATCTAAAACAAAAAATAAATAGGTATCATCCGTCATTGATGGGACTGAGTCCAAATCTTGACAAATTGAACATTTATCCAAACTCGAGTGATTTTAAGGCAGATTCAATCACAAATAAAGGGCATAGCCGGATAAGCATGCTGAATCTGCCCCCACGGCGTTTTCCATCAACACTTTGGGAATCATTTGGGTACCTTATAAAACTAATTCACCCCAAATTTCAGCTCTCAATTTTCAGCAGTTTTCGAGATATTCACAAAGAACGCTTTTTTCGTTTTTATTTTTTTTTTTCAATAGTAAAAATGAAAATTAACGAATGACAATTTTTTTTCGAATACTTGAGAGTAAGAGACATATAAAAATATTTTTGATATGGTTCCCAAAATTAAAACCAATTTCTAAAAAAATCGATAAAATTAAAATAATTTTTTTAACTACGTTTTTTAAAACATGCAATCACCAAATTTTAACAGAAAACGTCTTTTATACTCCTCTATACTCAGGAATTTTTTAAAAAATTTTGAGTTGGTGCAACATTATGGAAAAAATTAAAAACTTTTTTTCGGTTTAAGAGACAACACCGCTGTAAGCGCCTAACATTTTTTATTGTTACAATTTTTTCGGGCGGAAGAAAAGGCGATGAAAAAGCAAAACTTGGGCTAATTATTGAGCATATATTTAAATATATTATATAAAAATTGCATAGGAAAGAATTACAAAATGGTGACACTGCACACTGAGAAAAAAGAATGTTTGAATGAACAAAATCTGCGGTCAAATACGTTCAACTAGATATTTAATTAGTACAATTCAACATTTTTTTGCCTGAATAATATTTCAGTCAACCGAAGCGAAGAATCGTTCAAAAAACTAATTATTTAGTTAGACCAAGTAACATTTTTTTTCTCATGTCAGTGCAGCAATTCTCTCTCGGCATATCGAATCAAACGGCACGTGGCATAGCTTCAACAATTTTCAATCTTTCTATTTAAAAATTTAATCAAGACTTTGAAATAAAATTGCGAAGTGAACCACGTCGGAGATTTTTGAAAAGTTAATTTAAACAATATTTATTAACAAATAATTGTCCTTATTTGGTGAAAATTGGACAACTCTAATCAGATACTTGCCAATTACACAAAAAACAATATTTCTAAAATGCGCTACGTGGTTCACTTTGAAATGTTATTTCAAAGTTGTAGTTAAATTTTCAAATAGAAAAATTAAAAATTGTTGGATTTACGCCGCGTGACGTTTGATTCAATCTTCTACTTTCCCTCTGTTACTATTATTTTTCGCCTGTTTTATCATGATTATTATCTACACGATTCTATCATTTTGTTCTTAACATTTGCCTAAGGTTTGCTATGGTATAAATAAATATCAATATCAATGTCAATATATCCATTGTTCAAGGTACATTGAAAACCGCGTTTTAAGATAAAAATTTCCTTTTAAACTCTCGACAAAGGGGGTGACACAGACCGCTAGAATCGAAACGCGAAGTGTCCATCTTTTTTGTCGCCAAAATTCGTCACTCATGGCGCTAATGGTCTTCTGCTCGCAGTAAGGCATGTCTTTACAGGGTGCCCTACGGATGAAGGCCAATGCTGTGAGGGTAGATTCGTGACATAATATGGAGTAGAAAAGTCCTTTACCATTTTTTGATATTTTGAAACCCTGGATTGTTAATAATTAATTAAATCAATCGAATCAAACGGCACGCGGCATAACTCACACAGTTTTGAATTTTTCCATTTAAAAATTTAACTACAACTTTGGAATAACATTTCAAAGAAAACCACGTCGGACATTTTAGAAATATTGATCTTTGAGTAATTGGCAATTATCTGATTAAAGTTGTCCAATTTTCACCAAATAAACACAATTGTTTGTTAATAAATATTGTTTGACATAACGAAGTGAACGCAGTTCACTTCGAAATGTTATTTCAAAGTCTTGATTAAATTTTCAAATAGAAAGATTGAAAATTGTTAAACTTATGCCGCGTGCCGTTTGATTCGTCATGCCGCGAGAGAATTGCTGCAGTGTCACCATTTTGTAATATTTTCCTATGCAATTTTTATATAATATATGTAAATATATGCTCAATAATTACCCCAAGTTTTGCTTTTTCATCACCTTTTGTTCCACCCGAAAAAATTGTAAAAAAAAAAAATTTTTAGGCGCTTACAGTGGTGTTGTCTCTTAAACCGAAAAAAAAAACAGTTTTTAATTTTTTCCATAATGTTGCACCAAGTCAAAAAAATTTCAAAAAATCCTGAGTATAGAGGAGTATAAAAGACGTTTTCCGTTGAAATTTGGTGATTGCATGTTTTAAAAAACGTAGTTTAAAAAATTATTTTAGTTTTATTTATTTTTTTTAAATTGGTTTTAACGTTGGGAACCATATCAAAAATATTTTTGTATGTCTCTTACTCTCAAGTATTTGGATAAAAATCGTCATTCATTAATTTTCATTTTTACTATTGAAAAAAAAAAACGAAAAAAGCGTTCTTTGTGAATATCTCGAAAACTGCTGAAAATTGAGAGCTGAAATTTGGGGTGGATTAGTTTTATTAGGTACCAAAATGATTCCCAAAGTGTCGATAGAAAACGCCGTGGGGGCAAATTCAGCATGCTTATCCGGCTATGCCCTTTGACAAATTCATTAATTACAATGGTGACACCATCGGGTAAAATTATTTCAATCGCAGAATCAATTTAATCGAAAATCTTTCATTGGAAATACCAGGAAACGCAAAATACCCATTCAAAGATTCATATTAATCAAATTATTTAATTAAAAGCAATTCCTTCGAAGACATTAATAAGGATTTGACCATATTCTCAATCAAAGGAATTCATTATAACGCGCAATTGATTGGCAAAGATTCAACCGAAGGCTCAATTGAATTGAAGGGGCTTAACTAAAGGCTATCGAATCAAAAAGTTTCA
This sequence comes from Alloplasta piceator, assembly GCA_946863875.1. Lineage (NCBI taxonomy): Eukaryota > Metazoa > Arthropoda > Insecta > Hymenoptera > Ichneumonidae > Alloplasta > Alloplasta piceator. Next base: position 18,885,740 of record OX333075.1, read on the forward strand.
TCGACAGGAATACAATCAATGATCCAGCAATATGAAAGGAATTTTATCGAAGGCTTGATTGAGAAAAAAAGATTCCATTGACCTGAATAGATCCCATCGAAAGTTCGAGCCATTAACAGTGACCAATTCCCTCGATTAAATCAAAGATAATGTGTTTGAAAATTGAATTGATTAGAATGTATTGGCATGATCCGTCGTACAATTCACTTACCGAATTTCAGCATGGACCAAGCGGTTATGAGGTTCTCGACTAAAATCAAAAGTTGCTCTCAGACCGGACCAGTGGTGAAAACTCTTTGAGTGCCCTCCGACTTTCAAAGTCTGTGAACCCAAGAAACAAAGTGGTATGAAACGTACATAATCTTACCAGAGCATTAGATCTTTTTTTTAGGATTGAAGCAAATTTCATGCTGTTTGAATCTCATCAGATTGATAATATTGGCATCAAGACTGGATAAAGTACCGGAAAGTACTTCAAGTACAAAGTTCAAAGAACCGTGAGTACTTGAAGTATTAAGTACCAGCAGTGCTTTAAGAACTACGCATTTATTACTGGGAGTACTTAACATTTAAAGTATTTGAAGTACAAGTACTTGAAAAATCAAGTACCAAGTATCAAGTACTTTTCAAGTATTCAGGTATAATTCGTAAGTTCTAGTACTTACATTTGATTTTTATTCGAGTACTTTTTGTATCAAAACATATTTTCACCTCGTGCACTGAGATTGGGTTGCCTAATCTCAGTGCAATCTGCCTAATTTAGGCAGATTGGAACAGAAGTATTTATACAAAAGATTAAAAATAATTCAAAAATAGCATTGATGATTGTAATTACGATTTATTTTAATACAGTTTTGAAAAAGAAGAAATAAAAAATATAATACATGGATTTTTAAAACTACTCCAACTTCGTGTTCGTCTTCAAAAAACTGTCATAGGCGACAGTTAAGTGACATACGTCACGAAATATTATTTTAAATTACATATTCGAAGGTTTTGTACATGCAAGACACATTGAAAGGTTTTGTATATGCAAGACACATTCAAAAATATTTGATACTTGTACTTGAAAAAGTTCTTGAAGTACAGAAAAGTATTTGAAATTTTAAGTACAATACTTAAAGTACAGGCCAAATACTTTAAAATTCAAGTACTTCAAGTACGTCGCAAGTACCGGGTACTTCAAGTACTACGCAGCTCTAATTGGCATCAATAAATACCCAAAGGTCCGATTGACTTTTAAACAGTTACGATCATAATATCATGATAGATACCTCAATAATATGGCGACCTTGAAGTTCAATAACGTCCCAAGTATTCTCAAACGGCTGGGCGGTTATCAGGTCACTGTAAGTTATCCGATCGTTAACTTTCTGACCTATTGAGCTTCGCAAACCTCCGCTATTGATGCAAGCAACCGCTGCGTAAGTCCATGCTGATGTTTCATTTTCAGCTTTGTTCATCCACTTTGAGAGACAAAAGAACATTCAAGTATATATTTGCCGGCAGCATTTTTTTTTAAGCGAGCGATTTCTGTTTTACCAACCGCATCGATCATCGCATCGGTAATGAAGTTTCCTAGATTGCATTCACCCCCGTAGCAGTCATCTTTCAATATTACTTTAGATGACCCAATTACTCGTGAGCCCAGTTCATCGACCGCTTCCTTCCACGGTTTCAAGGCCTCCAGAATCTGCGGATCTTGAGTTCCCTACTATTATATAAATAAATAAACAATAATAAAGAAAAATAAGATTGAAAAATCTACCTTGTTCAATACCCTGGTCTAAAAGGATTGGATTACCTTCCCAGTCAACGATTTCACCGTTTTTATCAAACCACACGGTTATATTTCCCAAATATCTGTAAAGATTTTTTCGCATTTTATTTTTTTTAATACTAATTCATCAAATATTGAAATTCAATTATCAAAAACCCTACAAATTGGAAATAAGCAAAATGCTTCCTCTTCTATCCGCAGTTTGTAAAACTTCCTCTATGGGAAATATCGGGATCAATTCCAGCTTTCTCATAAGAGAAAATTTGTGAGCCTTGTTGGATTTGAGAAAGCGTTGTACACTGAACTCTCGATATAAGAGACCAAGGATTTGTCTTTTATTGCGAAAGCCTTATGTAAAATTTTGCCGGGCCCCAAATAATACACTGCAAACACTACACATACAATGTAAACAACACGCGTATATTTCTGAGTTTTTCTTGGAACGTAGCACGTCGAGCCTGGGCCGTGAGATTTGTCTGTTATACCGAGAGCCACTATATCGAGAGTCCAGTTCTTTTACAACACTTACAGTGTTTTTGCTTCTCACAAAATTTTCGAATTATTATATCTCGAATATTGATAACATTACAGCGAATGCCTGTAACTTTAATTTGCTTTGACTTTAATCCCTACATATCTGTCAAAAAATTCTTAAACAATATCTTAACTACTGGTGAAGCAGCGCATACCGCATTGAGAATATTTTTTTTTATGACATTTTAATCATTTGATCGAATTTTTCAAATGTATCTGATTGTTTTTCAAATGTATATGATAATCTGAAAAAAACTTAAAGTTTTTTTAATGCGAAAATAAAATCAAATGCTTTGTTCGCGTCGCCCCATTTGTATGGCCACATTGAGACCAACATATGATAAAATATGGTATTAAAAAAAATTTTACCGTTCCAGTGGTCGGTAGAGCAGGAAACTATCGGTGGTCGTTCATCCAGAAAGTTAAGATATTTGCGAGCACTTACTTGGTATAAGCGGCCGCCTGAACTATGAGAACCGTTCTGTTGGTCACTTGTTGGGTTACCACAACCGGATAATCGTCCTCTGGTGTATCGATAAATGGTGGAACGCCTGAGCAGAATGAAAATTCGAAATTCATTACCATGATAACTTATTATAATAATTAATTAATTATTATAATAGATAATATTAATAGAAATAAATAGATAATATTAATTGATAGATAATATTAATAGATAATATATATAATTATTATTCTAATTAATTAATTATTATAATAGACAAGAAAAGATGGCAGGAAATAATATTCTATTTTAGACATTATTATCCTATACATGATTTTCCTACACATCACAACCTGTAGCAAAACGCTGCATGCAACATTTTTTATATATCCAACCCAAAAAAACGACCGAAACTCTGCAACGTGATCATCCATTCGAATACTGAATTTTGTTAAAGGCTGTAATGTGTAGGAAAATAATGTATAGAGTGATAATGTATAGAATAAAAATGTGTAGAATAGAATATTATTTCCTGCCACCTTTTCTTGTGTAGAATGATGTATGTAGAATAGAGGTCGCCTGAATATCCGTTGCTACTTCTCTTGTGCAGAATAATGTATGTAGAAACAGGTGTAGAATAATTTTTGTTTAGAATAATATTCTTTTCCAATTTAATTTCCAATCTAATTTTCTTTTTGCTTGTGTAGAATAATGTGTATAGAAACCTGTGTAGAATAATTTTGTGTAGATCAATATTTCTTGCAACTTCTCTTGTGTAGAATAACATGCTTCGCCACTTTTCTTGCGTATAATAATTTGTGTAGAAAATTTCATGTGTAGAATAGAGGCCTCCTTCACTTGCTCTAGAAATGCAAACGTAGATAATATTTTTTTAAATCAAAAATAAACTAGCTCCCGACGTGCTCCGTGCGTGATCAACATAACTCGTCTCGATATCATTGATTATTTGCATCATTCATCAGCGTGCCGCTCCAACTTAGTAAGACAGTTTGTTAATTAATTCAACATGGAATAATTAAGTCGAGAAATATTATTGTCCGTATCGGAATAACCATTAAAACAGCGGTTATAAACATGGAAGAAACGTTTGTAATAATATCCATTAAAATGGCTCGATTTTTTTTATTTGCCGAGGTACTTGTGATTCAAACGAGTTTTCCGAATATTCAAAAATGGTAAAATCATTTGAACTGAGAAAACATAACATAGGAATAGTTATAATAGCATGATTCTTTGATCGTCGTCGTATCTAAGAATGATAATGATTTTTTAATCTTCAGACCTGAATAGAGGAAACTGTGGGAATGTCCACCAACGATAAGATCGACAGTCGGACATTTGGCCGCTATTATTCGGTCGACATCAAGGCCACAGTGACTAAGGACCACAATAATGTCAACGCCCTCCTTTGTCTTGAGTTTCTCAGCCTCCAGATTCACAGTTTCGACCTCGTCAAGGAACCTCAATTTTTCTGTATTGGCCATTTTCTATGAATTTTAATGTCATATTCAATCATACATGAAGGATGTAGAAACATCCGCAGGAATTTAGAAAGAGAATTGCCGTTGAAAATTACCTACATTAGTTTCTGACAGGATAACGCCAATAACTCCAATTTTCCTGCCATCCCGTATAATAATTGTGCTGTTTTTAGTCAAGCCCTAAAAATTTTACAATATCCATTAGTGATTCCATACTTTTTTGCACCTCGAAAAATAGAATTTTGAAAAATCACCTGAAACGTTGGCTCTTCACTGGCATCGATATTCGTGACTACTACAGGAGCCTTTACATTTTTTAAAAAAGGAACGACTCCTGCTATGCCATGGTCAAACTCATGATTACCAATGGTCTTGGTAAAACCGAAAAATACGAATGAAACTTGCTCGGTTAATAAAATGATCGAATATCAATTAAAATTGGGTTATTTATGAACAAATGAAGATAAATGTGTGGGGTATAACGATATCATATTTTGATCATGGCATTCCATCAGACAATGATAATATCGGATAGAGATAAGATCTTGCCGGGCTGTAACAATATTCTGCGATAAAAATAAGGAAAATCTGCGGCTCCACTATAAGGTCAAACATTTTGTTAGCCACAGCTCAACAAATATTACATTTGGAATGCGAATTTTTTTAAAAAACTCTTTTCACCCTTTGTACGTTATATTTTTTGATAAAATGACTAACCATGGCGTCGTGAGGAAGCTTATTCATGAACAACGCCGTAACATTCCATCGATGAACGTTGTACCAGAGTGTGCCCTGGAAATGATCACCGGCATTGAGAAAAATGGCGTTCGGTTTTTCATTTTTTAGCTGTTTCACGGCTGTATAAACTCTCGCTAAACCACCGATACACTGATCTTTATCTTCCGAATGACATGGACCAGCGCCTGGACTAATCTCCTCGAACCTTTTATGGAATACAGCATTGTTACAAAGAATATTCCGATGTTTATGCGAAGTAATATCTCAAAACAGAAGCTTTTACTGACAAAAACAATGCATTTATCTCCATACAACGACATCTCATATTGAAGTTTCTTCTTCATCGATCTGTAAATTGTTCAAAGGTTATTCGCTACAAGCTCAGTTTTGCATATTCTTTATCCCATTTTATTTCTAGCTATCCTACATCCAATCAAAAGCCCATGGCAGTGAGACTAAGAATATGATATAATGTTGATAAATAAAGCTAATCCGATTACTATCACCAGACTAAGACTGTCACTGAGATGCCACATAAGGTACACTAAGAATAAGCATTTGGTAAACATAGCAGCTCAGGCAGCAGTTGCGGCGGTCGCAGCAGTTGCAGCAGTTGCAGCTGTCGCATCTCTAACGAATCGAGCTGCAGTTGCAGCAGTTGCGGCGGTTGCGGCAGTTGCGGCGGTTGCAGCAGTTGCCGCTGTCGCATCTCTAATAAATCGAGCTGCTGTTGCAGCAGTTGCAGCGGTTGCAGCAGTTGCTGCGGTTGCAGCAGTTGCAGCTGTCGCATCTCTAACGAATCGAGCTGCGATTGCAGCAGTTGCGGCGGTTTCGGCGGTTGCAGCAGTTGCCGCTGTCGCATCTCTAATAAATCGAGCTGCAGTTGCAGCAGTTGCGGCGGTTGCGGCAGTTGCGGCGGTTGCAGCAGTTGCCGCTGTCGCTTCTCTAATAAATCGAGCTGCAGTTGCAGCAGTTGCAGCGGTTGCAGCAGTTGCAGCGGTTGCAGCAGTTGCAGCGGTTGCAGCAGTTGCAGCGGTTGCAGCAGTTGCAGCGGTTGCAGCTGTCGCATCTCTAACGAATCGAGCTGCGGTTGCAGCAGTTGCAGCGGTTGCGGCGGTTGCAGCAGTTGCCGCTGTCGCATCTCTAACAAATCTAGCTGCAGTTGCAGCAGTTGCGGCAGTTGCTGCGGTTGCAGCAGTTGCGGCGGTTGCAGCGGTTGCAGCAGTTGCTGCAGTTGCGGCGGTTGCAGCAGTTGCGGCGGTCGCAGCAGTTGCGGCGGTTGCAGCGGTTGCGGCTGTCACATCTCTAACGAATCGAGCGGCAGTTGCAGGAGTTGCAGCGGTTGCAGGAGTTGCAGCGGTTGCAGGAGTTGCAGCAGTTGCAGGAGTTGCAGCAGTTGCAGGAGTTGCAGCGGTTGCAGGAGTTGCCGCGGTTGCAGGAGTTGCCGCGGTTGCAGGAGTTGCAGCGGTTGCAGGAGTTGCAGCGGTTGCAGCTGTCGCATCTCTAATGAATCGAGCTGTAGGCTCACTAAGTTGAATTGACCCGGTATTATAGTCGAGTGAGACATCTTTTTCATCCACAGATCTTGCACCATCTTCGTGCTTTCTCTCAAAAAATACTTTATCACATAATTTTCAATAAATCCTTGTACACATTCTAACTTTCATGATTCAGCAGCTATCAAATCCTCTTTTCGGCACAAATTTACTACATGACGAGGATGGTTAGTTTGAATTTGTAATGAATCACCCGTTTGGTTCGGAGCTAATAAAAATGTGAAATTGTCCAAAAAGCAGAGTTACCGAAATTATAATGGAAAAATAATGCATTATTTATTTTAGAAATAATGGAAATTCTATGATAGAAGCATTAAGCATTATTTTTGTAATGAAAAATGTGAAACCTAACGATTATGCATTAAATTAATAAGAAATAATGCAAAAAACGCAACATTATTCATTACAACAGTAATGGATAATGCTAAGCGCTGCCATTGTCCATTATTACAGTAATGGGTAATTCAAAGTAGAAACAAATTTTCATTACTATAGTGCCGAATGGTACAAAATCGAAGAATAATGCATTACTTTGATAAATGCATTACATTGCGCAATGCATTACTTTTAGTAATGCAGTGCATCGAGGAGTGCATTACTTCAAATAACGCATTACATTTATAAATCATGAATTACTTCGAGTAATCCTGTAGTAAAAAACTCCATTGAATTGCCAATGGCAACCAATGGTCCTCATACGACTCCATTGGACAATGAATGGGGACCCATTGAGATTTCCGCATTTTTCAATGGCGTATAGGAACGACCATTGATCAGTGAATGGATATCCATTGAAAAGTCACCATTGCCCAATGACGTCCATTGGACAGCAAATACGGATGAACCGAATGATCAACATTACTCAATGATACCCATTGGAAAGCAAATGCTAATGGACCGAGCCATCAGCATTGCCCAATGGTATCCATTGGAAGGAATATGCTGATGAACGAAATGATCAGCTTTACCCAATGATGTCCATTGGGAAGTAAATGCGGATGAACTGAATGATCAGCATTACCCAAAGATGTCCATTGGAAACCGCGTCGCGTTAGTTCCAAGACTTTGCGCGAGATGTCGCAGGACGGCAACCCGCTAAACTCCCATACGGATTATGCGAAGAGTATGCTTATCTAGACGATTGTGAGCACGGAATATTAGCAGAAGTCGGTGTCCAAAAAATCCATGCAAGGATTTCTTGCCGGCTGATGCCCATGGGATAATCCCTATTCCGTTTGAAATGGGGAAGTCAATCCTCATTGGAAAATCCCTATTCGATTTCAAATGGGGAATTCAATGGCGAAAATGTCCTTGGGCAATTCGGCATTCATCTCCATTGGTTATTTTGGCAATGGGGAATGAATGGCGATTTTTCAATGGTGACGAATGGAGTTTTTTACTATATGAAAGAATCTCAATTGATTATCGCCATTCATTCCCCATTGCCTACAAAAACCAATGGAGATGAATGTCGAATTGCCTATGGGGATTTTCTTCATTGAATCCCCATAGGATAATTCCCATTCCGTTTCAAATGGGGAAGTCAACCCTCATTGGAAAATCCTCATTCGATTTCAAATGGGGAATTCAATGGCGAAAATCCCCTTAGGCAATTCGGCATTCATCTCCGTTGGTTATTTTGGCAATGGGGAATGAATGGGGATTTTTCAATGGCGACGAATAGAGTTTTTTACTACGGGATGGTTCAAAGGAATAAAAATAATTTCTGTATGTAGAGAGCAATGTCAATGAAATCTTCCTTTTCGTATGATTTCTTATAATCATAATGCGTATAAGAATGATACATCTCAGACTGTATGTGTTATTACCTCAAATTTTTTATGAGGTGATTCGTTTGTTTAGATTTCCCTCTATGGAAATTCGTTTGTTTAGATTCCTAATTTTTTTCTTCAAAAATATATAATTCGGTACTTTGTTTTTTTTTTTTATTTATTAGGATAGATTTGAACCTATACAGCACCTTTTTCTTTTTTATCTTTGACCGGAAATTGTCAAGAGAATAATGCTTCATGTTCATATACGATTGTTTACTTTTTTTTTCTCTCGAATAATTTCATGTATTTATTTATTTATTTATTTGTGAATCAACCAAAAGAAAAAATCAGCTTCCATTTGTGCATTTTTTTATTTGTTAAATCAAAGGGAAATGCGCAGCATATATGCAAAATGCATTTTATTTTCTTACGACTCAAATTTTCAATTCTAATTTCAAATTTCAAAACGGGGATTATTAGTTCTGTTGACATTCCGATGTTTACATTTTTGGGTTTTTTTACTTAAAAAAATTTCATGAACTCATACCATCGAGTCCCTGAACCGGTTTCATCAATCCATATTTTCCACTTTCGTAAATAAAAGGACGATTTTATCGCATTGTCCTATTGGACCACGAATGCATAAAATATTTTTATTTCAAATAATGCATTATTCAAAATATTCAGTATTATAGTAATGAAAAATTAACGCTACTTTGCAATATCTATTACTTTAATAATGGATAATGGAACATTTTTGCATTGCTCATTATTTCAGTAATGAGTAATGTAACTCTTTCCACATTATCCATTACTTCAGCAACGGGTAATGTAATATTTTTCCAAGTACTCATTAATAACGTAATGCACAATGTTTCATTTTTACATTTTCCAGTACTAATATAATGCTTAATGGTCTGACATTTGCATTATTAACTAAAAATATAATACAATATTTTTTTATCACATTATTCATTGAATGAATAATGTATAATGGAAGTCAAGTCCCATTATTAAGGGGGTTGTCTAGTGTGAAACCTGTTATTTCATTGTTTTTTTCGGGATTTTTTTTTTGACAAACCATTAAAATAAAATATTTTATGCATTGTGTATCATTTTTATTAACATTTGAACAAACTTTGTGAATTTTTTGAAGTGAATGTATTAAATATAATCGGAGATACACCGCCTAACAGGAACACATAAAAAAAAAGGTGCTCCACTGCCGCCCTGATTTAGCCCGTTCTGCTTATCTGAAATCAAACAACCGAACGCCATTTCAATTGAGAGACTTGACTACCGTGAACCAAAGTAGAGTCAGAATTCCAAAAAAATCATTTTTTTTTGAATTCTGACTTTATTTTTGTTCACGGTAGAGCCTCAAGTCTCACAATTGAAATGGCGTTTGGTTATTTGATTTCAGATAAGCAGAACGGCCGGAATCATGGCAGCAGTGGAGCACCTTTTTTTTACATGTGTTCCTGTTGGGCGATGTATCTCCAATTATATTTAATATATTCACCTCAAAAAATTCACAAAGTTTGTTCAAATGTTGATAAAAATGATACACAATTCGTAATTATTTTATTGTAATGGTTTCTCAAAAAATAATTCCCAAAAAAAAACATTTAAAAAGAAGGTTTCACACTACACGGGCCCCTTAAGTGAAAAAATAATCATTAATAAAATCGATAGTGAATTATTAAAATAAAGCATTTTTTGCAACTCTGCCAAAAAGTAATAAAAAAATCATGCAAAGTGTCAAGGGTATAGCCGGATAAGCATGGGAAATCTGCCTCAGCGGCTTTAAAAATTCACATGGTTGATCAATTTAGAATTGAAAAAAAAAATTCCTGAAAATTTCAGTTTTTAAACCCAAAGAGTGATGTCATAGTTAACAAAAACGTGTTTTTCAGTATTTATTGTATTGTAACTATTCTACTGAATATTTTTTACAACAATTTTTTTGCTAAGAATTATCGATAAAAGACGTTGAAAAGTAATTTTGTTATAAGTTTTTAATAATTACTTTTTTTTTTATTTTAAGTAAAAAAGTTTTTGTCGCTATATTTAAACATGATCCTTTCGGGCGTCAATCACGATTTTTTTACAGAAAACTCCGTTCTTGCAATTCTTCATGCACCCACACGGAACCGAGTGTCCATTGGACGTCCATCTATCATCCATAGATCCTTAACACGTCTACATCCACGATGGACGTAATGCGGACATCCAATGAACATCCATGGTATACTTTTGATTGGACAAAACGCAATGGATCACACAGGACGTATATTGTATGTCCACGACACGTACTATTTCTTGAGCTACAAATATACACAACTCGGCCATCCATGGTATGTCCATAGGTAGACATTAAATAGCTTTTAATTCAGGATAGTAATTGAACATCCATTGGACGTTCCAGGTTCGTAAACGAAAATCACATTCGGAGGACGTCAATTGAACGTCTATCGGATGTTCCATGTAGGATTTCATATAGACGTGAACCTGGAACGTCCAATAGATGTCCAATTACTATACTGAATTAAAAGCTATTGAATGTCTACCTATGGACATGCCATAGATGGCCGTGTTGTGTATATTTGTAGCTTAAGAAATAGTACGTGTGTGAACATACAATATACGTCCTGTGTGATCCATCGCGTGTTGTCCAATCAAAAGCATTCGTCATTTAGATGTACATTTAAGTATTTCGGGCAGCTGTGATATGGGTACGCCGATTGACCGTCGTATGTACTTACAAATTACGTCTATCGAAGGATAACGCGGAAGTTTATTCGACGTCCACGACACATATTTTTAGAGCTATAAATATATTCCGCGCGTAACTTAACAGCCAGGGGACGTCCAATAATCATTTAAGTTGGATAAAAATTTCATTCCGGGGAAGTCCATGGGACATTCCTTAAACCATTATCGGAGATTCGAAACGACAGCGATTCTATGTGCTGAAAACGTTTCGTATACGTACCCTTAGATATTTTTTAGAGGTACCTATAGACCACATAAAGTGACATTTAATGTACGTATTTAAGACGAATGCCAATATTGCAAAAGATATCTAATGATCATCTATTATACGTCCCTTAATTTAAACGCTATTGATTACACATTATCCATTAATTATAAATTTCATTACGATTATACATTATTCAAGGCCTATGAAACAAAGATATATAAGTATATCAGCAAACTACATCGTATAAGGTTTTTACATGCATAAGTTTCTCATAAGTCAAGTTAGTGTAGGTAGGTAGGTAGGTAGGTAGGTAGGTAGGAGATTAGAAAAGTTAAGCAGCACCCCTTGAATCCAATACTTGGATGGGTGACCGCAGTGTGAAAAATCGAAGACTATTTTTTTTTCTTTTTTCTGTAAAATATGGATATCTCGTAGGCCCCGAATATTATATAATCAGTAACAAAGTTTATAATTAATTAATAATGTGTAGTTAATATCGATTAAATTATTTAAATAAAGGGACGTATAATGGATGATCATTGGACATCTTTCGGGTCACTGGTTTATTCGTCTTAAATACGTAAATCAGACGTCGATTTTTGGGGTCTAGTCCGTCTAAGAACCGTCTCAAGGTACGTATAAGGGATGTTCCCAGTACATAGAACAGGTGCCGTTTCGCACTTCTTTTAGCAGTGATAGGGATACTCATAGACGTCCCTGGGATGGAGCATTCATCCACCATGTATGGATATTGGACGTCCCATGGCCCTAATGTTCCGTGTGGGCAGTAAAATTTTTAATTCGATTTATTTAGTGCAACATAGTAAAAAAAAAAAAACGACCTAATATCTCGGCAGTTGTCATTATGTATTGTAGCCAAATATCGTGCGTGAGAAAGTGAGAATATATATCGACGCTTCTTACGAAAACTAGCACGTTTCACATTTCTTACGAAAACTAGCACGTTTCGATTATCACCGCGAAAACTAGCACGTTTCGTTTTTCACCGCGAAAACTAGCATGTTTCGGTTTTCGCCACGAAAACTAGCACGTTTTGGTTCTCACCGCGAAAACAAGCACGTTTCAGTTTTGACCGCGAAAACTAGCATGTTTCGGCTTTCACCACGAAAACTAGCATGTTTCGGATTTCACCGTGACAACTTGTGTCTCGTCAAATTGAAATGAATAAAAATTTTATTTGGCAACGTTTTATCATTTTTTCGCTGCATATCGTAAAATATACAAAAAACAATGAATTAAAGTTATTTAACAAGTGTTTTACTAATTTTTTCGCGAGCCCTATAATATAAATCCGAAACATGCTAGTTTTCGCGGTAAATTTTGAAACGTGCTAGTTTTCGCGGTGAATATTGAAACGTGCTAGTTTTCGTGGCGAAAGCCGAAACGTGCTAGTTTTCGTGGCAAAATCCGAAACATGCTAGTTTTCGTGGCGAAAGCCGAAACATGCTAGTTTTCGCGGTGAATATTGAAACATGCTAGTTTTCGCGGTGAAAGCCGAAACATGCTAGTTTTCGTGGATAATCGAAACATGCTAGTCTTCGTAAGAAATCTGAAACGTGCTAGTTTTCGTAAGAAGCGTCGATATAATAGTTTCAATGTTCGAGCAGCACCTGACAGTGCGCCTATCATTAGCACAATCAGTGTAATAGTACCGTCTTCAGTATGTAAAAATCACACTAAATATTATAAAACTACCAGTAAAATATCGGCCCAAGCTCAAAAATATATCGTTGTTTCATTGATAATCAACCAGGTACGAATAAGATCTCTGGCATTAAACGCTATTGGTGTGATTGTGCTAATGGCAAGCGTACTTGTATTAAAGAAAAATCGATATCTTTTTATGAAATTATTTTCTTCAATAGAAATAATTGATTAAAAAATTTTGAATAATGTTAATATTACAACATAATGTATAAAATTAGAAATTTTGTTTCTATTATATTACTGAATAATTATCCCTAATAGTATGAGAAATAATATCAAATTTTCTGTATATTTTGAAATGAAAAAAAAAAATATTTTACGAGTAAATAGTAAATAATATTCGAAGAAAATGTGAAAAAAATCGATTTTTTTTTCTGACTATGCTGCACCAAATGGATCAAGTCGAAAATTTTACTGTATAAAGAAGAGCAAGAAAGGTGTTTTTTGTGAAAAATTCGTGATTGACACACGAAAGGAACATATTTAAATATAGCGACAAAAACTTTTTTTTAAGTAATGATTAGAAACTTATAACATAATTACTTTTCAACGTCTCTTACCGGTAATTCTTACCAAAAAAAAATTTATAAAAAAATATTTAGTAGAATAGTTACTATAAAATAAATAATACAAAACGCGTTTGTTTTAATTATGTCATCACTTTTGAATTAAATCGATCATGAAAAATGGGCTCCGGATTCTTGTAACTGGTCCCAGAAATTCGTATACTCAGTACTAGAAAAGTATAGTATTTTACTTCCAGTCCGGATTTATATGCCTGGTTCTTATTCGTGAACAAACAATGCTTCTCATATGGTATTGTAAAATTATGCATATCACTGTACAACCAGACGTATTCGACATGACGGCTGATTCCTATACTGGATGGCAACGGATTTTTATACTGGATAGTAAAAATTATGAAATAACCATTATAACAAGAGGTGTTCCGCTATAGAGATGATCCCTATATTGTATAGTAAACAGGTTTTGTGAGCCTATACGAGCGTCGGGGCGTGAGGAAATTATAATTTGAATACGGTTTTTTTTTTAATTTCTCTTGCTTGCAAAATTTGTCAATATTTATATTTTTTATTTAACGTTCGAGACGAATTACATGAAAAAAAAAAAAAAATGACCCGATTTTATTATTTCAATTTCATCTGTCTCCACCGGGAATCGAACCCTCGATCTGCCTATCTATCCTACCTGACTACCTAACACGCTACCTATTACGCTACCGACCACTTATGAATTTCCTTTACTTATATGATATATCAGTGGTGAAATGCCAGGGAAAACGAGTCACGTTTAAATACTACATATGTATATGTATACTGTATAGTTAAAAATTAAAGTAACTAATAAATTAAAAATTCCAAAAATAGACGAATCAATATGGCACTTGAAATAAAAATAAAAATTCGGATGTTCGTGAAAGTCCATTTCTTAGCGTTTTTTTAGTTTCGCGAACTCATATATCTCAGCCAAAATTATAGGGAAATTTGTAGAATTCAAAATGGTGGTTTTATTTAATTGACAAAAATTATAAAAATAAACGAAAAAGAATTTTTTTACAACAAGCTTTTATTAGTTGTTAATAAAAAATAACTAAAAAGTTAAAAATAATTTTATTCTAATTGGAAATAAGTTTTCAAATAAAAGCGTGTTACACCCTCTTTTTTTCTCTTGCTGTTAAAATGTAACAGGCATTTATTTGAAAACTTATTTCCAATCGGAATAAAATGATTTTTAACTTTTTAGTTATTTTTTTATTAACGACTAATAAAAGCTTGTTTTTAAAAAATGTTTTTTTTTCGTTTATTTATTTTTTACTTTCTAGTATTTATGATATTAAATAACTAGTTTACTAATTTATATCTAGTTTCGCATAATTTTTTGCAAAAAAAAATGTTTCGCAAAATTTTTTGCACAAAAATTATTTTGCAAAATTTATGCAAAAAAATGGTATCACAAAATTTTGTAGAAAAAGACTGTTGCGCAAAATTTTCTCAGAGAAATGTTGCAATTAATTGCTTAAAACCATTTTGTAAACAAAATTTTGCGAATCATTTTTTTTTTTTCAAAAAATTATGCGAAACACTTTTCGTTGCAAAACAATTGTTAAGCATTTTTTTTTATAAAAAATTTTGCGAAACCATTTTTTTGCAAAAAATTTGCAAATGTTTTGTGATAATATTGCATTACCGGGAAGTGGGTCAAATTTAACTTTCGAGATTTGATTACAGACAGACAGACAGCGGGACAGGTGAAAGTAAAAATTTTTTTGCAAAAAATTTGCAAATTTGTTGTGATACATCCGCACCTCCCGACACGTTTCAACCTTTCAACAGGATTTGGTAGTGTAGGTTCAACAGGATTTGGTAGAGTAGATCCCGCATAGTCCCCCATACTATTTACAGACTAAAATTTACTATTTGTGTTAGTAACGTTTCAATTTCATAGTTTTTACTGTTGTAACCACTATCTTCCGTTTAATACTTATGCCGGTATAAATAGTATATTTTAAAGTAGCATAGTATTCATTACGTATTGCGAGCTCACCGTTTTCTCCGTGGCAGCCATGTGCAATTTTAAAAATCGCTGGGGGCAGATTTCACATGCTTATCCTTGGCTCGTAGCTTGCTGATCTTTTCCATCGTTCATTAAATTTTCATTATGAGAAATCCATAATTGAGCTATTGATCATAGAGGCTTGAAAAATAGTATGGAACAAAATGTAGAAGATTTTGACTCCCTCTTAATTTGCACGATTTTTCAAAATATATTATCATTTCCTTGTGCATATCGACTTTTGTTACTCATCACATAATGTTCAAAGTATATTCATGAACTTTTCATTCGAATGCAATAATCAGGCCTCATAATGTTGACCATTCAAAAAGTTGCTAGTTCAAGTTCCCTTGAGATAAAAAAACCACCACCACTCAAGCTCTTAAGACACTTTAAACTTGACTTTCTTAATTGAAGTTTTTTGGTGTGTTTCCTTTTTACAATAATCTATAGAGAAATAAAAAATCATGCAAATTGGAAATTTGCTCATGGCGATTGCTTCCTCATTTTTTTCCGTCTTTCGTCAAGTCTCCTTTATGAGGACCTCCTTGACTCTCTTTATGATATATATGTTCATTATTATGGCTTCCTCATAAAGGAAGCTTCATGAATGATGGAAACAAATGAAGAAGCTATGTGCATTGTGCAAATTTCAAATTTGCATGATTTTTTAGCAATTCAGTTCAATTACATTATTAATTGTTTTTTTTTGTCTTGTTGAAGAAGTAAACATGGAAGGTGCTGAATTAGGAAACTTAGTGTTAACAAGTATTTATCGAAAATTTCAAAACTTTTTTGAGACGAACCTCTCGAGCGGTTTTTATCGAATTCATCACTAACCATTCTTGTTATTTAGTGTATTTGTGCAAAAAATCTTAGGTCGATACTTCTAAAAATGCGAATGCTGGAGCGTTAACAAAATTTGTATGAAAATTTCAAAAATTTTTTTTAACCGAACCCTCTCATGTGATTTTTATGAAATTCAGTATTATTTTTCATTATCATTGAATGTATCGTCACAAAAGCATTCAGCTTGATAGATGTAAAATTACAAAAGTTAAAGAACTTATAAATGTCTTGCGTAAAACTAAATTTTTTGTTTAAAACGAACCTCTTGCGCGATTTTTCCCAAATTCAATCCCAACCGTCCTTATTATAAAGTGTATCTGCACATAAAATTTCAGGGTGATAACTGCAAAGTTACGAAAGTTAGACGACCCACAAACATTTTACACAAAATTCAAAGTCCCGCCAAATTGACAATTATTTAGCAATTTCAACAAAATGAGCACTGAGTACAGACACATATGGTTTACTTGTGTACCAAATTTCAAGTTGATCGCCCAAACCGTTCTCCAGATATATTCATTTTTAGAAAAGCACGAAGCGTACACACACACACACACACACACAGACACACATACATAAGTCCGGACATTTTTGCAAAATGTGATTTCTCGATGTTATGGGACATTTTGAAGATACTGACATGAAAATTGCGAAAAAAAATTCGCACAAACAAAGCTTCCTTTATGAGGAGGCAAAAGGAACTAATCAGGAAATGACATGACATATATTAATATGATCATTATCATACTTTATCACATTTTAAACAAATTCGGTCGTAAATGAAAATTTCGAAATAACGATCTTTGTTCGATTTGGGTCACGTCACAATGTAGGAAGACGCTTTTTCTATCTATAACATGTGCTACATCCAATAAATTATGTTATGACGAAAAAGTTAGATGGTAGAACACCCGCACACATACACATTCACACACTCACACCGATAATGGAAATGCTGAAATTTAGTCACGAAAGCTTGAGTTATGGTTTATCATACTCCCTCTCCCACAACATCGAGAATCTGTTCCCACGAGCAAGAATAATTTGACAAGCCTCTACCAGAGACCTTATCAAGTGCGGTCACCCTATGAACATCGGCACTCTAGATTAGAATGGAAGAGAGAAAAAAAGAAACGAACGAAAACCATAACGTCCACTGGAAATCTTGAAAGATCGTTGTCCCAACCCGACACAACTCCATTCCACGCACAGTTTTTATTGAACTACCGTGAATTTATAACAGATGATTATGATTTAAGAGGACCGACTCAGCGTCAGAACGCCGATTTTTGAACATGAATCAATTTTTGAGATTCACTACGCTGTGCATGATGGTGACCAAACCGCTTGACGGATCTTATCCTGTGACGTCTCATTTTCTTATCCTACGTTCCACTTTCTTCCAGACTGCTTATGGGGTTAGGTCACTCTGAGATTTTCAAAAAATCCATTTTTTCCCCTTAAAAAGGTTGCTTAGTATGTATAGGATTATATTCCAAAAAGCTATATGCTTGAAAAATCCCTAAGTACTCGATTTTCGTATTCTAGTGCAACCCCTCTTCATCCGCAGCTGGCTTTTTACAAACTTTAAACGCGTTTATCTCAGAACTACGTTTTTCAAGTTGGCCGAACTCATAACTCGAACAAATTTCAACCGACTCATTTGAAATTTTAACTGTACATTCAAAATAACGTTCTCTAAAGCAGTACGTAGGATTTTTTCATTATATTGCATAGTTCCTTTTTTATAAACAATTTCCTGACGATTTTCTCATGGCATTTTATACGTTTTGATTTAGAAATCTAGAAATCTACAAAAAACAACTTTTAAAAAAATCCTACGTACTTCTATAGCTATTCGTATCTATAATCGAAAAAACTTTGGGGCCTCGTCGTAACTCAAAAATGATAAGAGCTGTTGGTTCAGCCGTCGACCTTCCAGAAATAAAAGCGTCAACGGAAAATACCGCACAGTAGCCATTTTAAAATATACTAGTGGAAAAAATTAAAGGATCAAAAAATTTGCCCAAATTTTTAGTGGTTTTTAACAATGCTGTATCTCAGTGGAAAATGGTCGTATCGAGGTCTAAAAAAGAGCATTTTGAAGCTTGAAGTTTCTAGTTTTCAGATCTTTTAGCAATAAAATTTTCAAAGCTACAGGTTTCATGCAATTATGAGAAATTCCAAGACAAAAAAATTTTGCTGATTTGCATCGCTTTTGTTTTGGCTGTAATTTTTGGGAAAAAAATTCTTCCAGCTAAAACATTACAAGGACCGGATAGCTTGTTTATTTAGCTTCAATTTGCTTTTTTGAGACCTCACTGCGACCATTTTTCGCTGAGATATCGAGCTTTTACGAAAAAAGACACTTTTCTGTTTGACCATTGATATCTCAGCAACCAACGATCGCACAGAAATCAGAAGGGGCGTTTCACAAACTTGAATCAATGCTCTACAAGGATAGGCGATGGTTTTTTTGAAGAAAAAAAATTTTTTCCATCCTTGCCATGAATTTGAAAAAACAGAAGAAAAAGGGCTATTTGTGGTTTTTTAGAAAATCAACGGCCAAATTAAAAATATTGACAAAACGACTCATGTTGAGCACGACTTTTACAGCCTAATATACCCACAAAATCCCTGTAAAGTTTCAATTTGATCCATCTGACGGTTTTTTGTTTCATGCAATCAAATTTTTGAAAAAAATTATAGAATCATGTTTCTGCCCCTAAACGTCATAATCATTATTAAAGTGGAAAACAATGTTTTTTGTGACTTTTTTCACATTTTTATCGCAAACAGCGTTTAAATCTACAGAAAAAAAAAATTCGAAGAATTTTCGATTTTTTTTTGTCGATTTTTTTTGTCTTACATAAATTTAAACGTTGTTTCCGATAAAAATGTGAAAAAAGCTCAAAAAAAAATGTTCCTCTTAATAATGATTATGGAGTGTTTAGGGGCAATAAACATAATCCTTGAATTTTTTTGAAAAAAAAAAATTTCAAACAAATTAGAAAAAGTTTTTTTTTTACATTTTTTAGATTTTTTTTTCATAAATTTAAACGCTGTTCGCGATAAAAATGGGGGAAATGCTGGAAAAAAAATTTCTTTTTTTCATTTTCATAATGATTTTGAAGTGTTAAGGGGCAATAAACATAATCCTTTAATTTTTTTCAAAAATTTGATTGCTTGAAACAAAAAAACCGTTCGATAGATCAAATTGAAACTTTGCAGGAATTTTGTGGGTATATTGAGCTGTAAAAGTCACGCTCAACATTAGTCGTTTTGTCAATTTTTTTAATTTGGCCGTTGATTTTTTAAAAAACCATAAATAGCCCTTTTTCTCCTGTTTTTTCAAATTCATGGCAAGGATGGAATTTTTTTTTTTAAACCATCAATAATCCTTGTAGAGCATTGATTCAAGTTTGTGAAACGCCCCTCCTAATTTCTGTGCGATCATTGATTGCTGAGATATCAATGGTCAAACAGAAAAGTGTCTTTTCGTAAAACCTCGATATCTCAGCGAAAAATGGTCGCAGTGAGGTCTCAAAATAGTAAATTGAAGCTACATAAATAAGCTATCCTGTCCTTGTAATGTTTTAGCTGGAAGAATTTTTTCCCAAAAATTACAGCCAAAACGAAAGCGATGCAAATTCGCCAATTTTTTTTTCTTTGTATTTCTCATAATTGCGTGAAACTTGTAGCTTCGATGTTTTTTTTGCTGAAAGATCTGAAAACTAGAAACTTCAAGCTTCAAAATGCTTTTTTTTAGACTCCGATACGACCATTTTTCACTGAGATACAGCATTGTTAAAAACCACTAAAAATTTGGGAAAATTTTTTGATCCTTTAATTTTTTCCACTAGTGTACTTCGCCATGAAAAAATAATTTTGTATTGCTAATTAGATGTATGATAAAACACTTTTATTGTAAATCCGACTTATTTGATGGTTTCGCCGAAAAAAAAATCACGAAATTTGTCCTTTTTGGTCTGTAGAGTGGCCTAACCCCTTTAGTGCCGCACATATTTTGTAGGTCCTTATTGTGGAGTTACAGGCCACTTTTTAAATTTTTGACCGATTTTTTGTTTAAAAATGGGTTGAAAATTAAAAATGGTGTTTTCTTTGCAAAAATTATAAACTTAATGGTGTCTGGTTCAATTAATACTTCGTGGGACATTTGTTTACAATCATATACAGACATTGTGTAAGTTGGAAAGAAATTCGTTCTCAAACTTCCTATTTTTAAGTGCATATAGACAAAAATGGCATTTTTTGGTCAAAAATGGTATTTTTTGCTAAAATTGCAAACTTAACGATGTCTAATTGGAATGAAACTTGATGAGATATTTGTTTACAATCTTATACAGACATTCAATAAGTTAGAAAAAGATTCGTTCGTAAACTTCCAAGTTTCAACTACATATGTTCATGAAATGTCCTTTTTGCTGAAAAATGGCTATTTTTTTTGAAAATCTTTGTTTCACAGTATCCGTTTGGATTTAAACTTCATGGGCATAGAGATTACAACCATATGCAACTACCCTCCGAAAGAGATTGAATTCTGTGCATCGGTTTCTGAGATCTGAGTCTGGATGGACATCCGACATAGATTCTGGACGAATTTTAATAGACACTTTTTACCATAAATGAGTGAGTGCCTAAAAATTCAATAAGTGGCCTATAACTATATAATAAGAATCTAAAAAAAATGTGCCGCACTATAAGCAGTCCGGAAAAGTGTTGCGAAGAAAATGAGACGTCGCAGGATAAGATCCGTCAAGTGGTTTGGTCAGGACCGCGCACAGCGTGTGAAATTCGAAAATTGTTTTATGAGAGAACTGCTGCACCTAAGGGTTCCAACTTGAGGGTTCCAACAGGCACCAAAAATTTCTTCATTTGATACATCAAATGATGGATCATAGATTCATAGGTCACGTTTACACGTATTCAACGAATATTTATTCACCCCTCAGATGGAAAATTCGTCGAAGCTAATACCTGGCATGAAAGTCATTGAGATGAATGACCGGTAGTTCGTACAAATCATTGCTGCCGGGATACCACTCTCCTCGACCCGTTAGACCATCACACGCTGCCATCAGTGACAGGATACAAAAAACCGCCAGCATCATACGTTTCGTCATTGTGTCTTTGATGGACACAAATAAACTGAAAAATAATTCGAAAATTATCGTAAATTTTTTTATTCAGATGAATTTTCAATGGTAATCGTTGAAGACATTAGTTTTTACATAATAAGAGGCAAAAATTAATAATTTTGTACAATACGATAAAAAATAGCGTGACTTTGAAAACGGAATTCAAAAATCAAATTAGAAAAGATGAAAATATTCCATGATTTTTCGAATAATCCGAATCTATTATTGACTGTTTGGGAAACCTATCTTTCCATAGTAATAAAATCATATTTTTTAAGGATGTTCTTTACCTACTCGGTGAGTCAAAGATAGATCACGATCAGAAATTTGCGAAAAGTATATGATTCCGCTACGAAAGTGGTACATAACCTCAAAACAAACCAACGGCAGTATGGAAGAACGTGCTATCTCAAATTGTGCTAGAAGAACGTGCTATCTCAAATTATGAGAGAAGAACGTGGTATCTCCAATAATTGTGATCAATTGGAGATAGCGCCTTCTTCTCTCATAATTTGAGATAGCACGTTCTTCTAGCACAATTTGATATAGCACGTTCTTCCATACTGACATCGAAACGGAAGCGAACGTGCCAAAATCGAAGGTCGTCGGATTTTTCACGTGTAAACTATTCGAGAACAGCTTATTTGCATTTAGTGATAAAAAAAAGAATACATTTATTTAAAAAATATTTTTTTTCACCCATGCAAGATTTTCGTGCTTTTCACCATATGCGTAGACAGCCGAAAAGTGACCCTTAGCTGTCAAAAAAGAGCCTCGTTTTGGCTATCCACGCATATAGTGAAAAGACACTCAAATCTCCCATGGGGGAAAAAAAGATCGTGTGCAACGCGAGCCAGAGATTCGTCTTTTGTCTCGCGTGGTTGCGGCCCTCGCTTCGCTCGTTGCGGCAAACTTCACGCTCGACAAAAAGACTTATCTCTGGCTCTAGATGCACGATAGTATTTTGTGCATCTAGGGCCAGAGATAAGTCTTTTTGTCAAGCGTGAAGTTTGCCGCAACGAGCAAAGCGAGGGCCGCAACCACGCGAGAAAAAAGACGAATTTCTGGCCCGCGTTGCACACGATATTTTTTTTCCCCATGGGAGATTTGAGTGTCTTTTCAGTATATGTGTGGATAGCCTAAAAGGGGCTCTTGTTTGACAGCTAAGCGTCACTTTTCGGCTGTCTACGCATATGGTGAAAAGCACGAAAATCTTGCATGGGTGAAAAAAAATACTATTGATGTCTCTATTTGCGTATTTAAACTATGGGTTAGAAATGCGCACCAATACGATATGTTGCGTCGCTGCCACACGTCAGTTGCGAGAGCCGCCCAAACGAAAAATTTGCAAAATTTTTGCAGTATTTTACCAATTTCTCGCAATGTAAGGACCCAATTATTCAGAAGTTTTTTGATGCGGTTTTATTAATTATTTATATGTTACCAAACGAAATTTCATTGAAAACGCGCTGTTATTTCTATTTCAATTTCAGCATTGAAACCTGTTAGCAGTGACGAACGCCATAAGATGCCATGTTAGATGTCTGATATTTACCGAAATTCATTTATTATATAATTCAGGCCACAGCCATTGAATGCTTTCGAAAATATTGATAATTACCATTTTTTAAACAAGTTTGAATTAAAAAAAGCCTTAAAAATGGCAAAAATTTTAATTTGTCATTATTTTCTGAATAAACAAAGGAAAAAAAGGCAACACATAACACTGGCTACATTCATAAAGATATTGATATATTTTTTAAATATTTTTCAGATAACTCTTTCCCAAGATATCAATGCACTGAGAAAAAAAATCGTTGAATGTGCAAAATCGTTAGTTGAATACGTGCAACTAAATATTTATTTGGTGTAACTAAATAATTAGTTTTTTGAATAATTCTGCGCTTCGGTTGACCAAAATATTATTCAGGCAAAAAAATGTTCAATTGTACAACTAAATATTTAGTTGAACGTATTCAACTAACGATTTTGCACATTCAACGATTTTTTTTCTCAGTGTGGGACAATAGAGAAGAAATTTTATTTGTGTCGTTAGTACCATTAGTACCATATCATTCATTTCAATTGCTATGAAGTAAGTTGAATATATACTTAATGAAATAACAATAACCCGATCATTCAACAATTACTTACGTTTATGAAAAAAATTCTTAAACATTGACAATTTTTTTCTTGAACCAAGAATCATAGAGAATGGCAGTACCAGAACTGTATTCTTTATATCTCTATTCTTAAATAACTCTGAGTGTAATTTCTCTACTCCGACAGAACGCTATTCTTAAATATTTCTAATCTTTAGTCGTGCCTCAACTCTATTCTTCATTTCTCTATTTTTAAATAAGTTTATGTGAAAAATCGTAAATCGTAAATATGTCTATTCTTAAATAACTCTGCGGTTAATTAACTGTGCTCACATAAAACTTTATTGTTAAATATTTATTCTCGAAAATAAGTCTACTCCTGAATATCTCAATTCGGAAATGTCTCTACTCCAAAATAAGTCGTATCTTAAAATTTCTATTCCAATAAATCTCTATTCTTAATAAATTCCGAAAATTCTCTCTTAGAGATATATTAGACTACAGATTTTTTCATATAGACTGATTTAGAAATAGGGAAATGAAGAATAGAGTTGAGGCACGACTAAAGATTAGAGATATTTAAGAATAGAATTCTGTCGAAGTAGAGAAATTACACATAGAGTTATTCAAGAATAGAGATATAAAGAATGCACTTCTGGTACTGCCTAGAGAATTGAGACTCTAGACAAAACGACATTCCTTTTTCAGTTTTACATAAATTACCTTGACAACTATACATCTATTAGTATGAAATTTTCCCTTTTTTCCCCACTGATAAGCTCAGAAAATTGTCAGAAAGTTACATACTTGAAGATTCAAATATTGAACTGAATATAAAGTTGACAAATGCATTCTTACAACAACAAAACTGAAAGACTCCGCCAATACTTGATAAATAATTCTCAAAATTTCTATCATTTGAAAATTCATTCACCAAATAGTGTTAGGCTTTCAAATTTGTCATGGAAGTAATACATTTGTGGATTTTTTTCAGCCGGACTGCACAACTTCAACTACATGAAAAATTGGGGTTATTGCACAGAAAATCAAGTTACTTGATCCTCCGTGGTCACACTTATCTGGGTCGATTTGACATTGTCCAGTTTTGAACAAGTATTGTGACCAAACTATCGGTCGGGAAAATCTCAAGAAATTACAGAACATCCTTCAAACATTCTAGTTGATGTATTAAAAACTAGTTTATAAAAAATCAAATGACTATATATTCAAAAAAAATCATAATCAAGAAAAAAAATGTAGTCCTGGGGATGTTTTGACCCCGCGTGACCACGGAAGGCTAAAACAAAATCAAGATTGCTTACAATATGAATTATGCGGATACAATTCAAAGTGAAATGAATTCGAATTTCTCGAAAATCGAATACATTTAAAGGCAAACAAAGCTAAAAGCAACTGGTATCAAAGGCAAAAAGTTTTCGTAATTGCTAATTTATATGTTCAAATATGTGTCCTAATTATTATTTTTTGTGAATGCCAATACAAGACGTATACTCCGCGAAATTCGAATACACTAGACTCTCGATATGAGTAAGACGCCGGGGGTTTGTTACTTTTTGCGAGAGGTATATGTATAGGAGGTATTCCATATCAAGCCGACCAATCCGTGGACCCGACCATTTATGATTTTGTTGAAAATTTTATATTTTTTTGTACGTACTAAAAGCAGTCTTTCAAAATTTTTTAGATTTTTGTCTCAACCCAATTAACCACAATAAATTGTTCAAAATTTGACACATTTTTTTTTCAAATGCTCATAACTTTTTTAAAACCGGAGATATCAAAATAATACAGAAGATCATTTTTTTCCGTCTTGAGCTGGAGTTTTATACAAAAAATGCAAAAAAAATATCGATATTTATTTTCATATGTTTTTTAAAGTTGCAAACACAAAATATATTTTTTTTCAACTTGGACCCTTTTTATTTTTTTGAAAAAATTCACCACTTTTTAAAAGATATTTTTACAGATATTAAAAAATTGGCAGTTTGTGCTTCTCATAACTTGTATTTTTTTCTATTTTTTATCGCGTGTGAACTAAGGAATCGTGTTTCCTCCTTGAAATAAAAAATAGAAAAAAAATACAAGTTATGAATATCACAAGCTGCCAATTTTCTAGTATCTGTAAAAATGTTTTTTAAGAAGTGGTGATTTTTTTCAAAAAAATAAAAAGGGTCAAAGTTGAAAAAAAAAATATTCTGTGAAGTTAAACGCAAAATATTTTTTTTCAACTTGGACCCTTTTTATTTTTTTGAAAAAATTCACCACTTTTTAAAAGATATTTTTACAGATATAAAAAAATTAGCAGTTTGTGATATTCATAACTTGTATTTTTTTTCTATTTTTTAATTCGAGGAGAAAACACGATTTCTTAGTTCGCACGCGGTAAAAAACAGAATAAAAAATACAAGTTATGAGAAGCGCGAACTACCAATTTTTCAGTATCTGTAAAAATGTCTCTTAAAAAATGATGAATTTTTTCAAAAAAATAAAAGGGGTCCAAGTTGAAAAAAAAATAATTTTGTGTTTAAAACTTCAAAAAACGTATGAAAATAAATATCGATATTTTTTTTTGTATTTTTTTTATAAAACTGCAACTCAAGACGGAAAAAATGATCACATGTTTTATTTTGATATCTCCGGATTTTAAAAAGTTATGAGCACTTGAAAAAAAAAAATGTGTCAAATTTCGAACAATTTATTGTGATTAGTTGGGTTAAGACAAAAATCTAAAAAAATGTTGAGAGACTGCTTTTAGTACATACAAAAAAATAGAAATTTTTCAACAAAATCATAAATGGTCGGGTCCACGGATTGATCGGCGGTATGGAATACCTCATAGATATAGTGCTTTAAACTCGACACGTTTGGAACAGAGCCGTATGTAAAATTTTACTGGACTCCAAATGATTCAATGTAAATACCACACAAAATGTGCTACATACAATGTAAACAACACTCGTACGCTCTTGAGTTTTTCTCGGAATGGAGCGCGTCGAGCCCCGGTCGCGGAATCTGTTACTTTTATCGGGGGTTCTCATATCGAGAGTCCAGTGTAGTCCGAGTTATTGAAACCGGTTGATTTTCTTTCGTTAAGTCTTTAACCAAAGGCAGGTGAAATAAACGGCACTATCAACACACATGCGTGTTATGCATGTATTTTTTATTTCCATATTGAATAATTCACGATAATTATCAAGCATATTGTGCAACACGGTCATAAAAAAAATTGTTACAGGCGCAACGCGCGATTGATCAGACCTTCAAGTTTCCCGAGGAGAAATTCGTGGACGGTGGAGACTTCGTGGATCCTGAGAGAAAAATTAACGCAAGGGCTCTATTCTGGGCATGTATTTTTTTTTTTGCGATCACTTTAACAAGTGAGTGATATTTTATTTTTAGCATAGTCGTGACAATGATATTCCTGTTTTATTCGCTTAAGCTTTGCAGGACAAATAGTTCTCAGTGAAATCGAGGCTCACGATCACGATTTAACGAAGTTGACAACCTCGAATGTGGTTTTAATTCGAAGTGAGGTATAATTATTTCCGCATCACGAGGCCGACTCACTGTATTCCGAAAATTATCCGAACCGCGTGGGGAAAGAAAAAGATTGATAATTGGAGTTTCAAGATAATTTAATATGTTCTTTTGTCATCCTCTTCACTTTTAATTGTACCACGTTTCGGTTGACAGCATTTCTGGTTTTTGCTTCTATATTGTCGCGAAAAAAACACTCTCATAACGTGGAACTGACATACTCATTTGACCCAAACTGATCGTTCTCCTTATCAACTTCCTCGCTCAATAATCGTCTCACCAGATAATTAGTCGGACTTTCGAATCTACCGTGAGAACGAGAAGAATTTGACTGGGCAAAGGCTTTGAACATGTACAATTTTTTTCATAACTTTTCGAATATTTGTAATTATTTTTAAAATGGTGACTAAAAGCGAGAGATTTCCTTCAAAATTCCTCATTTTTTCATCGTTATCGGAGATTCTGCCATGATAAAGAAAAAAAATAATTGACAAATTTTTTCAAGTTTTAAGGTAGTTCCTCCGCGACAACCTCAACAAAATAAGTTACATATTTACAGGGTTCATGATTATTTCGATTTGTCGTAAATACATTTAAAAAGCACACCATTTTAATTCAGTGCCAATAGATAATACGATAGTTACATTTTGCTGTCAGACAATTTATTCTATCAAGTGGACGAGGCCATGGAGCACATATAATCTTTTTTAAAGGAGAATTCCGACGAATGTCAATTTTCTATGGATGAATTGATGAACCAAATAAAAGGAGACTTCGTCCCTCATATGACAACGGTGAAAAACCATTTATTGACAAAATAAGGCAATGACATTTTTATTAACAGCAAACAAGGACGCGAATGCGTGATTTGTTTTCGGAATACCGGTTTTAAGATCCTCTCCGAGAAATGGTATGAAGAAAAAAAAAAGATTCCCGCGAAGAAAGAGTACGAGTGGTTCGCGAAGCTGCAGCGATTATCCGCGAAGATATTAGGGGTGTAATGTACGATAAAAATAATTACCCCCCATCGGATGAATTTATGAAAGATGTTGAAGTCGTTTTTCCGGAGACTTTAGAGGTTTTTCTTTAAGCAATCATAACGAAAGATGAACGTGGTGGATTGGAAAATTGGAAAAAAAAATGTACGGCGATAGCTCACGCAATCATAACAGCTGTACGTCCTCGTTCTTTTTTCCCAAGCTACAGATCGATGAATACCCTGAGCAGGAAGAATGTAAACCGGGACCATCGAAACGACAAAAATTATAAATACAGAACGGACCTCGATGAATCTTCATTTTCTATTTCGACAAAATCAAATTATGTATTTTTCGAATAAATATTGGACGTGTCATTCATATTCTTGTTGTTATATTTATTTATATTGTATTTTAATAATTTTTTCTAGAACCATTAATCCGTCGAAACATATTTACACAACCGCACGCGCTATGAAATCGAAACTTCGCGCAGACTTGCCAAATTTACGGGGCGCTCAAAATCGTAATTTTTGTCCAAGAAAAGAAACAAAAAAAGTACATTGTAAGTATCAGTATGCTCTACAAGTTTGATCATAGACATATTTTCGATATGTTTTACGAGAAAAGAGAGAACAGCAAAAAACAAGTTTCAACATGTCAATTTTAAACTTTCTCGTCCGATATCTCAACAACGATCAACAATAAAGGAAAAATACTTATGACCTAAATTGTAGAGCATAAAAAAAGCAACAAAAAAAGATCTCATCAAAATTTTCGTATCATGACGGGGAGCCGAGTTATCGCAAAAAAACAAAAATTTGCCCCTTTTTCAAGATGGCGGCGAAAGCTCGTAGGAAATCTTGGTCGACAATTTGAAGTTAAGCTTTTCTAAGCCCCCCCCCCCACACACAATATCCAAAAATCAGCTTTCTATGTTAATTTTCGTTTTCAAATGTATATAATGACTGGGCTAATAACTGCTTCACTCTGCAAGTCAACTTTTTGCTGGAATTGTCCCGGCTCTACCCCAATACACAACAGAGCTACATATACAGACGACGCATTCTTCTGCGTGTGTATGAGCACGACGATCGTGGCAACGTTCTGATTGGTTCCGATCGCCGTTTCGTTTCCCCTCCACGCGCTCCTCCGCCTCCGGACACGGCTCCCGACTGGTGTGAGATGCGCGTGGACTCACGGGCGACATTTGCGCAACTTCGATTTATGCAAGTGTCTAGCGGTGCCAGTCCCGCCGCTCTTGCTTAAGAGCAGGCTAAATACCATTTTCGTTCAATCCCTACATTATCGACTTATCACCGTCGTCCAGTCTTTCTCCCAAAACCATAAATGAAAATTTATTAAATTTTGAAAATTCAGAGGAGGATAAGTTAATTAACAATTAATTGATAATTAAGGGGCTAAAACGCGTCACAACTAACTCCAACGAATTCATTGGAGCCCCAAAAATATTAAGTTACTCGTCAGAATCCATGGTGCTGTCCTCCCTCGCACGTTTGTTAACTAGATTTCGCCATTTCGTGTTTCGATAAAACTACAATTTATCGATATTTATCTCCTTATGCGCCATCCAAACTTACGATGTGTCTTTTTCATAAAATAATGTCGAAAACGTCTTGATATTTGTGTCTTGGCGTTCTTCATGGAGCCTCACTCTTAGTTTAGACGAAATACAGTAAAAAGTCTCATAATTCAAGATTTTCAATTACAGATTCCTGATGGTAATCGGATCTATATTTATTTTTTTTTATTTTTCAAAAAAAATTTATTGCGGCTCCATTTGTGCCATAATTCCGATTATGCTGTTAAAATTTTATTGAATTCCATTCATTGGTATGAGAGCAAGTTTGGATGGCGATTTCGAAGCGTAGTGTCGATCGGTATTTAGCCTCCTCTTAAATCGAGATCGTAGTGTAATACTAAAACCGTCGGGTTCTAATGGTTATTTCTTGAAAACTAGACGGTAAATCATCCGGATTTTTTTTCACGTAATTCATGACATCCGGAGCTTCCCTCAGTTTTTTATCAACTTCGTAATTTTTGTTTGGACGGTAGAATTAATAACATACCAATTCACCATGCGTGTCCAATGCCTTACGTGTGAATTAAGCCAACTTTGAGTGTGTGTATCTCGAGTTCAGGACGGTCAAACTTATTTCAACTACACAGATGTTTGGATAACATATTAAACAACTTGTATGCCAAATTTCAACCATTTCTTAATTGGCCAATTTTTTATTTTGTTAAAATAAAGACAGCTTTCATTACGAACCAACAAAGACGTTTTAAGCATTTGAAAAATAGGAATACAAGCGATTTTTCTTTAACAATGTGTAAGCCGATAGACAACTAATTTGAAAACATTTTTTTTAACTCATGAATGACCCGTCAACTCGCTTGAATAGATGAAAACGTTGCAACGCCCGTTTATTGAAAGGAAATTTTGACCACAATATCGTTCTAATAAAACTAGCAATCCACATTGGGACCTATAAAAATTGTTTGATTATTGTGGAAAAATTAATTTCTGAACCGTAAAATAATCATATCGTAAAAGTTCTTACCGACTGTTGCCAAAAATATTGGCTGATGTACTCGATCTTGTCGAATACGTCAAACTGAGATCGTTCTGTCTTCACTGGAACACTAATCCAATATTCTACGTCCAGCAGTACTTATAAGTATTTCAACGTACGAAAACAGTTCGCATCCGAAGTTGTTAAAAAACAAGGAGTAAGAGACATGGGTAGAGGGGGTTAATAACGATGTGACAAGTCTTATCGCAATGCTTATCTGAAAACCGACCTGTATCATTAGTCTTGTCGGTATTACATATGATCATAGTGCGCTGTTTCGCAGTTCTTCGCACAAAGTGAGCTCATTTTCCTTATGAAAATGTGTTTTGCGATAATTCATCATCCGGTTGAATCTTTTAATAACGATATGACTGTTTGTTCGTCAATCAAATCGTTCCAGTCGAATTCCGCCCAGTTATTAATTTTTCTCGTTGCTGTTTAATTGGCGATTTTTAATGGAGAAACTTATACGATTTTAAATGAAGAATTTGAAAAAAACTTTCAGAATTATTTTCTGGATTATTATTTATAAAAAACCCCATATTTATAAATCCCATATTTCTTATATTTGGACTTCAATCAATCTGATGTTGAACGCATCAAAGTGATAAAGTGTAATATCTTGAACATTGATAAAATTACAATAAATATCGCATTGAAAAGCGAAAATTAAAATTGACATAATATTTTAACACTTCTATCGATTTTAACGAAATTGAGTAGAAAATAATTTTCGTCTTTATGTTGCTTGCAGAAAAATCTATAATATCTTGAATATTAATGAACTTACAAGGTATGCTGCATATTTTTGAAAAATTGAAATTTTTTGAACCAATTCAACAATAAACAACTTTGCGATCACCACATCAATTGGAAAAAATCCAACGAAAATCTGGCCACCGACCAGAATTCGAAATGAAATTTTCTATAATAAAGGGCCATTGATGCTCGACATGTAGTCCAAATTTCAGCTTGATATCTCAGAGCGTTATCGAATTATGAGAGGGATTTCTATCAAGCTGTCCGATAACACACAACCACATACATCCAACCAGACATTTGTCTCTGAATATGATCTTTTGATGATTTGGAACGATTTGAAAATCGTGGGGAAATCATGACAATATCTTGAAAATTTCGAAACAAAGATTTAAACGTTTTAAAAATTTGAAAAAAAAGGTTTGAAAACTATGAAAAAAAAATTTGCACATCGCTTCCTCAGCATTTTTTTCGCATTTAGACATCCTCCTCGATGAGCAAATAGCTTTCATATTGTTGGCTTTCTCATAGAGGAAGCTTTGTAAGTACGAAAAAATACTCTGGAAACGATGTGCAAATTTCCAATTTGCAAGTTTTTTTTACTATCTCTGGTTATCGGAGTAATAAAACTGTAGCCTTGTATCGTAAATTTTTCGTGCAATAGAGCGATCACGCTCCTTTTTTGAAAAATGCAAACTTTATACAATCCAAATTCCTTAAGGGCTTACATACAGTTAGAAGGCTTTAAAAAGACGGATTTTCAAGAATTTTTTTCGCGCAGACTATTCAATTTATTAATTTGAAAATTGGTGTACATATTATAATAACCTTATAATATATTAACATATTTTTTATTTGTAAAAATAATCATCGCGAATGGTGCTATCGCCGATCTCCTAGAGCTCCGCAAAAAAAACCAATTTTGCGGTGATCACGATATCTCTGGACCGGATTATCTGAAATGAAAAAACCAAATAAATTTCGTTAATATAATACATTATCTAGTATTTAATCGAAGGAATTAGCGAAAAAATAATTTTTGACAAAATGGCGACTTCTCAAAATAAAAGACTCGATTTTGAACGAAAATTTAAGCCTTAAATTGTTTATAAAATGGAAAATATTTATCGGAGAAAAAAATCTTCGATTAATTACTAAAAAATCTAGTTAAAAAGGTTGTGTTAAAATTTGAGACTGATCGGTTCAGCCGTTTTCGAGAAATCTTGATCACCGATTTTGAAAACATAGTTTTGAGAAAAACGCGTTTAAAGGTAGACAGCTGGCGCGCCGGTCCCCGACTGTGAGACGCGCCTCCCTAATGCGCCTTCATAAATGTGTCTATAACTTCGAAAATATTCGTCTGATTGACATAAAATTTTGAGTGTGTATGCTCCAATATATGTATATTCAGAAAATACAAAAAAAACGATTTTTTGAAAATTACAAGTGTATGTAAGCCCTTAATCGAGTTTTGCGAAATTTAATTCCAAGAACCATCGTATATTAAACCAATTTCAAAATCGCATAGAATTAGCACAGCTCGAGCGATTGCTGCAAAATTGAATGCCAAGTATCTTCTTCCATTGAACTATCATTATAGAAATTTTGAGTCTGATATCATGAAATATGTGCAAGGTAAAGCGATCATGCGCTTTTTTGAAAAAATTAAAAATTTTATAAATCAAGAACCCCTTGAGCGATTTTGCAAAATTCACTTAAACTATCGATATTATTTTGTTTAACCTTACATCGCAGAATTTGCGGACGCTGGGGCAACCACGCCCTTTTTATTGAAAAATTAAAAGTCAAATTTACCCGCATGTTCAAAGTTTCGTAAAAAAAATTAGAGACAATAATACGCAGCTACGTCAAGCTGCGAGATCTGAGCAAAAGTACAGTTTCCATTTCTGTGTTAATATTTTTGTTCACATATAAAATTGTTTATATTAAAATTATTTATATATCAGCAATGTGCATTTATTGTGTGATTACCCATCATGCCCATCATTTAACCCTACGTCTGTACACTTTAATTTTAGGACACCGTCTCTTCTCTGGGTCGTTAAAGTCCTGCTAATGTTTTATCCAAGAAAAAAACATCAAACAAATATGAAAAAATTTTGAATTACTTTTATGACATTTTTTTCCATTATTAATTGTTTTTGCCATCTAGTGCATTCGTGCTAAAGAAGTGAACTCGATAGCTGCTAAATTAGGAAACTTAGTGTTCACAAGTATTTTTTCGAAAATTTCAAAATTCGTTCGACAGTGAACCTCCCCAGCATTTGTCACCAAATTCAACACTAAACATTCTTGTCATCTAGTGTATTCATCCAAAAAGTGTGGCTCGATACTTTAAAAAATGCGAATGTTGAAACGCTGACAAACAATTTTCGAAAACTCCAAAATTTTTTTGTTGCCGAATCTCTCAAGCGATTTCTCTTAAATTTAGTATTATTTTTCGTTGTCATTGAATACGTCGTCACAAAAAAATTCAGCTTGATAGATGTAAAATTGCAGGAGTTAAAGGACTTACAATTTTTTTGCGATAAATGAATTTTTTTTAAAACCGAACCTCTCGAGCGATTTTTCCTAAATTCAACTCTAACCGGCCTTATTATGAAGTGCATCTGCACATAAAATTTCAGGCTGATAATGGCAAAACTACGAAGCTAGACGACTCACAAACGTTTTTCAACAAATTCAAAGTGCCACCAAATTAACAATTATTCTGCGATTCCAGAAAAATTTGCACTGAGTACAGGGACATACATGGTCTACTTGTATACCAAGTTTCAAGTCGATCGCACAAGCCGTTCTCTAGATATATCTATTTTGAAAAAAGCACAAAGCGTCCACACACACACACACACACACACACACTCACACACACGCACGCACGCACGCACGCACGCACGCATACGTCCGGACATTTTTTCTAAATGCGTTTTTCGGACGTTTTGGGACATTTTGAACATACTGACATGAAAATGTCGAGAAAAATTTTGTTCGCGAAGACAAAGTTTCCTTTATGAGGAATCAAAATATGATTTCTCGACATTTTGGGGAATTCTGAACATACTGATATGAAAATCACGAAAAAATTTTTCATAAAACAAAGCTTTATTCCTGAGGAAGCAAACATCAAAAAGCATCTCGTTAAATCTGTAAATATTTCGTACAGGCCCTGCACCTCGATCTAAAGGTGGACGAAAATAATTGTACGGTTGTGCGGAGAATTTAGAGAGTCGGGGAGCGTGGACTTGGACGAAATTATCTGTAAGGGAACGCGTGCCAGAAGTACAGGGAAAAAAAATGTTCCGGCATCCGCGTTAGTGAACTTGACAAGAATAAACAGCATTTCTGTTTATTCACTATCTACAACGCTTTTCGACGGCAGAATATCAAACTCCACAGTTGGAGATTGATACTGGATAGGCAAGTGCCTTCGCGTCATCGTGTGAGACTCGACATTATCGTGGATCTTTGAGTAATGAAAAACAACATGATCTCGTATTTAACGTCCAATCCGCGGATCCACAGCAAAATCAATTAGTCGCTTGTTGCATCATGCTTCGTGCAATGAATAAAAAAAAAACGACAATGACGTAACAAGCTGTAAGTGAGAATGGAAAATCTGTGCGGGTACATGCACGAGAAACTAGTTGCTAGTAAATAATTCATTTTAGTAGGAAGTCAATGAAAGTAGTTTTCTCGAATTCTGCAAATATCTTATCACGTCGAGGTTCAATAGATGGTTTAGAAAAATAGTCCAGGGAGACAATTTTATTTTTGAGAGGGCTATCCCTCCTGTGATCAGCTTTAAACCAGGCTAAATTTTGAGACTTCATTCTGGAAAATCAGGAAATGTGATACTATGGATTTTTTATTAATTTTTTTTAAAAATAAAATATATAAAAAATTTATTACACCCAAAAACAATTGTATTTTTTCAAAACTTGATCGGTGAAGAAACAAGTGCACAATATTGATGTGAAATTTCTAGGTTGTAATCAAAACGCTCTCTGTCGGTATTTAAAACCTGATTTTGATTTGATTCAATAAATTTTTAATACAACTGAATATTAGTTGAATTACCATTTGATGAACTGACTTATCGTTAGTTAAATTTTCATTTAATTCAATTGTCATGAATTCAATTTTCATTTTATAAAATTGGGATTCGATTAAATTTGTGTTGAATTAAAATGTATAGGTGGATTGTTAATGGTTAAATTTTTCGCTTATTCAAATTTTATCTTACTAAATTAAATTCTATTGAATGCCATTTTAGTTAAACCTAATTTTTATTGAATTAAATTTTCATTCGATTCGATTTTTATTTACCAACTATGAAAAGTAACTAACCGTAAATTTCGCAATTCGTGGGAATTTCCCTTTCTTTTTTTTACAATCTCCACACAGTAATTGGTTCGACTTTGAAATGAAGAATTGTTAGTTGTGTGATTGATTGAATATAAAACTGTCCGTTCGAATATGGAATTCAACGATGGTTACGGTATCGTGAATCCGCAGGTACATGATTTGAAGGTTGTAATTATATATCGTCCGAAAAACTAGGTGAGCGGTATAAGAGGCTATTAAGAACCGTTACATATATATATATATTTATATATGTCATTCCATACCATTTCAACCTGGGTCTAACCCTTGACCTCTCGGATTTGGCTCGCGATTTTTTATGTGATTGTTCTCACTTTGAAAAGCACCCAGTTTTTTTGTAGATTTTTCAGATTCAATTTGAATCTTCTACAATTTTTTAAACGATTTTATTGATCGACACAATTTAAAAATCTGAAAAAATTCTGAAAAATCGTGTCAGATATCAAAATTTTTAAGCTTAAAGCCAGAGTGAGAAGATTTTTCCTTTTTACTATTTTTAAGCTTTTTCCGAAAAAAAAAACGTTAAAAAAATAGAAGTGGGAGTTATTTTACTATGAATGGTTGCTGAAACATTTTCATATATAATATCGGATTTTTGAAAAAAACTACAGATTTTTCGCAAGAGTTTTTTTTTTCTTTATTTTGCTAATATAAATGGTTCAAAAAATCTGAATTTTGTTTTAAAAATCCCATATGACATATAAAAATGTTTCAGCAACCATCCATAGTAAAATCACTCCCGCTTCTAATTTTTTTAGCTAAGCTTAGATTCGGAGTGAGGAGATTACTATTTTCAGGCTTTTTCCGAAAAAAAAACGTTAAGAAAACTATTTCGGAACTATTTATTAGCAAAATAAAGAAAAAAAAATCTCTCGCGAAAAATCTGAAAAAATTTTCAAAAATCCGATATGACATTTGAAAATGTTTCAGCAATTATCCATAGTAAAATGACTCCCGCTTCTAATTTTTTTAACGTTTTTTTTCGGAAAAAGCATGAAAATAGTAAGAAGAAAAAATCTCCCCACTCCGGCTCCAAGCTTAACAATTTTAATATCTGGCACACGATTTTTCAGAATTTTTACAGATTTTTAAATTGTGCCGATCAATAAAATCATTTTAAAAAATTGTAGAAGATTCAAATTCAATCTGAAAAATCTACGAAAAAAACTGGGTGCCTCTCAAAGTGAGAAAAGTCATACGAAAAATCGCGAGCCAAATCCGAGAGGTGAAGGGTCAGACCCAGGTCGAAATGGTATGGAATGACACATATATAATGTATTGGACAAGCTCGGCAAAAAGACCCTGTATCGACCGGAAAGGAACTATTTAGCAAAGTTCCGTCTTTGTATTCCATCCCCCCTCCTGTTCGATCTAATAAAATAAAATTAAATTAATTTATACATATATATATACATATATATATACCACCGATGCACGAATTCACGACAGTCGGCGATACAGCGTCGGTGGTTTAGTTTCGTTTCGTGTACGCATTCTCATATTCCAAGAGTGAAGTGTCCTCAGTCGATTCTCGCCAGTCGCCAATTTCGTTCGTCGCTCGTCGCGTTATGTCTTGAGTCTAAGAGTCTAAGTGTCCCGGGCGATACTTTAAGATTAACACAAATCCAACGAGTTCCTATCAGATTTTAGCTCTCGATCGAATTTTTTTTTTTCGTATGTGCGATGATACGATCAATCGAATCGAACATAGATATTTGAAGAACGTGATATCAATTTGATCGATACTAAATCTATCATTCTCGCACTTGATTCGGCGCTGAACGTTCAAGAAGTTACTGTGATAACATATTATCGTATTGACGACTGCAATAATAATAAAAGTAATAATAATAATAACGCCAGTGTTAATCGCTTTGAATTGATATCAGATCAAATGAATTTAATAAGCTAATGAAAATCAGTGTTTCTACACACGTTGAGAATCCATTGAAGATAGTAAATCGTTAAAGTGAAAAAATTATTAAAAAATTGTCCAGTCAATTAAGACGGTCGAGTCAACGTCAAAACGGCGATTTTTAATAATAATTTATAATTTTTGTAGAATGCCTACAAATATGATCTATCGTTCACCATTCAGGTACCGAATGAACAATTTTTTGAGACTAGTTCGAACGCTTAAGGTGCACCGGTTTCCTGAAAAATCTAGTTTTGAGTTTTTACACTCTGCGCGTGATTCAAAAAGAACCGCTGGACGGATTTTACTCTACGACATCTCATTTTCTTCGTGACACTTTTCCCCATAGGATGAACGCGGTACATTTTTTTTCAGCCATTTATTTTAGAGTTGCAACCCTATTTTGAAATTTTTAGCCTATTTTGAACTTTCCAGGCCTTGTCCTGTTCACAATTTTGACTCTAATCAAAATGTGCCGATGTCATCCCGTGGGAAAAAGCATTACAGACAAAATGAGAGATTGTAGAACAAAATCTGTCCAGTGGTTCCTTCTGAATCACGCGCAGAGTCTAAAAGCTCGAAACTAGGTTTTTCAGGAAACCGGTGCACCTTAAGGTTTCTAACTAGTCCCAAAAAATCGTTCATTCGGTACCTCGAATGGTGGACGATACATCATATTTGCAGGCATTCTACAAGAATTAGAAATTATTATTAAAAATCGCCGCTTTGACGCTGACTCGACCGCCTTAAGTGTAAAAGAAAAACATTTGAGTAATCGACGTTCACATGATCAACCTGGTAACTATATATTTTTTACATTAAAAAATCAAGGACCACCGAGAGAAAAAAATGGCGATACTTCCGGCGACGTTGGTCTCAATCGTATTGGCGTTTTATTGGTCAAATGGAGCCATGGGACATCCGATGATGCCGGTAAATGAGGCAGGTTTCCGTTTGAGAATTGTCCACACGAATGACATGCATTCGAGGTAAATAGAGTGAAACAA
Organism: Alloplasta piceator; assembly: GCA_946863875.1. NCBI lineage: Eukaryota > Metazoa > Arthropoda > Insecta > Hymenoptera > Ichneumonidae > Alloplasta > Alloplasta piceator. The sequence goes on from OX333075.1 coordinate 18,924,682, forward strand.
TACGACATAATACGATCAATTAAGGGCGGGGTAAAGTTAATTCGGCGAAAAAAAGGCATGTTTTTAAGATTTTTTTTGGCGTAACGGATAGTGTTCGTTTATTGAAAAATTTACATATAATAAAGTAACATTTGAACAACATTCTCCTAAATTTGCATTGCAAAATATTCAAAATTGAGCGAGTGAAAATTAAACCCCGGAGGCGCCTCGAAAAAAAGTTGGTTTGCGGTGTACACCATAACTCGCAACAGGATCATCTGAAACAAAAAAATCAAAATGCATTTGTTAAAGGAGATGTTTCTCGAGGTAATGACGGGAGGATTTTTTTCGATTTTTCGATTTCTCGTAGCACTTGGGAGCCAATAGCCCAATTTTCGCTAAAAAAAATCAGCTAATTTGTTGTTGAAAAATTAGTTATTATTAGAAAAAACAAAAAAGCTCTCGACAATACCTGGTGAATTATGTGAAGAAGTACTGTGCAAAATTTCAAAGCGATTGGTTCAGTAGATTTTGAGTTATCGTGCACACGGACTTCAAATATGACAAGTCTCAGAAAAACGGTTTGAAAAACGCAGAAGAGTTTGGTCGCATAGCGCTTATTGCACATAAGTTTAAGAACACTTCTCGATTGCATACAAATCTGAGAAAATTCATGCATATTAAAGGTACTCAAAAGATTAATTTTGCATAATAATAATTCCAAAATGTTATTAACAAAATGATGAAAAAACAATAGCGCGCCGCGCAGCTGCCGCCCAGGTATAAAACCCGGCATGGAGCAATAGACGCTCAAATACTCATAACTTCATCAATTTTACTCCGATCGACTTGAAATTGTAACACAATATTCTTGACATATTATGCATTCATTTATAAAAATTTAAAAAAATGAAAAAAAAAATTCAAATACTTTACCCCGCCCTTAAACATAACGAAAAACGTTTAAGGTTGTTTAGAAGCTATGAAACCTTTGAATGCTAATTGTTCAAAAATAGCTTCCCAATCGTAGTGACATTCTTACACGACCTCCTGAATACTTAATGTAAGAACATACCAAATTTTCAGAATTCTATCATCATTACTTCAACCTCCTTAAGGGTTAGAATAAAAAATAATGAGAAAATTCTGAAAATTTTGTATGTTCTTGCATGAGGTATTTAGGAGGTCGTGTAAAAATTTCACGCTGATTAGGAAGCTCGTTATTAAAAAATTAACGTTTTGTTAAAAACAATTTTTTTAACGAATAAAAAAAAGATTTATCAATAAACTTCATTTTCTTTCCGTTGCTTCCAGTATATTGTGGATATTAAAAAATTGAGAGGTCAAAAAAAAAACTTATCGCAAAGTTATATCAGTTTCCATAAGACTACATTTAATTTTTTTTAAATTTATTAATCTTGATTATTCGATAACGAGCTTCCAAATAGTCGTGACATTTTTACACGACCTCTTAAATACTTCATTGAAAAACATACCAAATTTTCAGAATTTTCTCATTAAACGTCATTTGCTTCTAAACAACCTTAATTGGTCGACATAAAAAAATGACTGAAAATCTAAATTTGGAGCTTCTTGAAAGCTCTCAACCGCGTAATCACTTCTGATCGCAATGAATTATCGTGATAACGTTGATAAAAAAATTCGAACATAATTCTAAACCGACACGAGATAAAAGCATAAAGATAAAAGAGACAATTTTTATAAGCCACAATAAAATTCGTTCAAATCTTTATAAATTTACTCCGAATTTGTAATGACATGGTGAGAAAATTATTAAAAATCATCATATATAAAAATCATGCAAGCATCGGCTGACGATCGAAAAAAAAGCAACTGCTGATAAGGCTCGTGAAATATATTGCTGTCTTTGTAGACACCTGTTACAACATGAGACAAGACGATATTGCGGTCTAAAAAGAAATTACAAACATCAGAAAAATTATTGCCATGATAATAAAAAATTATATAAATGTATATAAAACATTCACATGAGTAAATTAATTCAATTTCAAGCTATATGCTACGTTTTTGTTTGATTCAAAGGCCAAAAAGGGCAATTTTTTAAGATTCTTTTCAAGAAAGGCATTTTAATTTATTAACGTAAAAATTGATATATTTTGTAACTTTTATTTTGAAATTTTCCTTTTAAAAAATAAATTATTCTTGAAGCGACTAAAGCCGACTAAAGCCTAAAAAAAGTGTCTTGCGTACGATATCTCTGGATTGGATCATCCAAAATAAATAAAAAAAACCCTGCAAATTGAAATTTGCACATTGCTTCCTCATCTTTATCCATAGTTCACGTAGCTTCCTTTAACACACGGAATGGCGATCAAATTTGGTTTCCTCATAAAAGAAGCTTTGTTAACAATTGAAAAATATTAGTAATCAATGTGCAAATTCGATCAATTTTCGCCAAATTTGATCCCGAACAAACCTTGATAGCTATACAAGTTCTGTACAAAGTTTCTGTGAAATATATTGAAAATTGTGCAAGTTAGAGTGCTTGCGCTTTTTTTTAAAAAATTCAAAATTTCATAAAATTTTAATCCCTCGATGGATTTTTTTCCAAATTTAATGGCGAACAACCTTGATAGCTATACAAGTTCTGTACAAAGTTTCAGTGAAATATATTGAAAATTGTGCAAGTTAGAGCGCTCGCACTATTTTTCAAAAAAATCAAAATTTCATAAAATTTTTATCCCTCGATAGATTTTTGCCAAATGTAATAGCGAATAACCTTAACAGCTATATTACCTCTGTGCAAAGTTTTAGTACAATATCTTAAAAATTGCACAAGTTAGAGCGTTTAGGCTATTTTTCAAAAAATTCAAAATTTCATAAAATTTCAATCCCTCGATGGATTTTCGCCAAATTTAATACCAAACAACCTTAATAGCTATACTAATTCTGTACAAAGTTTGAGTGCAATATGTTGAAAATTGCAGAGGCTAGAGCGTTTACGCCATTCTTGCAAAAACGAAAAAAGTCGATAAAATCTGAACACCCGTTATAATTAAAACAATTTTTTTTTTCATAATGAAGAGCAATTCGTGCTCGACAAGTGTGCCAAATTTTAGCTTGATATCTCGAAGCGTTTTCGAGTTATTAATCATTTACATCTGAAACTCAGGATACATACACACACACACATACATCCATCCGGACATTTTTTTTTAAATATGATTTCTCGATGTTTTAGGACATTTTGAACATATTGGCATAAAAATCGCGAAAAAAATGTTTTTCGCGAAAAAATTTTTTTTGCTTCCTTTTTTTTTCTTCCTTTATTTTTTTGCTTCCTTTATGCGGAAGCAAAAATAAAAAAGATTTCGTTGATATAAGCTAGAATCTAGTATTTAATCGAAGGAATAAGCAAAATATTTATTTTTAACAAAATGGTGACTTCTCGAAAAAAATTTCGATTTTTGAAAAAAAAAATTACTTTCAATTGATTATGAAATGGAAAATATTTATCGGTGAAAAAAACCCTCGATTAATTATTAAAAAATATATGCATAAAGCTTGTGTAAAAATTTGAAACTGTTCGGTTACACCGTTTCTGAGAAATATTGCTCACTGACTTTAGAAACACAGTTTTGAGAAAAACGCGGTTAATGTTTCGAAAGCACACTTTACACATAGTAATTACGGGTCTATAAATATGTCTATAACTTCGAAAATACTTGTCGCATTGAGATGAAATTTTTTGTGTATATACTTAAATATATGTACATTACGAAATTTTTTTTTTTTTTTTAATCAATTTTTCGAAAATCCTCACTGAGTATAATCATCAATCAATCATCAATCCTGACTGCGTATAATCCCCTTCATCAAAATAAATTAAAAAATTATTTAGCGTATTTATTTTTGAATTATTTTTTCATCTGACTGAAATATTTAATATTTAATATTTTAATAATAAATTGATTGATAATGTCTACTTGTATTTCGTAGATTCGACGAGACATCGTCAGTCTCAACGAAATGTTCGCCGGATGATGCTGCTGCTAAAAAATGTTACGGTGGTTTTGCCAGAATCGCGACGTTGGTTCGTCAGGCGAGAAATTCAACGATACCGACGTTATTCCTGAATGCCGGTGATACCTATCAAGGCAGCATATGGTTCAACGTCCACAAATGGAAAATTGTATCCAAATTTCTAAATCTCTTATCACCGGACGCCATTGTGAGTAAATGGATTTTTAATAAGAGTCGAGGTCTCCAGAATTGTCTATTCCTAACCCTAGAATTTTATAATGTGCTAACTTGATACCTTTTTCAGGGACGGGTTCATGGATATAATAAGATAAAAAGGAGTGCTAATTAGATTCTGTAGATTTTTTAATCATTTTTATCAATTCACGAAATTTTCGTTCTAGCAACGTACAAATTTTTACTTGCAAGATTTTCTTTATTTTTATTTCCAACCAAAAATCTCAAGTTTATTACGCAAACTTCTCTTATATCAATATTCAGCAGTATTTAAATATCTTTAGGGTGCAGAGTCGGCGTCGAAACGCCGATTTTTGAACATAAATATAAATGTCCGTTGGATACGTGTGAACCTGACCTCATTTGACCTGTCAAATGAAAACACTTTTGACGCCAGTTGGAACCCTTAAGGTGCAGTGATTCTTTCATAATTCTTGAGTTTCACCGCGCTGTGCACGATCCTGACCAAACACTTGACGGATCTTGTCCTGCGACGTCTCATTTTCTTCGTAACACTTTTCCGGGCTGCTTAAGTGCGGCACATTTTTTTTTTGGTCCGCATTATGGAGTTACAGACCACTTTTGAAAATTTAGGAACCAAAAATGGGTAAAAAAATCAAAAAGTGGCCTATAACTCCATAATAAGGACCTAAACTAAAGTGTGCTACACTTAAGCAGTTCGGAAAAGTGGTACGAAGAAAATGAGACGTCACAAGACAAGATCCGTCAAGCTGTTTGGTCAGGATCGCGCACAGCGTGTGCAACTCAAAATTGATTTATGAGAGAACCACTGCGCCTTAAGGATTCTAACTAGCATCAAAAATTCCTTCATTTGATACGTTAAATGATGGACCATTGGTCAGGTTTACACGCATTCAACGAACATTTATATTTATGTTCAAACATCGGCGTTTTGACGCTGACCTTGTCCCCTTAAACGATTCTCGACACACTCAATACTATGCTTGTCGGCTAATGTATTTATGTGACAAGTTTCACTTTGATAGCTGCAAAATAACGAAAGCTCGAGTGTTTAAAATCATTTTTCGAAAATTTCAAGGATTGACAAAATCTGAATCTCTCACATTTGGAAATTACGTTAAAATATAGCAAATATCTCTATCCATTGTTGGTAAATTGACTGTAAACGAAGCTTCCCACCGCGCGTGCCTAAAACTTTAGCTTATTGCCTGCAAAATTACAAAAACTAAAACGTTTACAAACCTCTGTTGAAAAATTCAGAAATTTATCGAATCACAACTTTTCGAGGGTCTTTTTATAAATACGATACCAATTTACGCAAAAGAATTGAATTGGATAGCCTCAAAAATTTAAAAAAAAACTTGGAGCAGTCACGAGCTTTTTTCTTATTTCGAAACTATCGTAAAAATTTGAAAAAAAACAAAAATTTTCATAATTTTAATCTATGAAGTAATTCTCGCGAGAAGAAATACGAATCGTTCGTTTTATCGCGTGCCTCTGCGTAAAAAAGTTTATTTAATCGCAGCAAAATTCCAAAAATTAGTGCATTCAAAGGTTTCTCAAAATTTTCAACCCAAACCCAAAATCTCAACCATTCAAGCGTTTAATGCCGAATTCAATAGCAAGAATTCTTATCATGTAATGCATTCCAGTAAAAAGTTTTATCCTCATAAGCGCAACGTTACGAATGCTCATGACTCTTTGTTGAGAATTTCAACAAATTATAATACCCAAATACCTCAAGCGATCTTTATCAAATTCAATACTAATTACGCTTGTAACCAAAAGCATTTTTGTAAAAAAAAATTCAGCGCGATAGTTCCAAAATTACACAAATTAGTGAGTCCGAAAGCATTACCAAAAAATTTCAAAATTTTTACAAATCTGAACCCTTTTAGCCTTAAGCTATCATCAACAAATTCAATACCGTGGATGTGTTCTGGTAAAGAAATATCACATAAGTGGCGGAGTTGCAAATGTGTCGGAAGGTTACTTCCCCTCAGGCCTAGTTGCTGACATTCAAGTTTACTCATGCCGATACAGCCGATACCTACCTAATTGCTACCGGTAGCCGATACCTACCTATTGCCGGCACCTACCTAATTGCTTGGTACCATTTAGGTAGGTACCGGCTGTATCGGCGGTGGTCTTGAACAGTTTTCCTCCGCTCCCGGCGAATACGATGCAGCTAAGTCGGAAGGAAAGTTGGTCTGCAGGCGTCCGGAAAATAATTGAGAGAAAAATACGTAAAAACCCAAAGAGCTCTGCGCAGGAAACAATAATAGAAATGTATTTTAAAATCATGAAAATTGGAAATTCGCACATAGCTTCCCCATTTTTTCCGTCGTTCATCAAGCCTCCTTTTAGAAGACCTCCCTGACCATCTTTATGACGTGAATGTTTATTATCATGTCTTCCTCAGAAATGAAGCTTCACGAACGACGGAAACAAATGACGAAGCTATGTGCGAATTTCCAATTTCCATGATTTTTTAGCAATTCCGTCCAATTACATTATTAATTGTTTTTGTCATCTAGTGTATTGGTGCAAAAATTTTTAGCTTGTTATTTCTAAAAATGCGAATGTTAGGGCGTTGACAACAATTTTTTGCACATTTTTCAAACCAACCCTCTCAAGTGATTGTCAAAAAAAACATCAGCTTAGTAGGTGCGAAACTACGAAAGTTAGAGTACTCACAAACTTTTTGCGAAAAATTAGAATTTTTTTGAAAACCTAACCTCTTAAGCGATTTTTCCTACATTTAATCTCAATCGCCTTTATCATAAAGTGTATCTCCACAAAAAATTTCAGCGTGATAAGTGCAAAAATACGAAAATTAAAGATCCGACAAACATTGTTCAATCAATTAAAAGTCCTACCAAATTGACAATTGTTATGCAATTTCTACGAAATTTGCAATGAGTAAAGGGACATAGATGATCTACTTGCATACCAAAACTCGATCGCTGACATGACCATACCGACATGAAAATCTCTTAAATATTTCTTCGCAAAAAAAAAAGCTGCCTTAATGAGAAAGCAAAAAGAAGCTTCTTTTACGAAGTACAAAAAAAATTGACGACTATTTCTATGTTTACAGTCGTTGGGGAATCATGAATTCGATGATGGCGTAGATGGCCTGGTGCCATTCATTAAAAATGCGACGTATCCAATAGTAACGGCAAATCTCGATCTAACGAATGAGCCCGAATTAGCAGCAACAAAATTGAAAAATAGCACAATACTTAACGTAAATGGAACGCGTATCGGTATAATCGGTTATCTGACACCGGACACAAAAATCATAGCATCGACGGGTGCCGTAAAATTTTTGGACGAAGTCGAATCGATAAAACGAGAGGTTAAAATTTTGCGCGCCGAAGGTGTAAAAATTCTAATCGCAGTTGGACATTCGGGTTTCGCGATGGACAAGAAAATCGCCGCCGAAGTCGATGGAATCGACATTGTAATCGGTGGTCACACGAATACATTTCTCTACACCGGTAAACGTCCCGATCTCGAAGTACCCGAGGGGTTATATCCGACCGAAATAGTGCAAAAAAATGGTCGCAAAGTTTACGTTGTACAGGCATACGCGTATACGAAATATTTGGGCAACATTACTATCGATTTTGACAATGATGGCGAGGTTCAAAAAATTGTCGGCAATCCGACACTCGTCGATGGAAGTATCCAGCAGGTACGTTTATCGGAGACAATTTTGTTTACCGAAATTGCGTCGATTTTTGTTTTTCCATGAATCACTTTGGAGACGAACAATTTTCAACAGGCTCAAGATATCCTTGACGAATTGGAAAAATGGCGTCCGGCGATAGATAGCGTAGGAAAAACGATCGTCGGCTCAACGAAAGTATTTCTCGATGGTGATGGAAAAAGTTGCCGGAGACGAGAGTGCAATTTTGGAAATCTCATAACCGATGCAATGATCGATTACGTGAGTTTATGTAACGCTCAATACCTCAGAATGAAAAATTTCTTTATTATTGATTATTCAAATTATTTAATTATGATTTCGTTTTCCCATTTGCTTTCAGAACGCCAGAGAATACGCGGCGTCGGACGGTTGGACGGACGCGGCCATCGCGATTTACAACAGTGGATCTTTCAGGACTTCTATAAGTAAACCCAAGGATGGAAAGGTAACCGTTTTGTGTGATTTTAACAAAATGATTATACAAATAGAACAGCCGTTTTATTCATACATTCTTAAAGTAATAAAAATAAATATATAAAATATACAATATTTTGGGTTGTAGATCACCATGGGCGACATTTTATCAGTATTACCGTTCAATAATGCAATGATTAAACTCAGCCTGACCGGTAGTATCCTTCGTGAACTTCTGGAATGGGGTATTCACACATTGAAACCAAATGATACAGCTGACTTGAATGGTGCTTATCCACAATTTTCTGGACTCCAGGTAAATCACCCAATAACTAACTTGAGTTAATTTTCATTTGTCTATTCTTTTATAAATTTATTTATTCAATTTCATCCATTTTTTTATTCATGTATCATTCTATTATTATTATTATTATTATTATTACTAATATTATTATTATTATTATTATTGGAAATTATTCATTATACAGTATATGAAATAATTATTTCGTTCTTCTTCCTCGAGCCATCTCACAAAAACAAATTGATTAGCATCACTTTAGACGACACCCGTTACGTTCAGTTGAAAATAGAAACTGCTCTAGTCAATTAGGAGACCGTCTAAATTGATGCATGTCACTTATTGACAGCTTTCATAATTAGCGACTAGGTTTTAAAATCATCTGACAACCATTTTTTTTCTGGAATGCTTGAAAAGAAATACCGATCGATATTTGTTACGTCCCCGTGAGCTTATCGGAATCGGAGGAAATGCAATACGATATTGACTTCTCTTTCCGGTCAAGACGATGAAGCCCTTTACCCAGGGACGGAAGGCACGTCTTTGATATGGGAAGTGGAGAATGATGCTAGAATCCGTAGAGCCGTTATTTGATCTTAGTTAGGAAGATGAAATGAATTTATTAAAAATGTGATTACCCACGTTGGGTTTTTATTTCGGTTTAACTGCTGGTTACGATAATCTTTTTTTCAGATTCACTCATATAATAAAATGGTATATCATTATATTTAAGGAGAGGCATTTGCACCTCGAAAATGGATTCCAAACTTGCTCTGGCATGAATGGATGGAAATCAATAAAATTTTGACAGTATCATCAGAATTATGGCACAAATGGAGCCCCATTAAAATTTTTCCGAAGAACAAAAAAAAATTACAGATCAGATTATCATCAGGAATCTGTACTTGAAAATATTAAATCATGATGTTTCTACTGCATTTCGGCAAACAATAAAACCAAGAGTGGGGCTCCATGGACATTATTTTATGAAAAAACCGCAACGCAAGTTTGGAATGCAGATCACGAGATAAATGTTGATAAATTTAGTGTTTCATCGAAAAACGAAATGGCGAAATCAAGTTCACAGAAATGCGAAAGAGAGCAGCATCATAGAATTTTTATGAAATATAAATATTATTCTCATCAGACTTCTATCCAAACTATCTGAGCTGTGAGTGGCAATGAACGAAAACGTTAATTTATGTCTGACACTTACATTTTGCAATCCATTTATCATTCATTCATAAATTTCATTGGTATTCATCCACCGGTATCGGAAAAAGTTTGGTCAGCGATTTTGAGTCGATAATAATGCTTCAGAAATAATGTCGATATTTAACCTCCGCTCAAACACTGATTTGGGGAAGAGCCACGCATAGCCGTTTTTACAGAGAAATGGAAAATGCATCGTTCGTAAATTTGTACTTCTTAGTGAAGTTAGATTTTAGAGTTCTTTTCTGGCTGTTTGTAAAAACTTCTTTTTCGTGATTATCTTTTGAGACAGAGCCTACGACAGATTTTAGGTTCTGCATCGACACAGAAGCTTAAATCCGTCGCTCATTCCACTCCAGTTGGGGCAAATTAGTTCATCAATAAATTTATTTACCCGAACTGGAGTGGAGTGAGCGACGGATTCGAATCTTCTCTAAAGACTCGTGAACTTGCGCTTGAGCAAAGCCTTTGACAAGATTGAGATTTCGTGGCGAACAGATCGATCCCCACTGGGGCAGAATCTCTTACCGATCTGAGACCTCCGACGAACTGACTCTCTTGGGTTCCGAGCATGAGTTTTTAAACCGTTTTTGGTACCCCTCTGGGTGTGAGCTACATCTTCTTTCTGAAGAGGATTTCTGACAATGTTTCGTCGTGTCAGCCGTATGATGCTCAGGCTGGCCGCTGATTCGTTCTCCGATCGTATGTTCGGTGACCTTTAACGAAATAGAGTTTTGCGCATAGTCCCCCCATTATTTTTCCTTCCCTGGGTCGCAACTCATGTATGGAAAGAGTGGCATCTTCCCGTTTAATTTTGTGGTGAGGTACCTGCGGGTAATAAGGCTTAGCTAAGGGAGATTTGTAATAAAATGAAAAATATACAATTTAATCAATACGTTTTAATGATAATCATTATTCAAGTACACTGGAACACCGATTTAGTGTACACCGATTTAGTGCCAGATTTATTTGATTATGTGATCTACGACCTCGCACTCCGAGCCATGCAGGGCCGTGCCCGTCAACTCGGGTACCTTCAGAAATGAGACATATAGTAAATGCTATATGAAGCCGCGTAGACACTTGAATGTACCGCCGCGGACTATCCGTGTGTTGATATGTATACTCAAGTGTATACGAAGACGACCGAGCGGGAGAGTGAGAGAGAAAAGACACATCGGGCGGTATCGGGGGGGGGGAGGGAAATCTCTCAGGAGTACGCTTCCGCACACCGAGACAAAACATTTCCATCTCTCGGGACTACGCTTCCACACGCCGAGACAAAACATATTCATTTTCATTTTGGGGCCCGTCCCCCAAATCGTTACAGCACTATGTTTACCAGCGCTCGAGTTTCGTCTTATATATATATATAACCGATTTAGTGCCGGCTCCCCCGAGCCCGGCACTAAATCGGTGTTCCAGTGTACATTTTATATAAAATATAAACGAAAAATGGTAATTTTTACCATAAACAAAAAAGAAATTAAACATTCAAAAAAACTTTATCGTAGGCCTTATTTTACTATAGGAGGGTCATAAGGCCTACGGCTTTAATATGCTGAAATAATTAAGCAATACTTAATACATATGGTATTTGTGATCAATAATCATATGAATGCCTCTCTGTAGCTTTATAAGAACTTAAAATTCTTCTTCACACTGCTCTGACAGCTGATACCAGGTCGTTTTCTGACCACAACGCTGGTTTAGGAGGCATCGGTATCGAGTCACTGAAATCAATCATCAATTGATAATAAATTCAATTAAGTGGAGGATACACTTCCCTATATTGTAAAAAACAACATAATAAAAAAAAAATGTCAACACGTTTTTCTTATGGTAAAATTTAGTAGGCCTTATTAACCGCCGACCACATATTTCAGAAAAACAACAAATAACAAATATTTGGACCATGATACGTTATTTATATCGTCAAGATCATCGAAGTAGATATTCATGAAGATAGAGACTACGATTTTAGATCGTTAAGTGTAGTATTATCAAAAATACTTACGATGTACGTGGACCCTTTTTTTAGTATTCGTGCTCCGTGGCCGCGTCATATGATAGATGATGCAACACTGAAGACGGAGAACGGCGTATCGCGCTTCCGCGAACTTGTAGCGACATTTTTATGCATTATGCTTCAGCCAGTGTAGCCTTGCGCGAAAGCGGTAATTGTAAATATGATTTTTGGCGACTAGGCCTTATTACCCGACAGGCCTTATTACCTGCGGGTACCTTAGTCTTCAATACGCTAGAGTCTTTGGAGTGGTATTGCCAATATAAATTATATCTCATGATTTTCAAAGTGTGGGTTATGGATTGTTTTATTTGTACCTCTCCTGCAAATAATATGCTGGCGATAAATGCGAGATGGTACTTCTTGGTGTATTAGGGGCAATGAAACCTGATAATTTTTTTAATTTAATTTGCTCAAGAAGGTCTTTTTGTGACCTGCTTAGATCGTGGTAATGGATTGAGATAACGTTCGATTAAATTTCCCAGATGACCCAATATATTTTTTTATGTACTCCTTATCCAAGATATAGTCGTCGTTTGTTCTTTTAGCATAATGAAATGGGATGACGTAACATATTGAATTTTATATTGTCGTCTACAACAAAAATGTTCACTATTAGGTGGTATACGATCTATCACAACCGACCGGCTCCAGAGTCTCTTCCGTACAAGCACGTTGTGCTAATTGCAGCGTGCCGAGTTTCAGTCCACTCTCTGAAAATGCAACGTACACCATATTAACGACAGACTTCATGCGCGCTGGTGGTGACGGTTATTCGATGCTAACAAATTTGAATTACACCATTGTCGGTGAGTAATATTTACATGAGTTTTTTATCGATTAATTCATACATGAAAATCTCATAAACGAAGCGTGTAAATTGGAAATTTTGCTCATAGCTTCTTCATCTTATTCTCTCCTAAAGAAAGCTTTGCTTTCGAGAACATTTTTGTTTCCAAATTCTTAGGTGCAGGGTGTTCGAAACATCCAGATAAAGTAAAAAAAAATCAAATAGATATCCATCTAGAGAATGCCTTGACCAATGGAGTCAAAATTCAGTAAATACACTGCGACCTCGATAATCGGAATCCGCCCGGACCGGCTCTTGCAAGAAGTGGGGTTGCGCACATTGCACAGAACCGTTTCTGCGCCGCTGGTGGCTGACGGCGGCCTGACGCGATTGGCTTGGCGCTTCTCCCACTACGCTGCAATTGCAACGATCGAGGTACCGATTATCGAGGTCGCAGTGTATGTAGATTATTGGTTTCCCTTGACTCAGCGCAAATTTGGTGGTAATTGCAAGTCAATTGCCAATTCGGCAGATTTTTTAATATTTCGAAAAATGTTTGAAAAAAAATGCTTCCGTAAATTTGTAGTTAACGAGCTTAAATTTTTTGTGTAGAACTATTCGACCACGAGGACCATTGGGATTGAATTTAGAAAAAATCATTTCAGGAGTTCGATCTTTTTTGGATTAATTTTGACATTTAAAAAAAAAATGCTTGTGAACTCTCTGACTTCCGTCATTTTTGAGCTGACTTCCTCAATTTCCTGTGCAAATGCAGAAAGTGATAAAAACAATTGAATTTGGAAAGAACCATGTCCGAGATTCGGTTTTAAAACAATTCCGGCATTTTTAAAAATGGTCTTTAAAAGCTCCAACCTTCGTAATTTTACAGCTATCGAGCTCAATTATTTTGCACAAATATACAACAGAACAAAGAGGATTAAAACTTAATAGGGAAAAAAATAGGGAAAAGAATTTATACAATTGGAAACAGATGAAAAAAATCCTGCAAATTATAAATTAGCCGATACCATCGTAATTTTTTTCCATCGTTCGTTGAGCTTTCTTTATGAAGCAGTGATAATTAAACTTCTCAAGATAAGGAGACTGATAAATTTGGGTTGATAAGAACCAATGTATCTGACGAAGATTGCTTGTGATAAAGAACGATAAATTTTTATTTTCAGGCACGACGACGGACGAATTATTGGTGAATTATGTAAAGGCAAAGAGCCCAATTCATCCGGGTGTTGAATGGCGAATCAGTTATCTCACCGAATCTGACAAAATATTAAGTCACGAGTCTGACACGGTGAAACCAGAAACCATTGTTGAAAATGAAACGTCTGGTTCGTCGATCGGTCGATCCGTCATCTGTACGACGATCTTGCCGTTGTTGATCGTTTGTAAATTTGTCAGTTGGAATGAATTATAATTGAACATTTATTAAAAATGAATGAACGATAGACAATTGTCAGCGTTGATCGCCAGAAGTTGCGAGGATTTACCGCAGCGTTGTGTTGACAAAGAAATTCCGAATTTCAAGTGCAACACTGATTTTTACATTGCTGGGACCTAAATTCTTCAAATTTGTATGCTACAAAATTTCGAAGAACGACAATACAATTTTTATATCAGTTTTTAAACACAACCGTTTTCAAGCATAAAGAACAGTTTAATATCCGAATAATTACCAAGTAATTAAAATGCATTTATAAATAAAAAAAAAAGATTTTTTTCCATCAAACATCGTGTTTTTGAATTTTTACATGGATGAAAATCTGAAATTTGTTTACTCCAACGACTACAAAGATTTGCGGAGTAAATGACAATTTTTTTTTCAGGGATACGCATAAGTCATACTGAAAAATATCGAATTACGAAAGATCATGCTTTTTCGGCGACACATGGAATTTCTTCACTGTTATTTCAACGTATCGCTCAATGAATGATAACGGGTGCTCAGAAGAGCGTAAACTCTTTTCAGCGTTTCGACGACTTCGTTGACTTCACGACATGGCAGATCAACGTGATCAAACAATACCTTGATCATGGATTCCAGGTCCTTGACGATGTAAGGTTTGTCCTCAACATTACCGTTTGTGGCTAATTCGACGTACTTGTTGAAATTTGCCAAAGCCGTTGTCACTTCTTTTTTATGGTTCCGGTCGAGGCCTTTCTCCTAAAAAAATAATATTTAGCCTCCATAGCACATTTAAACGCATTCCTTTTTTTTTACAATTATGAAATAGTCAAGTGAACAAAATTTATGCAACGCTAAATAAATTTCAATAAAAACAGCTCTAAATAATGAAAAAAATGACAGAATCCTCAAAAAAATAAGACCCGCAACGTCCTATTCTTTTAGCTTTAATATTAGCTGCAGCCATATTCAATAAATGTATTTTAAGACATTCATGTTATTTACTACGCATTTGTTAGATATATTAGGAAGAAAAAATTTAAGTACTTTTACGCATCCATGAGTGATTTCGCCAATTACTAAATTAAGTTGTGCTAAGAAGTCTGAACTTTGTGTGACGAACAATCCTTTTGAAAAGTTCATGAGCGAGAGAGCTTTCACAATTTTTTTCAATTTTTCCATTAAGCCCTTTTAACCAAAGTTATAGCAGTTTAAAAATTTTGAACGTTAGAGATTGTTAAATTTTCACATTGCAATATCATTCACACAATAGTTTTTTTGAAATATGAAATATAGTATCTGCTATGTAAACTATCTCTGCTTTCTGATAAAAATATTCTATATTTTCTCTGGTATCCGGTGATTGGTGATCCAGAACATAACTCTCAACTCAATTTGTCTATGGTTCTTTTTTGGTGAATTCCAAACAAAGATAATGAAATTCTTTAGTAAAAAAAAGTCTGACAATAAAAAAATATTTTTAAAATAAAAAAAAATGACGTATTCGAGAACAAGATATTTTAAAATATATTTTTAAAATACTATTGGATCAATGATATTTCAACGTAAAAAGATAATTCTCTACAAGAGCATATCCGAGAACGAAAAAAAAACTTGCTGAATTGCAGTAATATTTTATGTGTATCTATGCATCTCCACCCAAAATTGAAATAACCATAATGGAAAAATGGTTGTATCGATAGGGCTAAAATCTTGCAGGCACGTAGGGCTACTACTTCTCTTTGTGTGATTCAATTTTTATGAAATTTTAGTTACTCATTCAAATTTTCTTGAGTTCTCAAATTCTTGCAAATATAACTGTCAATAGCTCAACTAAAGCAATTATTGAAATACATAGTATTTTTTTTTCAAGATAGATTATTTCCGAGGGTGCCACTGAATTTTGTGAAAATCGGTAAGTGGGTTCAAATTGCACAATATTTAGAATGTTTTCGAAAAAATGTGTTAAGACATTTTGAGTCTATTATCAAATGTTCAAATACAATGTGAAAATATTTTTAATTTTATACAGATAGACTATCAGAAAAATATGTTTGTTATCAACTATAAGAAAAATCGACGGGAAGGTCCAAATTGCATAAAATTTTCAAGTTTACTAAAATTGAAAATGCTTATTAAGAGCAATAGCTCAGGCAATTTCAGATATATCATAGTAAAGATTTCTTATAAATCGCCTATCACCAAAAAACCTTTGGTACCTAATTTGATGACGATCGAGTGTTACTTATGTCCTCACGTAACGTCCGTAAATTTGTATTCTTTATAAATCCACTATCAAACAAAGTTAGAAACTTGAAGGACTGCGAGAGGAAGGTTTGTCGTTTTCGATGCCTATTCCGTTCGATTTAATGATAAAAATTAGAGATTTATATTACCGACCCAAAATCTCAAATAGCCATCGGTAAAATCGGGTAATATGGAAGGTAAAACCAGGGATGAAGATCCCTACCAAAAAAAGCCATAAGCTCGCAACACCATCTGGTGGGTAAGGCACACTAACGTCGCCTTCCTAACTGACGTACCCTCCACCGGCCTATCAACCCAAGTGATACATCCTTGGATCCGAAAATGCTCTTACCATTGGAAAAAGAAAGAATAAGGCACGTAGTATTTTGCAGGGGTATGACACTCAATGCTAAAAGATCTTCGCTTATTTGACACGCTTCTGATTGGTCGGGATATGCATCAGTTGCCAACTGCAGGACATGAAACTCGAACTGCGGTATGCGGTGGTAATGGTGGTAGCATTGCCGAATTTTGGCCGGCAAAGTAAAGAACTTTCTTATCAATAATCGACCTTTTATAAGCGCTACTCAGTTCGAGGTTCTCTTTCATTCTTGCCTCGTTGTTATTAATAGTTTACTACACTGAGAATAATTAATAGATATTGCCGTTTTTCTTAATTTGGTTTTATTCATTTCATAATTTTGAAATAACATATTTTATAACATGATCAATGAAATAAGACGCAGCTAAACAATATAAATTTGTAGACATTCTGTATTTTTATATGGGAATTTAAATTGAAGATTTATTTCTATAAAACTTTGCGCAGTGAGAAATTACGGAATGATAAATAAAACTTGAACATTTTAATGTAATAGTCGATAAATGTTATTAATTTTAATTCCGAGTAGAACTGTTCCTCAGTTTAATATTTTATAATAACTATGCTATTTTAGGCAGAACAGAGAGTAAATATGTATCAAATTGGTTGCTCATCGCAATTTTTCAATATTGATCCCCACTATAATTAAGAGCAAAAGATATTGGAGAATAATTGCTAACATAATTTGTTAATAGGGAATACAATAACTCTACTTTTTAATCTATATTCTTAAATAATTCTATTCGTAAATATCTCCCTTCAAATATCTGTATTCTTAAAATGTCTGTGCTTGTGAATAACTTTATTATATAAAGTTATTCAGTTATTCAGAGAAATTTTAATAAGAGTAGAGATATTTGCAAACAGAATTTACGGCAATACAATATAACTCTACTTTTTACTTCTCTATTCGTAAATATCTCTACTCTTAAATATCTGTTCTTAAAATGCATCTACTTCTGAATAACTTTATTGTATAAAGTTATTCAGGAGTAGAGAGATTTTAATAAGAGTAGAGATATTTGAATAGACATATTTAAGCGTAGAGATATTTACGAATAAAGATAGTTACGAATCGTTATTTAACAATAGAGATTAATGAGTAGAGTTATTTAGGAATAAAGATATTTATGAATAGAGACGTAAAGAGTTGAGAGTTATTGTATTGCCTGTTAATATACAACTTGCAATTTAATGTACAGCAAGATGCAAACTCTTGAGATTCTGAAGGTAGACATAACCTCAAAACTTTTTGAACACATTTTTCTTAGAGATAGCTTGATGGAATAAAAAAAGAAGAGTGGGGCCGCTTGCGTAATTAATGTGTACAAGTGGCCCTATTATTTTTTTTACTCCATCAAGCCGTCACTTTTTTTTTTTAACTTTTGAACATTTACGAGAAAGCCTCGTTCGAATATTTGTCGGTAAGACAGATCTTTTACATTCTCTCAAGTGAAATTTACTCGCTGCCCGACAGATACCGCTACTGTCGTGCAATGCTACTAACATCACCAATGAAATTGTATTTTTTTTCTAAGGTTGCAGCTCCTGGCATACCCTTCAGGATTTGATCAAATAAGAAGCCCGTTTTGGCCCGGAGTGTCATACCCCTGGTATTTTGCTCTGCCGCTGGAAACGAGGGAGCACTGGCTCAGGTGAAAATTTGAAATATTCGGTAGACTATTTGGGTTCGATGCCCAGTCATACAATTCGTAAACTGTTGTTATTTACTCATCGATTAATTATTAATTATTATTTAAAAAAATCTATTAACAATAAAAAGGTTTCAAAATTAATTGAAAATAATTTAAAAAATACTATACAGTAACAAAAATTGGTATTCATAATAATTTACAGAATTTTCGTTTATTCTCAAAAATCGAAAAAAATAGTAATTATGGAGGGCCCACGACCGGACTAGTCTTAAAAGTGATTGAATAAATAGAAGTTTGAAAAAAAAATTTTTTTTTTTAAATCCAAATATGCACTCACTTTTGTAAACACGGTTCAAAGTTCAAAACTCAAAAAACTTATTCAAAAACACGTCGTTTTTTTCCGAAAAGACCATAAAAAAACGAAAATTTTGAAAAAAAAACACTTAATTTGGACCATTATTAAAAAAAGTTATGACCTAAAAACCGAAAAAAGAGCGGTTTGAAACAAATTTAATATCTTGTGAACGGGTAATCAAAAAAATCTCAAAATTTCACAGGAAGGGTCTTTTAATGGGTACTAAAAATGTAAAAAAATTGAGGAAATAAAAAAAAATAGTTTTTCAAACTGTTCGATTTGGGAGGAACGCCCCATTTATACCACTATAGGGATATAGCGAAATAATTGATTGCTTATTAGATATATTTTCAGCCGTTTTAATATTTACGATAAGCGTTAACTTCTGGATGCCTACAAGCAGACCACACAATGAAATCTGTATGGGGCGTTCCATCCCAAATCGGATAGTTTGAAACACTTTTTTTTTATTTCCTCAATTTTTTTACATTTTTAGTACTCATCAAAAGACCCTTCCTGTTAAATTTTGAGATTTTTTAAATTACCCGTTCACAAGATATTAAATTTTGAAAAAAACCGCTCTTTTTCAGTTATTTAATAATGATCCAAATTAAGTGTTTTTTTTCAAAATGTTTGTTTTTGTATGGCCTTTTCAGAAAAAATACAACAAAAAATATCCAACGTGTTTTAGGTCGAGGTTTTCAAGTTTTAAACTTTGAATCGTGTTTTTAACGATGCGTAAGTATTTTAATTTTTTTTTTAATTTGTTATTTCAAACTTCTATCTATTCAACAACTTTCAAGACTAGTCCGGTCGTGGGCCCTCCATAATTTCTATTTTTTTCCATTTTTGAAAATTAATAAAAAAAATTCTCTCAATCATTATGAAAATCAATTTTAGTTACTGTATACCGTGTATAGTCTTTTTTCATTATTTATTAGAATTTATTTTGACACTTTTTTTTATTGTTAACAGGTTCTCAAAATTAATAATTTATCGTTAAGTCTGTTTATGAACAATAATAACAGTTTTTATTTATTCACGTATTCTTTTGAAAATCTTACTTATACGACTATTTCGAAATCATTTTTTACCACCTTTTACCACCTTTTAAAGTACAATTTTTTTTCGACAAGAGCCTATCCTGCGATTTTTTTCAAATAAATTGACAAAAAATTACATTTAAAACCGCATGTTTTGATCGCTATCCCATCGTGGAGAAATCATTTTTCGATTTTTTCTTTGTGTATGAAACTTTGATAAATGTGTTTTTATTCGTAAAAAAGAAGTAAGTACACAGGTAACGTTGTTGATGCTATTATTTTTTAATACAGTTACAATATTTATGTGTACATAAATATTGTACACATTTTTGTATACATTGAAAACACATTTTTCAAAGTTTCATACACATGGAAAAAATCGAAAAATGATTTCTTCATAATGGGATAGCGATCAAAAGATGCGGTTTTGAATGTACTTTTTTGTCAGTTTATTTGAAAAAAAACGGAGGATACACTCTTGTCGACAAAAAATAATTGTTCTTTGAAAGGTGTTAAACCGGAAGAGGATGAAAAATAATTTTTTTTGGCATATACGTATCTTTTTGTTTGCCGAAAAGTAACTGAAAAAAAATCAGCGTCACGAAAAAAAATGTCGAGTTAAAGGCCGTTCGGTTACAGCTGGATCGCCCCATATATATGGGGAAAAACACGTCATTTTTACATCACGTGGACCTGACTATTTTTTATTTGGCCGAAACTTCGCTTATTTCATTGTATGATCCCAAAAACAAATCTTAAATTTTATTCGATTTTTTGGAGCCACCATGGCGGAATGCAAGACCATCGAATACTTTCGACTTTTGAAAATATTCAATTTTCAATCGACGATATCTCTGTAGCAGTTAATCGTATCAAAAAGTATATGAGGAGGTTTTTTTCATCTTGAGTCCATCTTTAAATAAAAAAATTGTCCAATTTCTTTAATGCAAAGTTGGATAAGCATGTGAAATCTGCCCCCAGCGATTTCCAAAATTCCACATGGCTGATCGATTTCTAATTGGAAAAAAACATTTTCCTGAAAATTTCAGATTTTTAAACCAAAAAGTGACGTCACAATTTAAAAAAACGTGTTTTTCAGTATTTATTTTATTGTAACTATTCTACTGAATATTTTTCTACAAACATTTTTTTGCTATCAATTACGAATAAAAGGGGTTGAAAAATAATTTTGTTATAAGTTTTCAATCATTGCTTTAAAAAAAAAAAAAAAGTTTTTGTCGCTATATTTAAATATGTTCCTTTCGGGTGTCGATCACGAATTTTTCATAGAAAACTCCTTTCTTGCTCTTCTTGATACATTAACATTTTCGACTTGATCTATTTGGTGCAACATAGTCAAAAAAAATAAAAACGATTTTTTTTCACAATTTCTTCGAATATTATTTACTATTTACTTGTGAAAGATTTTTTTTATTTCAAAATATGTAAAAAATATGATATTATTTCTCCATACTATTAGGAAAATTATTCAGTAATATAATAAAAACAAAATTTTTAATTTTATAAATTATGTTATCATATTAATATTGCTCAACAAAAGTTCTCATAAATTATTTATATTGAATAAAATAATTTCATATAGAGATATCAATTTTTCTTTAATATCAGTAATGAAATGAAATTACCTAGTTACCCTATAACTATGAGCAATCTTTGTCAAGATGAGTCCAAGACCGTGTAAATAAATATAAATACCTGTCTTGATTAGATTTGGTGCAAGACTTGGTCGAGATGCGGCTACCAGGGTACAATATGAGAAATTATTTATAAAAATTGTTTCAAAAAACGTCAGTTAACCTTCGTCACTTTTTTCAGTCACTATAGCATTGACTTTTTCATCTGTAAATAAACGACTTAATATCTTGGCAGATCTTATTATGTATTGTAGCCCAATATCGTGCGTGAGAAAGAAATAGTTGTAATGTTAAATAAAATTGTTTCATTCAAATACATATTTACACAGTTTGAAAAAATATTTATGCATATTAAATAAAAATTTATTAGATCGCAATATATTTCCTAATAGGTGAATATTTTTAAAAAAATCGTTGAAATGTATAGAGTCGTATTAGGCCGACCTACAACTAAAAAAAATTGATTTGGCTTGTTTAGGATTTAATTAAATGTAATAGATATTTTTTTCTGGGTGTACCGTCTTCACTCTTCAGTATGTAAAATCACACTAAATATTATAAAACTACAAGTAAAATCTCGGCACATTAGCTCAAAAACATATCGTTGTTTCATTGATTATCAGCCAAGTACGAATAAAATCTCTGGTATTAAACGATATCGTTGTGATTGTGCTGATCGCAAGCGTACTTGCATTAAAGAAAAATCGATATCTTTATATGAAATTATTTTCTTCAATACATATCGCGTGCCTAATGCCAAAAGGGCCTATAAAAGTTATAGGCCCTTTTGACTTTGCAAAACCAAAAGGGCCTATAATTTTTTTTTTTTTGCGCCAATCGTTTTGCCAACATTTTCTAAGCCTAAAGACAAAAAAAAATTTTCCAAAGCCAAAAGGGCCTATGTCTCAAATTTTGGCTTTAGGACATTGAACATTTAGTGATCTAAAGCCAAAAGGGCCTATAATTTTTTTTTTTACTTTCCGCTAAGAAAATTGAAAATTTTTTTTTTTTGAAAAAAAATTTTTTTTTTTGAAATTTTTTTTTTTTTTTTGGAAAGATCTTTCTTTTTTGAAATTTTTTTTTTTTTTATTTTTTTTTTTTTATTTGGAAAAAAAAAGTTTAAATCATTTGTTATTATTTATTTGTTTCAACAATTTGTTATTGTTTATTTGTTTCAACAATTTGTTATTTTTTATTTGTTTAAAGAATTTGTTATTGTTTATTTGTTCAAACAATTTCTTCTTATTTTTTTAAACAATTTGTTATAGTTTATTTGTTTAAATAATTTGTTATTGTTTATTTTTGAACAATTTGTTATTGATTCGGATCCACGATTGTAACAATTCATGATATAATATCGTGAATTTATCATGAATTATCATGAATACCTGTATCAAAATAGATTTAAAAAAAAAAAATTTCTATCGTCAGTGCTACTGATAATTCTTGGTTTAAATATTTCTGTTCCAATCTGTCGACTCTCAGTGTATCATGCAAGGTAAAAATATGCTTTAATACAAAAAGTACTTGAAATTGGTACTTGATTTTTTAAGTACTTGTACTTTAAATACTTTAAATCTCAAGTACTTAAAGTAATAAGTACCTAGTACTTTAAGTACTTCAAGTATAAAGTACAAAATACATTAAGTACTTAAAGTATTAAGTACCGGCAGTACTTAATGTACTAGGTACTTATTACTTTAAGTACTTAAGATTTAAAGTACTTAAAGTAGAAGTACTTTAAGTTTCGTTTTAATCAATAGCAAATTACTTTCGTTTTAATCAATAACAAATTGTTCAAACAAATAAACAATAACAAATTATTTAAACAAATAAACTATAACAAATTATTTAAAAAAAAGAACAAATTTTTTGAACAAGTAAACAATAACAAATTCTTTAAACAAATAAAAAATAACAAATTGTTGAAACAAATAAACAATAACAAATTACTTCAACTTTTTTTTTTGCAAAAAAAAAATGAAAACAAGTCAAATAATTTAAACAAGCGTTTAAACAAATTGCTTAAACAAATAAAAAATAACAAAATGTTGAAACAAATAAACAATAACAAATTATTTAAACTTTTTTTTTTCAAAAAAAAAAAAATTTTTTTTTCCAAAAAAAAATGCTCTGGTATGCAATTTCTATTCAAAACTTTGAAAAATTTTGATTTTTTTTATAGGCCCTTTTGGTTTTAGTACATCAAAATTTTTTTTTTTACAGATCTTCACGTTTCAAGCAATTTTAAAAAGAATGGCAAAAAAAAAATTTTTTATAGGCCCTTTTGGCATGGACCCCTATCTTCTTGCTGTAATAGGCCCTTTTGGCATTAGGCACGCGATATAAATAATTGATAAACCTTTTGTTGAGCATTGTAAATATGGTAACATAAATTATAAAATTAAAAATTTTGTTTTTTTATATTACTGAATAATTATCCCTAATAGTATGGAGAAATAATATCAGATATTTTATATATTTTTACATCAAAAAAAATATTTTACAAGTAAATAGTAAATAATATTCGAAGAAAATGTGAAAAAATCGATTTTTTTTTTTTGACTATGTTGCACCAGATGGATCAGGCTGAAAATTTTACTGTATTAAGGAGAGCAAGAAAGGAGTTTTCTGTAAAAAATTCGTGATTGACACCCGAGAGGAACATATTTAAATATAGCGAGAAAAACTTTTTTTTTTTTTAAACGTAATCATTCAAAACTTATTAAAAAAATTACTTTTCAACGTCTCTTATTGATAATTATTAGCAAAAAAATTTTTGTCAAAAAATATTCAGTAGCATAGTTACAATAAAATAAATACTGAAAAAGACTTTTTTTCAAATTATGTTGTCACTTTTTGGGATTAAAAATTTGAAATTAAACTTTGAAATTTGAAGTTTGAAAATGTTTTTTTTAATTAGAAATCGATCAGCCATGTGAAATTTTAAAAATCGCTGGGGGCAGATTTCACATGCTTATCCGGCTATAAAATTCAAAAATTCAAATCCCGATACCCAAACCTCCTTCCCTTCGAATTTTAAATAAAAATTCTCAAAAATACTAGAATTCATTACCAACATCTTCGAAAAAGGAAGGGATCTCTGATGATTCGCGAGATATTGATTTTTTAATATTTAACTTACTTGTTGTTCATTAATTTCTGTCTATCTGTTAATTAATTTGAGCTTCAAATAGTATTTAACAAAATAGTAAAAAAGAATCATGTAAATCAATAATACGTTCTAATGCTTTGACAATAGTATATTACGAGACTAGTGCGATGGAACTTTTTCTGACGAGTGTGAGTTTGCAGCATGAGCCGAAGGCGAATGTTGCAATCACACGAGTTGAGAAAAAGTTTCTCGCACTAGTATCGTACGAAATTTTATTGTACGAGTGCGCAAAGTGCCATTTTGAGCACACGCAGCGTGCGCAAAGTGGCACTTTGCGCACGGAGTGCAATAAAATATTTTACGCGAATTTTCAATTTTATACTTGTATAAAACACTTCAATTCAATTTCAAGTCCAAGTATTTTATACTCGTATTTAAATATCGTTTTTTCTCGGATATTTAATTTTTTTAACTATGTTATGTATCCCGCTTTCGACGAAATTCGACCATCTTTCGGCAACAACTTTACCGTTGTGATGAAAAAATAATGCAGTGATGCTTCTGAGTATTTTTTATTGATTGGTCTATTTTGCATCAACCATTCATTAAAAATTTCTTAGATCGTTTGTAATTAGTCTTCTCACGGCAAATAATTTCAATCGACGGTATATTTTTTAAAGTCTATTCGAAGCGGTCTCGGTACGACGGTGTAAGATTTTTGACGAATTTTTTACGAGATCCTTCACTGAGTCGTTTATCACTTTGGAATGTTCGTAAATAGCGATCGCGTCATTACTACTATTTTTGTACACTATTTGAAGCTCAAATTAATTAACAGATAGACAGAAAATAATGAACAACAAGTAAATTAAAAATTAAAAAATCAGAATCTCGCGAACCATCACACTGAGAAAAAAAAATGTTGGAATCAACTAAATCTGTCATTCAATACGTCCAAACGAATATTTAGTTAGTACAATTCAATATTTTTTTGCCTGAATAATATTTTGGTTAATCGAAGCGCATAAATATTCAAATTATTTTATTCTATTAATCGCGAAACTGGCTACTTTTATCGAGAAATGAGGTTTCCATCAACTTTTCCGTCAATTATTACCGATAAATTTTGGGCACAATTTAGAGCTTGCCCTAAATTCCATGGCATGAAAAATAATGTATAAAAGAAAAAATATTTCTTACCGTCCACGAAGCAATCTCACTGAACATGGGCCAATTTTCTCTGCACGCTCGACACTCGCAATTGAAGAAAAATTGTTTCTGCAGCCTTCGTTGTCTCGAATCGAGATCCTCCACAGCGTAGTGCATTCCGTAATTGTCGTACACCTGAAATGAATTGCGAAATACACTTGCGAAATGATTTTTTATAATTGTTCGAGATCCTTCATCAACGTGTTTTAAGCAAACCTGTTCGCCAGCTTCAATCGGCCGAAGAGCATACAATACAACTTGCCGGCCGTAATGAATTCTCATTACCATGCAATCACAGCTATGATTGAAGAGACTGAGAAAGGGTATCATTGAAGCTCCACGCTCACGATCGATGATTCCCTTGGTCTCGGTCACCTGTTTCCCAATCAAGCGAAAGGAAACCTGATATTTACTTTGCATAAAAATTAATACATATTTTTTCCAATTTTCCACATATTTTCACGTTACAAAAGAGTGCGATTCAACACAATAAATCATGCGAAAATAGACTTGCTCATTAGGATGACCCGAAAAAAACCTTTTTTTTATTTCAGAGGGCGTATTAATACAGCTTTTTACTTACTGAAAAAAAACAACCTTAATGGATATAAAAACTAGCCTCCGCCCATTGCACTCCTCTGGTATTGAAAAGCAATTATTTATTAAATTTAAAACAAAAAATAATCCAATATAAAAATAAGTAATTTTTGACTTTTTTCATCCATTCCGCATACTTTCTTGGTCCAACCAGCATTAAGGATGTTCCTCTGTTATCTCGAAATAATGCCATCGACTTGAAATTTTTACAGCCTATTTATATTTATCCCCCAAAAGTGTGTGCAGTTTCAACGAAATTAGGAGCCTCGTTGTGGAGATATTAAATATTTAAAAACACGTGATTTAACATGCGCTCTTATGGCCACAGATGAAAAACCGGTACTATTCGTTCTGTCGTTCACGAACCTGAAATGCCAACAGTTTGAAAAAAATGTATGATTTAGTCCTATATGTAAGAAAACCGTGTGCAAAAGTTTTCCTGCATTACGAGATTTTTTGCTGAGTAATTAATTCAAACGTATAAAAAGATCCTGAAAATTGGTAAAAAGCAAGCGTGGCGCGACAACGCTGCGTATTGGGCCCGGGCTATAGCCTCAACTCGCATGCGCATGCGCAATGGGCTGACGCGGGATTTTTAAATGAATTAGCACGGGAAACAATTTTTATGACAGGAAAAACTTGCTTTTTCATTAAAGCATAGATTTATACAGCTATAAAAGAATAGGATCGTAAGAAAAGAACACAAAACTGTACGTAAAAAAAAATACAACGATTCTAAATTAAAAATAATTCATGAGGAATTATTTTCCTCGTGAGGAAGGAAAAATAATTCGTTATCACACACTTCAACTGTATTAGGATTTTTTTTCCTTGATTTCGTTAATCTCTGTAAGTAAACTCGTTTCGTCACGACTACGCTTCCATCGAAATTTTTTTTTTGCGACTGCTACTCATTATGAGTGTATTTTACAAATAAAAGTTTGTATATTGACAAGTCCGTTTATAGGTTAGGGCATCACAGGCTGCGGAGCACACAACCTCGAGTATTATACACAGCGCATGCGCGTCAGTCGTGCAAACTTCAACAAAGAAAAACGAGGTTGCCAAATCTCACTGACAAAAATCAATGATGAATAATATTAATATTAATTTTTATAGCGAATGCAATGAGTTTGGATATGCTTAATTAAACTATATGTGTAAAGGTGGACATTCTAAATTCATTGTACAGGCAGAAAACGCCTTTTTTAATCGCTCATGAATAGAGATTTCGAAGTTGGCTATGCTGAGCTCGGCCCGTGTATAAGCATAGGGACCCCCTTCGGACGACTCGTCCCGCAAACTAACAGAGGAACATCCTTAAAAAATACGATTACAAAATATTTATATGAAAAATTAATTATTTTTATGTTTGATTACTTTCTGTACGACTCGTATATTACTCGTAGGACAATATTCTTAGACTTATGGGGGCAAATTTCTTCTATGTTATATCACTCAGATATTTAAAATTAAATCAATCCATTACTCCAATATTTAGGGCATGTACTTTAGCCATAAGCATTCTTAACTCCGGGAAATTACTATTCACATGCTCTGTAGACAAACAAGCAATTGTTTAAATATTTGAAAAAATCGTTTGTTGTGTATGATAAACACTGAGATTTTTAACAAAAGAAAATATTTTTTGTATCCAAGCTTCTAATTTTAAAAAATTAAAAATTTACGGGTTTTTGCATATAAATGGAGTGAAGAAACCCTAAAAATAGTTTAAAATCTGAATACAATCAGGTATTAGTCGTTTTTTGCAGTGAGTAACAAATTGTTAATACGCCCCCTGAAATCGAGGAAAAATATTTTTTTGGACCAGCCTATTGCACGTTGCTTGCTAGTGATACATCGACACTAGCACAATGCTTTTCTGTGCAATGGCGATTCTTTTATTTAATTATTGCTGTTTTTTGCTTCCTGATGGGGAGCCAAAATCAAAGTGTAGTTAAGCTCTACGATAGCGTATATTTCGAACATTATTCGAGTTTTACTCTTAACCGACGTCTTGAAAAAAATTAGAAGTTTTATGCATTTGGAACCGTTTAAATGATCTTTGTCAGATTCAGTAGCAAATATCATACACTAAAAGAAATTTTATTGCAATATTTGCAATAGCATATAGCAATTTAGGGACAATCGAGGTACAATCGTAAATATTCCTATAATAATAGGACATTATGCTATCTCTATAGGACATTATGCTATCTTGAAAAGCAAGAATTACTATATGATATAGTAATTTTATAGAGCTAGAATAATGTCCTATTATTATAGGAATATTTACGATTGTACCTCGATTGTCCCTAAATTGCTATATGCTATTGCAAATATTGCAATAAAATTTCTTTTAGTGTACAGTAGAACCTCAGATAACTCAACCCCGCATAACTCAAAACCTCGCATTTCTCAACTCGTTACCATGGCAACAACCTCGGATTTCTCAAATTCCCCTATCGCCGTTTCTCCCCACTGTAAACCTTGACTGTGTGTTACACAGGGTAACATAACCTCAACCTGTCAAATTTTCTCGCGAAAATATGAATTTTCGGGAAAACATGAATTTTACTAAGTAATGCATGTGCCTAAAACGTATTAATAATGTGAAGAAAACTTTGCTGGTAGGCAAAAAACAGTACGCATGAGCTTTTAAGAATGTGAGTGGGAGAATAAAGGGGAAATTTGAATTATGCGAGGTTTCCGGTCCCGACGAATTGAGTTATCTGAGGTTCCACTGTAGGTTATCCATGTACACAAAATTTACCATTACATCTTAAATATTGCTGTAGTTACGGTCTTAACAGTCATTCACAGGGAATTCTAAATTTTTTGTATTTTGAACCCTTTGATCGATTTTCTCCAAATTGATGGTAAGAATCCTTCGTTTCTATAAATGGAATTATCATGATATCTCGGAAATTGCTCGAGTCGTCCTCTAACAGACTTTTTAAAACAATTAAAAACTCGATAACATTTGAACAATCAATTAAACTTTTACGAATATTGTATCAAAAAAGGGGAGGGGGGAAGGCACAATTTCCATGAGCTTCCCAAATTTCAGCCGGATCGATTGAACCATTTTCAGATTATAGTGCCTTCATTTTTGGGTGGGAATACGTCCACACACAGAAATCCACACCTTAATCTAAAATGCAATTCTAGAAATTATTTTTCGACTTTTTGGAGATATTCAAACACCTTGAGGCAAAAAACTCCAAAAACTTTGAGTCATCATTATAAAATTCCAGTATGCGGAAGCAATATCGATTCTATTGTGGGAAATACTTGTAATATTTGGAACGCCCCGAGCTAAATTTCTCAGATAATTCGCATCCATGTGAACCTAAATAAATTTAAATATTACAAATGAAACAATAAGCGATATTGAAAGCAGAAAGTTACGATTGTCGCAAAAATGTCTCATCGCTTGTTTTAAAAAGTTGGTTAACCCTATTTTCCAGATAATCGCTAAGGTTCATAGAAGGTCATTATAAACAAATTGAGAAATTCTTTGGTTTTTTCTAATGAAAATTATGAACGCTGTAAATCAATATTTTTGATTTAAGATATAGAATTAAAATTTGTTTTATTGAAAAATCGCAAAATCACACTATTCTTCAGCGTTCTAATTCAGGTTTTCCCTCAACGAATTTATCGAGAATTCATAGGTTTTTGTTTATGGACTTACTTACCGAGTGCACGTTGCTAGGAATTATCTGTTGATGTGTCGTGATCAATCCACCGAGAAAAATTGACCATGGATTATTTCGTAGCGCATTTATGTCCGGTGGAAGCTTTTCACCGAGAAAATTTGTCATCGTGGCGACGCAATACAAAATGAAAACGGCGTTGAAGGATCTACCAAAAAGATCTGGACTCGATCTCTTTTCGGTATTTTTTGCGAGTGACCAAACACTTGAGTAATCATTCTCATCGAGTATCGAAGGCTCACCACTGAAACCTTTCGTTCTTGGATCTGTGAAATATCCATAATAAAACATTTATTTACATCAACAAAAATCTATCAGTATTTACGAGCCCGCCAAAGCTTACCAAAAATTACATATCTAAGAAAGGAAGCTTCGAATTGACTCCAATAATTTGTTGATGCAATTTAAAAAGAAATGCGTTTCGTAAGATATTTTCGTCGTAACGAAGCGTTTTATTCATTAAAGATATTCTATCCATATAAGTTACCTAGTCGTAATAACTTTTTGTATGAAGTATTTCTTAACATAAGATCATCTTATAAATTGTCTCTGAAAATTTCCAGGCAATCGGATCAAAATTCACAGAGTTGCAGGCTATTATTTATTTTATTATTATTTTACTTTTATATTACATTACTGCTTTTGGAACTTCAAACGCATTTTTTTCGAAACTAAGTTTTAAGATAGAATGAGATAAGTTAAAACTATAGTTATAGATATTTATGGGATGTTGAGGCTTTTTTTAGATATAAAAATGGCGATTTCTGCTGTCTTCGAGCAACACTAACTCAAACGGCGATTTCACTTATTTTTAAGCAAACCAAACTCAAACCAAAATTCAGATGGAAATTGCGTAAACTTCAACCTTAAAGCCACTCGATTTTACGTCTTCTCTTTCTAGTCTCAAACTCGAACGACGATTTTCATCTTTTTTCGAACAAAGTAAACACAAACTCGAATGAAGATTATCGTCTGTAACTCTGTCATAATTAAATACTTTTGGATAAAAAAAATTACTAAGCGATCTCCAGATGTTACTTTCTGAAATACCGAAATTCCCATGACCCTGAAAACATCTGCATCTGTGAAATTTCATCTTTGAATAGTCATAACTCTCGTGTTTTTGATCGTACAGACTTCGTTCAGGCGTCATTTTTTTTTTTCAATTTGTTGTACTTTATATCATTAAAATATTGTAATCTTTTAATGCTAACAGTAAGAGAGCAAATAAATATAATAATATTAACAGAATGCAACGGGCGAACAGCATTTTTATTTTATACAGTTTGGGCTCATTTTTCTAATTAAACGTGACAACCCTGCACATGATTCTTCGAAGTCTTTCGTTCTCACCTTCATCCGACGAAGACGGATACTCTGTTCACCCTACTCTCGGGTCTTTTGGAATTTTGTTTTTCTTGTATTCACAGGTGTTTTCGTCGTACGTCCGCTCACAGAGGGGAATTGAGAGAAATTATTTGGCTTGCTCGCCCGTTATATTCTGTTCGTTACAAAAAATAAATTGTAACTAATGTTTTATTCTTCGCAAAAAAATGATATTTTTGCACTAAGGCCTTTTTATATTATGTAATATTTGTGTAATTAATTTATTTGAAACTTTCCCCTGATTTTATTATTGTTCTTTGTGCAACATTTACTTTATCATGCTAAACCGTATTGAAATATTATATGTCTCTGCACATTTAATGTATTTAATTATTTTCCTCTTTTCATTTGTTATCATTATTGATAATCGCTATTGATTACTATGGCATTTTTAGATCATTTTTCGCTGAGTATTCCAATGAAACTCTTATATTTTGTTATATCATTTAAAATTAATTTGCATCTCTTAATCAAGGAACTTTAGCATTTAATTATTAATTACTTTCGTTTCCCGAACCATTTCCATCGAGAGAGTCGTTCTTTGCTATTTGCGAATCGTTTTTCCTTCAGAAAAGATTCCTTGGGAGAAACTGCTTTAGTTGGATAATTGCGTCCTTTTCGGGAGACATTGCTCTTGTAAAGGCTAAGGTGGGCTATATTTTTGCGTATACACAGACACACACTTATATACATATATATGAATGTGGGTCATTCCATGTCAAATCGAACAAGAGTTGGAATCGACCCGTTTCAATTTCGATGAAATTTGGTCAGAAGTTTTCGTTCATAATAAAACGAAGTTCCATTAAAGGAACAAAATGTTTAAAAAAAATTTCGAAAGTTATGCAGGATTCAAAATTTGAAAATTTTATAAATCTTTCAAGTTTATTTTTTAAATATCTTGAAAACTATTTTAGTTACGAAAATATCGTTTTGGGTTCGTCTTGAAAAATAAAATATTCGCTACGAAAAAAAAAATATTCCGAAAAAAAATTTTGAACAATGATTAGTTTGGAGAATTTTGAATTTAAAAAAATCGTGCAAATCCACGATCAACATTAAATTTTTGGTTCAATTTTTTAAATATAATACCTTGTACACTGGAACTCCGATTTATGTATTAGGCTGTTTCAAAACAAAAAAAATCGATTTTTCAACGAGCCACACCTGAAATAGTTAGTTTAGATAGAAAAAAAATGCTGTCAAAAGATGAGTATTTTATATTCAGTGGAAGATACGCCGCAATTGATTTTTCAATTTTTTTTTCCTTTTTTTTGAATTCAAGACGGATAATTATTGGACAAAAAAGTTTTCTTCCTGACAGCTCCCAGAATGTCAGATTGCATCCTAAAAAAATGAGTTTTGAATTTCATCATTTTCATTTATTTTTAAATCGGGGCCCAAACGTATTTTCACTATATTATTTCACTATTTTTCATAACTATATTGTTTATAATAAGTCTTTTTTCTTCTTATTTTACAACTATGATCTGTTATTAGTAATAAAAATGAACGTTTTGGTTGATTCATAATAAGTGAAAGAACCATTTGCGTTATGGGTATGCCTCTGAAAATCGAATAGAATCTCGGATAAACTCCTTTGAAAAAAATGCGTTAGGTTGCTGAAGTTCGTTCAGTTTGATTTATTCTGGATTCCCGAAGAATTGAGGTGCTAGTCTATTTTAGAAGGTAAAAAAAAAGCAAATTTTTGAGATTTTTTTTCTCAGCTCCTTTATCAGATATGACTATGAAACTGCTATTACAACTTTATTTCATCCTTTAAAAGTATATAAAACAAAAATTTATTTTTCATTTCGATTCTTTGAATAATTTATAGAAGGCGCCAAAATCGAAAATGTCTTGTCCAATGGCCAACAGTTAATCTTAGGATTGGCAAGTCCGAAAAAAAAGTAAAAAAGCAATTTAAAGAGAAGGTTTCGTACATAACAATTAACGACCGTTAATGAAAAATTGATTTAAAAAAAAATGGCGCATGTTTGAAATAAATCGTGAACAAATAAATTTTTATTTTCATTTCAAACATCCGCCATTTTTTGTTTCTAATCGATTTTTCATTAACAGTTTTCAAGCGAGCTATTTGAAATTTGTACAGGACATTCTTAACGTCATTCCTTAAGACGCTATGGAAGCTTTTTTTAAAATCTTCCTATTGTTTTTACGAAAAACTGTCGAAAAAAATGCTAAATTTGATACTTTTTTGTCCAAACATTTCACTCAAAAAAAAAAAATTTCCATAGAGTGGTAGCAGCTTTAATCTTTTTTAAATTTTATCTAATCTTTTTTAAATTTTTGTTTCGGATAAAATTTGCGGCCCCAATCCTGGCCCCCATGGGCAACATTTTTTTTCTACGCAATTTTCCGCAAATAAAAACAATGTTAAGTAATAAATAAAGAAATTTAAAAAAAATCATTTTGTATTCTTCATCGGTACTTCAATTTGTAAAAAAAAATAGACCGATTAGCTTATTTTATCCACCTAAAAAAAAATCGCGAAAATCGGCTATTTTTCGAGCAGTCACACTGTGATGATTCCTTAAAATGCTTTACCAAATAAATAGAAATGCAAATTCAATTATGTTTCTGTTTTTATATTCTTGTCATTAATTAAAATTGTTACTGCTCAAACTTGAAGAATTACATGATTGCCCAACTTTACTTACTTAGGGGGCGTCCATTAATTACAAGAGACGTTTAGGGGGGGAGGGGGGGTCTCGGCAAATATCACGTAATTTTTTTTAAGACTAGTAAAAAATTTCTTCACTCTAGGAAATGGGATATTCCAGCGGTAGAGGAACAGGTTTAGTCGCGGGTCTCAAAATTTTTCATCCATCAATATATCGTTTTCTTATATCATATGACAACATTTTCATGTAGTTATGGACCCCAATTGAGTCCGGGTTTTTGTTGAGTTCTAATCAAAAAATAAAAAATAGAATATATAACGTACCTTTAATTGTGTCTCTCTTCAGTGTCAATACAGAAAAATTAAAATCTGACCAGAGCTTTTCAACTGGAAAAAAGCTCTTTTTCAATAAAGTAAATGGAATATTAATCCGATATATAAAAAAAAATTGACAGCCAAAAAACAGAAAAAAAACCGTTTTTTTTCGGCCCTTAGGGTCTACTGAATTTTATCAAAAATTTTATTTCACATTGTTCAATATGGTAAAAACGTACAGTAAAATTTTCAGCTTGTCTCTATTTTTTGTTCACTAGCAATAAAATTAATAAGTTTTTTCTTGAACGAGTTCCGATCGAAAAGAAGCGTCGACTTTTTACGGAGTAACTGCACATTTAATTCCCAGTGAACAAAGAAAAAAGGCAAGCTGAAAAATTTACCAAACACTTCTCACGTGTTGAACCATATATGTTCAGTAGAATCTTTGATAAAATTTAGTAGACCCTAAGGGCCGAAAAAAAATAAAAACTATTTTTTTCTCAATTCTTTGCTTTGGCTGCCAATTTTTTTTTACATACCGGATTAAAATTCCATTTACTTTATTGAAACGAGCGCTTATTTCCAGTTAAAAAGCACTGGTGAGATTTTAATGTTGCTGTATTGAAGCTTAAGAGACACATCATTAAAGGTACGTTAAATTTTTTATTTTTCGATTAGAACTCAACAAAAACCCAGACTCAATTGGGGAGCATAACTACATGGAAATATTTCCATATGATATAAGAAGACGATATATTGATGGACGAAAAATGTTGAGGCCAAAACCGGTCCCGCTACCCGTGGAATACCCCAAATACTAGTCTTAACTAGTCTGAAATATAAAAAAAAGACAATTATGTTTATTTTAAATAAATACAACGCAATCAAGCACAGATTAACGTATTTACACTAAAAATACGCATTTTGAAAAATCTCACGTGAGAATAAGGGGGGTCGGGCCAAATCTCACCAAATCTCATCAGGAATCTCACCAGGGTCGAAAAATTGCCAAAATCGCCTCACGTAATTAATGGACGCCCCCTTAGAGGTAAAAAAGAAATTTTTTTTTACCAAAATTCTAAAATTCACATTTAAAAAAAAAACACCATTCTGGGAATTTTGGGATCTTTTAAGATCAGTACAAGGTTCTATAAAAAAAAATTTAATGTTGATCGTGGATTTTCACGATTTTTGAAAATTCAAAATTCTCCAAATTCATTATTTTTCAAAAAAAAAATCAGAATATTTTTTGCTGTAGCCCCAAGTATTTAAGACCCAAATCTTTAAGATGAATTCAGAACGATTTTTCGGAACTATAATAGTTTTCGAGATGTTTAAAAAAAACTTAAAAAATTAAAAAAATTGTGCAATTTTGAATTTTGCATAATCGTTTTATTATAAACGAAAACTTCCGACCAAATTTCATCGAAATTGAAGGGGTCGATTCCAACTCTTGATCAATTTGGCATGGAATGACCCATATATATACACGGACACACACATATACCACCCTTTCTTTGCCTTTTAAATATGCCTGACGTTGTAGGTACCAGACTCTCTTCTTTTAAGAGAAAATGCAGTTGATCGACCGCAATAAATTAGAATACCAGTGGTCGATGATCTAGTAGGCTTGAGCGTCGGCAGTATCTCGAGAGGCCTTCTCTGCCCTTTTCCTCTGGATTCAAGAGTATCGGTCGACTATCATTGATTATGAAAGTGCAAGGATGGTTTTTCTATTCCAAATTTCATTAATTCTTGCTCAGTATTTTTATTAAAGCAAAACTTGAACATTAATTTTGAAGGACGTTACGTCAGAAAGTAATACTGCTCACGGTGAAATACCCACAAACTTGTAAATTCCAAAACATCGATAATAAAAATATGTCAAGTCCGAATTCCAAACCGGATCTCCACAAAAGTAAACTATTAAATAGTGATAGTCGAAAAAGCAGCGCAGCAGCTCAAGGGTGTCGCTTAACTTATCTCTGCGACCGTCTAGCGCCCGAAATACATAAAGGAAAAACGGACTTTTGTAATCACAACATTTTCCACGCACGAAAACGTGTTCTTTTTCTCGACCTTTCTGCATTTTCTGTATTTTTAATTATTTTTACAATTCGTTTTTCGATTTAGACTCAATTTTGAAAACAACTTTTTTTCGTCTTTTTTTCCCCTCTCTTCGGGTGCACGCATTTTTTAGAGAATTTTTTTTAAATATATTTTTAGGATCAGTTTCATAAAGGGGAAAGCTTGGGCTTCCGTTCGCTTTTTTAAAAAACTTTGAGCGATTTTTTTTCCCAAAGTTATTCCGTTTTTTGTGAAAAAAGAGGAAATTTGAAAAATCCCGTATAACACGAAAACAAACAGGATTTATGAAAAATTTCAAGATAGCAAAAAGTTGCGTCTATTTTGCTTGAGTTCAGAGGAATTTTTTCAGATTTTTTTATCTTACATTTTTTTTCTCCTTTTCTGGGTCGGAGCTCAGACATTCAATTACCATAACTCGAGAACTATGAGATTATTGATAAAACTTCAAGAGGAGAAAATACTTCATTTTACCATTTTCTATACATTGAAATTTTTTTTCAATTTTTTTTCCCAAATTTAAATAGTCGGCGTTGCGACCGAGAATGAAAAAAAAACTGGGAAAAAATTCCAATGTGTTGAAAATGGTAAAATGAAGTATTTTTTCTTCTTGAAGTTTCATCAATAATCCCATAGTTCTCGAGTTATGGTAATTGAATGATCTGAGCTCCGTCCCAGAAAATAAGAAAAAAAAATGTTGGGAAAAAAAATCTGAAAAAATTCCTCTGAACTAACAAAAAACAGTAGCAACTTTTTGCTTTCTTGAAGTTTTTCATGAATCCTGTTTGTTTTCGTGTTATACGGAATTTTTCAAATTTCCTCTTTTTTCACAAAAAAACGGAATAACTTTGGAAAAAAAATCGCTCAAAGTTTTAAAAAAAGGCAAATTGAAGCTCAAGCTTGCCCCTTTATGAATTCAATCCGAAAAAAATATATAAAAAAGACGAAAAAAAGTTGTTTTTAAAATTAAGTCCAAATCGAAAAACAAATTGTAAAAATAATTAAAAATACAGGAAATGAAGCCAAATTCGTCCCCTTTAAAATGCCGCTTGTTGAATGAGATTGCGTTGACTTCCAACGAAATTGCATCAAAAAACGTTCGAGACCTTTTTCAAGTTTTGTCCGGAAACTTTCCGCCGTTACTTTTAACACCACTTTTCTTCCAGTGTATTATTTCACAAATAGCCAACGGCCATAAAACAATAACATAATAACGAAAATAAGAAGATAATAAAGAGAAATAAGTATTAAATCGTAATAGACGAGGCGAAAGAAAATATATGTAAAATTAGTGTGTAAATTACCATAAGTACAAAGGGAAAAATACTTAAAAATATTGAGAATAAAAATATTGTAATTAATATGAGGCTATTGTGGAGGGAAGTGCGGGCCATCCCAAAGCAATATCACTGGTCGCTGGGAATGGACAAACCCACCAACGCGATTAGGAAAAGACCTAAGTGGAGGTGATTGTGCACCCCCGAAACATTGGTTCCTTAGTCTAAGATAAGAAAAATCAGGGAAACACCAATGGCCTTGATTTTTCTCCCACTAAACATTAACGAGACGTCTCGAAATTGAAATCTTAAAACCACGCGTGCAAGAAGAAATCAGTCACTTGCAGTTGTGAAAGAGCCTGGGTTCCAGTAGGGTGGAACATTGAACATAGAAAAATTAGATCAAAGTTTTTAAATTTCAACTTTCAATTTACTAAAAATAATCCGATCGCGTTCATCAACAAGCTGTACAATACTGCGAGCCTTTTCCGTTTATACTCTCCCATCTTTCGACTGATCGATGTCGCCTTGCCGTTTTCATCAATCAATGATCCGTAAGTTCATTCAATATTTTGTTTTTGTTATTTATATAATTATTTTCTCAAAATACAAACTCTCCGAGTCGAATAAAATCTAAATTCGAATGTCTAAATTGTTTCCTCTCTCCTACGTTTCCTTAAGGTTGTTTAGAAGCAAATCACGTTTAATGAGAAAATTCTAAAAATTTAGTATGTTTTTCAATGAAGTATTTAAGAGGTCGTGTTAAAATTTCACGACGATTTGGAAGCTCGTTATCGAATAATTGAGATTAACAAATAAAATAAAATAAAATGTAGTCTTATGGAAACTGATATAACTTTGCGATAAGTTTTTTTTTGACCTCTCAATTTTTTAATATCCACAATATACTGAAAGCAACGAAAAGAAAACGAAGTTTATTGATAAATATTTTTTTTATTTATTTAAAAAATTGTTTTTCACAAAACGTTAATTTTTTAGTAACGAGCTTCCTAATCGTCGTGAAACTTTTACACGACCTCTTAAATACCTCATACAAAATCATACCAAATTTTCAGAATTTTCTCATTGTTCGTTATTTTAACCCTTAAGGAGGTTGAAGTAATGATGATAGAATTCTGAAAATTTGGTATGTTCTTACATGAAGTATTCAGGAGGTCGTGTAAAAATTTCACTACGATTGAGAAGCTATTTATTGAACAATTAACATTCACAGGTTTCATAGCTTCTAAACAACCTTAATTAAAGATCCCCATCCCGTCTATTAGCCAAAAGGCTAGGACAAAAAGGGGAAACGAGTACAAATGGGTTTTCAAGATAAATTTCTATTATATTAAAAATCCTAAGGACTTTTAAACGCCACATTTTATTGGGGGTTCGTCTTTACGAAAAAATCTTTCATTGAGGAATACATTTAATTACCAGAATAAACCTAAATGTCTGAAGACGATCCATCTGGCTATCAATTACGTAGTTCGGGCAAATCCATAAATTGGAAAGAGTTACAACCACCTACTAAGAAAAAAAAATTTCATTCGCTGATCAATCGGCAGATCAGACTGTAGATTCAGCTTTAGAAAATTTAACACAGAATACTGAAAATATATTGAGATCTGATGAAAGTTCAGGTGACGAAAATAGAAACGAAAAAGAAACAACAAATAAAGTATGCGGGTGATAAGGCCTAACTAAGGGAGATTTGCAATAAAATAAAAAATATACAATTTAACCATAATCATTATTTAATGATAATCATTATTTAAGTACATGTTCTATAAAATATAAACGAAAAATGGCAATTTTTACCATAAACAAAAACGAAATTAAACATTCAAAAAAATCTTATCAGTAGGCCTTATTTTACTATAGGAGGGTAATAAGGCCTACGGCTTTAACAAGCTTAAATAATTAAGCTATACTTAATACATTTGGTATTTGTGATCAATAATCATATTAATGCCTCTCTGTAGCTTTATAAGAATTTAAAATTCTTCTTTCCACTGCTCTGAGAGCTGATACCAGGTCGTTTTCTGACCACAACCCTGGTTTAGGAGACATCGGGGTCGAGTCACTGAAATCAATCATCAATTGATAATAAATAAAATTAGGTGGAGGATACACTCCCCTATAATGTAAAAAACAACATAATAAAAGAACAAATTTCTACGCGTTTTTCTTATGGTTAAAATTAATAGGCCTTATTAATCGGCCTTATTAATTCAAGTTTTTGAAACCCCTTTTTTAATTTCTGTACGATCATTGGTTCCTGAGATATCAGTGGTCAAACACAAAAGGATCCTTTTTCATTAAAAGTCCGATATATCAGCGAAAAATGGTCACATCGAGGTCTCAAAAAAAAGCAAATTGAAGCTAAATAAACAAACCATCCGGTCCATGCAATGGTTAAGCTGAGAATTTTTTTCCCAAGTAACTGGAGCCAAATAAAAAGGTAATGAAAATTTGCCACATTTTTTTTCTCTCTATTTCTTAAGATTGCGTGAAACCTGTAGCTTCGATTTTTTTTTTTGCTGAAAGATCTTAAGACTAGAAACTTGATGCTTCAAAATCCTTTTTTTAGACCTCGATACGACCATTTTTCACTGAGATACAGCATTGTTAAAAACCACTAAAAATTTAGGAAATTTTTTTGATTCCTTAATTTTTCCCAGTAGTGTAGTTTTCATAATATAATTTTTATGATTTCATTAAGATGTAGTATTTTGAACCATTGTTGAAATCCTTGATGGTAGCAATGTTGAGGCAGTTAGATGTAGAGCGTCGTTTCAATACGTATTTGTTCAGTCAATGTCAAAGGAACATGTATGTTTGATTTTTATATTGCTTGATGTTTTGTATTGGTTCCGTGTAAAAGCTTTTTATTTCCCAATGCTTCAATTAATGAAGACCCTCGTAGGTTCGACTTGATTCCCTTCAGTTTTAAGATCTGGATAGATTTTTTTATCGGCTGGCATTAGCGGAGTAAGGTTCTTTCATTCTGTTCTATGGAAACGAATGCGTTGACTAAAGGATCATAGCGGCTAACTGGATTGGCTAGCCGAAATAAACTTTGCACAACAAATTCTTATTAATTGAATTGGATAAGAATCTTTATTGGTAAAATCAACGGGCAAACTGATATTTGTTACAAAGAGATTTGAAC
The DNA here is from genome assembly GCA_946863875.1 of Alloplasta piceator. Taxonomy (NCBI): domain Eukaryota; kingdom Metazoa; phylum Arthropoda; class Insecta; order Hymenoptera; family Ichneumonidae; genus Alloplasta; species Alloplasta piceator. The sequence goes on from OX333075.1 coordinate 18,965,619, forward strand.
AGAATAAAGCAGAGATACGCTCCTACTCTACTATTCACAGCGTATCTTTTCGCGATCACGAGTTCGTCACTCGAGAAAATCTGAGGTGACGCGCGGAGTCATCCCTGCTGCTCTTATCGCTGCGCAGATCTAACTGCCGTCCTCTGCAGCGTTCAAGCCCTTGAATTTTCGTATCTCTTGGCACGTCATTGTTTGTCATATGCGATGGGAGAAAGTGCATGAGTAATGCACTGAGCACTTCTCGGACACTTTTCCGTAAGCGATGACAACAGAGCCTATCTAACGCTTCGATATACATTTTCAGCGAGGAAAATGTATTGAAGAGGCCGAGATACAGATATTTGCGTGCCCTGACTAAGGTGCGCACTTAAGACTCGATCTTTGCTCGGGCCAAGCCGTAATCGGGGAGTGCGTCATGCAAGGTCCAGATAGGAAGCCTCGTCGGCTGACGCTCAGCGAGGCGTTCATGGTTAGCAGTTCGAACGAGGAGCGTTCGTCATTGCTAACACCCCCACCAGGAGACTAAGGTAAGTCTTCGTTCCTCGACTTCAAGGTGCGCGCGAGCAGCTTCTAGTTCGTCTTCTGGAGCTTGGCCAATCGCTTCTCGGTCCTGACTTGCTGCATCGTGGTTTTCCTACAATAAACTCGAAACAACCATTTTATTACTCCAAACTTCCACATGGCAGTCATCAACCCTTCGACGAGAAATAGCGAGGCTATCCCCTGTAGGAGGATAGCCTCGCCTTTATATTAGCCCAGGAGTCGTTTATCAACAACTTGACCTGATGACTATCAAGGGTTCCTCTAAGCTTCCTGAGGCTGGTGCTGTACTTGTCGAGCGAGATCAGTTTTATTTGTCGACTGAAGGTTGCAACCGACGTTCCTTTGGGAAAAGTCTGATTAAATCTTGAAACGTTGAAAGTGATTTTTGTACAGATCGATTCTTTTAAATGGTTTCAAGATGCTGTACGTCTTCGTTGCCGTTCCGCAATGGATCGTGATCGGAAAGTCTTTCTCAGGTTCCGGTGGTATAACAATCTGTGCTGTCCTGGTGTTTATTACTCCGAGTCCTTTTAAGCGGAATGCGGTTAGATGGCAGTCATCAGTATCTTTATTTAGGCTAAAGGCGACTTCTGATTCGCAGAGCGCGTAGGAGTCCATGTCGTGTCCGATTCCTTCGTAGGGGGAGACGTTGATGTTAGATGCTGACCTCATGGTTTCTCCGTCGAACCTCCAAACCATGGTCTTGGTCCCAATTGTTGGCGAAATTCGCTCAGCAAATGCGGGGTTGAAGGTTACATAAGTGTTGTTGACAGCGATAGGAACCGGAGTGTTCAACACTATTTTCCAATGTTTCTCATTGACAAACGGGATTTTGATTATGTAAATCAGCTGTTGGTTACGAGACATGAGGGATACTTCCAATAGGTCGATTATCGTCTTGTAGTCAGCTTCAACGCCTGGGAGAGGATGTTTTCCACGAACGTCCTCGAATTTCTTCATCCCCTTAGCGAGGTTCTCAGGGGTTAATAGAATAGGCTGCACGATGCCGTGTTTTGCCATTTCAAACGCCGTCATTACGGTTTAAAGGGCGTTGTCTAGTCTTTGGATTTCTATCTCCAGACGATGTATTATTTCGTTAAAATACGTTTCTTTAGCGTTGTCGTTAGCGGCTACACTTATGTTGTTAAATGCGTACTCGATTGTTCCGAGTTGACGCTCGAGTTCGTTATCGTTCTTAGACATGAAACCGATCGTTTTTTCCATTATGTACGTCTGTTCTTTAACCACATTGTTGATTTCATTAGTGGCGTTGATAATTTTAGCATTTATGGTCCGGAGGTCTGCATTGTCAGAAGTTCCCCAAAAGAATTTGTGAACCGTTCCGATAATGTTAAGGACTCCTCTCCTCTTCCGTGGTAAAAGCGGCGCATGGTGGAATAGTGTCGAGAATTTCGAGGTCCCTCTTTAGGGAGTAATATCCTTCCAGATATCGCATCATACGCCAAGGCGTATGATGCGTATGTCACTGGTGACACGTGCATGACATCAGGGGCTCCCGAGAACGTGTGGACCCCCGTGAGCAAGCTGTCGGCTTGAGTGATTCGGCTCGAAAGGGTCTCAAGCGCTGAGTGCAGCTGCGTGAAGACGACGGCGTACATAAGCCACCAGATCTTTGAGTAGAGGTGTACTTCGCCCAGTTCTTCTTGAATCAAGCTTGAATGCAGTGGTTGGAGGTCTGTTTTCCCGACTGTGTTCCATCTAGAAAAATAACCATAAATATTTTTTTTTTTTCATCATATCTTTCGGCCGAGGTCATCCCTGGACAACGCGGGGCTCTTTCCCGGATAAGTCGATTTTTTAAATCAAGTATGGTCTTCCTGGGCTCGGATCATCTTCTTGGAAATGCTTCCGGAAGGGTTTCGTATTCCCAGTATGCGCCATACGAACTCGTGGCTCAAGCTCAGTGGGGAAGGGGTACACCACATGATTTCTCTCCTGATTCACGCTCATCACCTGCTAGGGTCCGAGCTACTTGATGGATAACCCATGTGAAGGGGCTTTGTTGCGGACAAGGATTCAATCCTTTCCCTTGTACAGAGGCATCGTATTGCGCCTGGCACTGTCGACGTTTTTCTGGTTTCTTTCCCGTGTTACCATCTTACTGCGTTGGTTTCGTTGAGCCTCATCGAGTAGAATTCTCTGTTCCTCAATCTCCAGGAGATTCTTCTCTCGCTTCTCTCAAGAGAGAACGTATCGAAATAAACAGCACAATCGAATTAAAAAAATTATTTTCGAATACTCGAATTATATGCTCTTTATATATCTTCTATTTAATTTTTATGCTGCATCCCTTCTGATGAAAAACTACCCTTATCGATCAAAGGCTCAAGAGAGAACGTATCGAAATAAACAGCACAATCGAATTAAAAAAATTATCTTCGAATACTCGAATTATATGCTCTTTATATATCTTGTATTTAATTTTTATGCTGCATCCATTCTGATAAAAAACGACCCTTAACGAACGAATGCTCAATAGAGAACGTATCGAAATAAACAGCACAATCAAATTGAAACAATCGTTTTTGAATACTCAAATTATATGCTCTCAAGATATCCTGTATTCAATTTTTATGCTGCATCCCTTCTGATAAAAAACTACCCTTATCGATCAAAGGCACAAGAGAGAACGTATCGAAATAAACAGCACAATCGAATTAAAAAAATCATTTTTAAATACTCGAGCTATATGCTCTTTAGGTATCCTGTATTTAATTTTTATGCTGCATCCCTTTTGATAAAAAACTACCCTTATCGCTCAAAGGCTGAAGAAAGAACGTATCGAAATAAACGGCACAATCGAATTTCAATAATCGTTTTCGAATACTCTAATTATATGCTCTTTGGATATCCTGTATTCAATTTTTATGCTGCATCCCTTATGATGAAAAACTACCCTTATCGCTCGAAGGCTCAAGAGAGAACGTATCAAAATAAACAGCACAATCGAATTAAAAAAATTATTTCCGAATACTCGAATTATATGCTCTTTATATATCTTGTATTTAATTTTTATGCTGCATCCCTTCTGATAAAAAACTACCGTTATCGATCAAAGGCTCAAGAGAGAACGTATCGAAATAAACAGCACAATCGAATTAAAAAAATCAATTTCGAATACTCGAATTATATGCTCTTTAGATATCTTGTATTTAATTTTTATGCTGCATCCATTCTGATAAAAAACGACCCTTAACGAACGAATGCTCAATAGAGAACGTATCGAAATAAACAGCACAATCAAATTGAAACAATCGTTTTTGAATACTCGAATTATATGCTCTCGAGATATCCTGTATTCAATTTTTATGCTGCATCCCTTCTGATAAAAAACTACCCTTATCGATCAAAGGCTCAAGAGAGAACGTATCGAAATAAACAGCACAATCGAATTGAAAAATCTTTTTCGAATACTCCAATTATATGCTCTTTAGATATTCTGTATTCAATTTTTATGCTGCATCCCTTCTGATAAAAAACTATCCTTATCGCTCAAAGGCTAAAGAGAGAACGTATCGAAATAAACACCACAATCGAATTTAAATAATCGTTGCCGAATACTCGAAGTATATGCTCTTAAGATATCATGTGAGATTCAGATTTGAATAAGTGTTTTCGAATACTCGAATTATATGCTCTTCAGATATCGTATGTCCAATTTTATTTCTGCATCCCTTCTGTTAAAAAACTACCCTTATCGCTCAAAGGCTCAAGAGAGAAGATATCGAAATAAACAGCACAATCGAATTTGAAAAATCGTTTTCGAATAATCGAATTATATGCTTTTCAGATATCTTATATTCAATTGTTGTGCTGCATCCTTTCTGATAAAAAGCTAGCCTTATCGCTCGAAGGCTCAAGAGAGAACGTATCGAAATGAACACCACAATCGAATTTGAATAATCTACCTTTAGCTCTGAAAACTACCTTTAGCGCTGAAAGGCTCAAGAGAGAACGTATCGAAATAAACATTTTGCACAATCAGATTTAAATAGGCGTTTTTGGAAACCTGAATGATATGCTTTTGAGATATCATATGTCTAATTTTGATGCTGCATCCCTTCTGTTAAGAAACTACCCTTATCGATCAAAGGCTGAAAAGAGAACGTGTCGACATAAACAACACAAACAGATTTGAATAACCGTTCTCGGCTACTTGAATTATATGCTCTTCAGATATCCTATGTCCAATTTTACTGTTGCATCCCCTCTGTTGAAAAACTACCCTTATCGTTCAAAGACTCAAGAGAGAGAGTATCGAAATAAACAGCACAATCGGATTGAAATAATCGTTTTCGTATACTCGAATTATATGCACTTTAGATATTCTGTATTCAATTTTTATGCTGCTACCCTTCTAATAAAAAACTTGCCTCATCGGTCAAAGGCTCAAGAGATATCGCAATGTAATGAACAGTACAATTGGATTTAAATCAACGTTTTCAAGTATCCAAATTATATGTTTTTTAGTCGTTGTATGTTTAATTTTATTACTGCATCCGTTGTGATAAAAAAGTACTCTTATCGTTCACAGGCTTAAGAGAGAATGTAATCAATTAAGCAGTACAGTCGTATTTAAACAATCGTTTTCAATATATAGTTATATAGTACATACATATATAGTATATAGATCTATATCTTATGTATATATATGGTGTGAACATATTTTGTATTATTTTCTTCTCCTTACATTCTTATTTTTACAGTTTTTTTTTAGTATAATATAATTAATATAATATAATTTTCATGATTCTTCTAAAATGCAGTATTATTTTGAACTATTCTTGAAATTTTTGATGGTGCTAATGTTGAGGCGATGGTGATATTGAGGCAGTGGAGCGTCGTTTCAATACGTATCTGCTCAATCCATTTCAAAGGACATGTATGTTCGACATTACATCCTTTTTGTACTTATATTGGTTCTGTGTGCATTTTTTTTTATTTCCTCATGTTTTTATCGGCTGTCGTTGGCGGAGTAAGGTCGACTCCTCCATCCAGGTCTGAGTAGCGTACTGCTTCTTCTTCAGTTTTCTGCATTCGTTTATTACTTGCCAGGTGCATTAATAAATGGGTGACAGAGTCCCAAAGAGCTCCGATCAATTGGATTGACCATCCATAGACGGTGTGTAGAGTATATCCGTGAACCAAGGTATCTATAAACATCTTGCACATTTTTATTATCATAAATAGGCCGATAATCCCAGCACTGATTGTGCCGAATTTCATAAATTGGCCCCATGTTTTATTCCATGCGTTTTCTGCTAGTTTTTGTAATGATTCTTCGTCAAAAATGTTGTAGAGTGGTGGAATATTTTTGTTGGATCCATTTGTTATTCTCTCTGCAATATTTTCCAGTATTGCTGTGCGTTCCATTGTAAACATTATTCTATTTCGCATTGTGTCTAAATCATCTTCCGTGTAAATTCCGCTGGTGGCCAAATGATTTGGATTTTTATAGCCCCATGTTATTGTCGTGTCAGGCTTCAAGCTGATGGGTGGTACTGCTTCGATTGGTTTAGGCATGAATTTGTACCAGACACTTCCCAGCCGATAGTATTGTAATAACGCCGAATTGCAGGGAATTCGTGTTGCATGTTTGGTTATGACATGAGTTTTAGGTGTCATGAAATAGGATTGATTTCCTCTTGCAATTGAAACACGGTCGAAACATTCTTCCGCATGCTGGACCCTGACCTCGACTGGCACGCATCGAATGATGTGTACAACCTCTCCTGCTAGTACTGCCATGTATCCCGGTCCTTTCATAAATCGATACGCGAATTCGTCCGGTTGAAGAGATGCTATCGCTAAACTATTTTTTAACACTTCTTTTTCCAATCTGCAACGGTGTATCATAACGTCTCTATACAAAGTTTGCAGCTGTGATCTGACATGTCTCTCTACGTAAACGAATTTCGCATTTACGTACAAAAACATGTCCATATTGTCAGGCTTAATTCTGACGGCGCTATTTTTGCCTAAAATTCCGAGATCTTTACCTTCCAATATAAACAATTTCGGATGCTCCGTCTTGAGCATAGTGAGACCACATGAATTTTCTACTCCAGTAATCGATAAAGAAAAACTCGTATCTTGTACCTTAACTGTATATACTGTTTCACTTTTTGATTTCAGTTTCGATGCTAAGCCCATGAATAACATTGTGTATGTATAATCTTGACAAAATTTTCTTGGCAATGAGTCCCAAAATGTGTG